>BCNH02000008.1:5499806-5584189 GCA_001662345.2 Metrosideros polymorpha var. glaberrima | reverse complement strand
CTCCGGCCTGGAAGAAAAAACAAAGAAGAGAAAGAAAGAAAGAAATAAAAAAATTAAAAATTATTTATGTCAGCTCTAATGGCACTTGTCAGCGTTGGCCAGCCAAATAGACTGAATTGGCATAAATGCAAAATGTTTATGACTAAATTGGCCAAAAAAAGGTTTGTGACTAAATTAATACAATTGCTATAAATTTATGATTTTTTTTGGTAATTCTCTTCACTTTAGTGTCGGAACTTTTCAATCAATCACTTGCTTGTCAGAATTTTCTAAAAAACGTTCGTCACAAGTGTCATGAAAATGCTAGGATTTCTGGAAAGGGAAATAGCCGATGTAACTCAAATGAGTATTCTTAAAAAAATTATGACATTTAAGTAATTCGTTAA
This sequence comes from Metrosideros polymorpha var. glaberrima, assembly GCA_001662345.2. Taxonomy (NCBI): domain Eukaryota; kingdom Viridiplantae; phylum Streptophyta; class Magnoliopsida; order Myrtales; family Myrtaceae; genus Metrosideros; species Metrosideros polymorpha. The sequence continues at coordinate 5,583,803 of BCNH02000008.1, read as the reverse complement.
GAAGTTATGGCATTAAGACTAGCATCGTACGAAAGTTATGACACTCACAATTATATATGTAAGGATCCTATTATCTCACAAAATCAAAATCTTGATAATCTTTGGAATCAAGGAAGCATATTGTTATGATTAGGCACACAATTATAATGAAATAGTGAGAGTTAAGGACATTAGAAGTGTTAAAACTTGCGTACGACACTCACTTTAGTGCCAAAACTTTTTTTTGTAAGTATTAACTTTTTTTTAAAATGATAACTTAAGTGCCAAAACTTTTTTTTCAGATCACTTAAGTGTTTAAATTTTTTTTTTGGATCACTTAAGTTCCAAAATCGAAGAACAATGATAAATTAAGTGCAAAAAATTTCTTCAATTTTGGCACTTAAGTAATCCGAAAAAGGTTTTGGCACTTAAATGATCTAAAAAAAATTTGGCACTAAAATTTTAGTGGTGCACACAAGCTTTGACACTTTTGGTGTACTTAATTCGAAATAGAGAGTAAATATGAGAAAAAGAAATCGAGATACAATATTTTATCTTGGTTCACCTATAAACTAGGACTACATCTAGCATATGATTTCACTATAATTAGCACATTTCACCTCTCTGTTATATTATTTAATTATAAGAGAAATATATTATATATAAGCGTAACTATTTATTGGCTCAAGCCCAAATTACCAATAAAATACGGGCTCATGCATCCTGTCGATGGGAAGTATGAACCACATTCCAACACATATAAGAATAGAATAAGTGAAACAATGCCCTACATTTTGGTAAGGCGCTAAATTCCTATAGTTTATAAATGTATATGAATGCAAACACGAGTGCACGCGTAGGCTAAAATGGAATTGAAAGCTCCAATAGAACATGTAGGTACACAAAATATTCCAAAATCCACGAAATAAAAAAAAGGACAATTCGGGTTTTCGAAATAGGGCAGAGAATTGTTGACACAAAGTACTTAAAAATTATACGAGCATATAGACATGTTGCAATATATGCCCTAGCTGCTCCAAGAAAAGTCGAACTTGGCAAAGGAAACTTAGACTATGAAGAGCATTGTCTCTCTCTCTCTCTCTCTCTCTCAGCCACGCAATAAACATGCTCAAGGTTAATGGATGGAGATCGGTGATCAAAGCTAGCGATTTCCTTTGAGTGTTACTATGAGAGTCTCCACCTGCTTGGAATATTTGATTTGAGCTATAGTTACTTCCCACCATTAGTGATCTGAAAATTCGAGATTGGCGAACTTGTCATCACGACTCCACCAAGATAGGGCCGTAATTTCTTTAATGTCATCACGTAGCAATCATGAATAGAAAATCATCTTTAAATGGCTCATATAGGGCCGTAATTTCTTTTGAGCCTGGAAATTACGTCCAATCGGACACATGGAGGGCATTCATTAAAAGTTTGGTCATCTTCTCGTCAGTCTTACTCACATAACACTTCCTTACTATCCTATTATAACTTTGGTCATTTGCCTTAAAGGCAGCAAACTTCAATCACGTTCTTCGACTGAATATAGGGCACATCAAACAGAAGTTAATATGAAGATACTCAAAGCAGAAACACTTATTCTATGCTACTTCTTTTTGGTTTGTGTTCTTCTTTTTTCACATATTTACTGAGGAACAATAGCAATAGATTAAATATCTTGTTTAGTTTATGGAAGTTCGTATTTTGATTTCATTTCCTCTTAACCGATGTTTTAATCATATTGACGCTCCATCTATGCTATGATAATGGCAATTTAGGCACCACCTTTTTTCTCATTCTCCAATATATACAAGCATAAAACGTCATTTGAGCGGTTGAACGCTCAATATGTGTGCATCAAATTCCATGTTCAAGTTACAGCATCTTTCACTCGAACTTGAGGGCTAGCTCGCCCCATCATAATTGCAGTTCTATGCGATTCACGTGGAGGGGTTGGTTTAAATATGTTCGTGTGGATTAGTCGAATCAAAACTCTCGATATTATAAAGAAAATACACACGGTGCTAGCAATCATGCGAATTATAAAATCAAAGTACTTTCTCGAACTTTTCTCTTGCGCGTGACTTTGAGAAACTCATTATAGATTTCACAAAAAAAGTTCCACATTACTTTATTTATTATTTATTAGCTGCACCAATGTATATATATTATATAGTTATTATATATATCGCAAAACGCGATTTTGCTTCATAGGGAGCAGGTACCGCCGACTACGGAAAGAGATAAAGGTAGGCATCAAGGAAAGCCCTAGGACATTGCCTTAAAGCAATGGGGGTAGAGGAAGAAAAAAGAAAGCAAAAAAATAGATAAAAAAGATCAAACTATATGGTTCCTGTATTGCATGGGCAAAAAATAATCGGACGATTCTTTATCAACGAAAGGGAATGATGATATGATGAGTCGAGAGCGTCCTATATTTAATGTGTCTCGTTCAACTGTTGACATGACAGATAGAATCAATTGTATTTAATAGCGCAGAAACATATGTGATCCATTATTTTTAACTTGAATAGAAATTGTGTTCCACTGCCTTTTGATGTAAATATGTTTGTTTTGTCTTTTACGTGGGTATATATTACGATACTTCCTTTATATATGGGTAATTTTCGTTTGTGCTTCCGTACTTATGGTTTGATTATTTATAACAACCATGTGTAACCTACAACTGGCAATCGTATTGTTATGTCGCAAATATTCTATGGCCATTTTTTACTCCACTAGTAATCTTGTGATAAGTGGGTCACAAAATATACTGTCACTAACACTCAATTTCAGTTAAATTTGTATATGATTGATGTCCATAACTTGTAATTTACCAATCACATGCATGATAAGAGGAAGTTTTCTCCAACCATGGACGGAAGAAAATACAACCTTACCTTCTACTTCTAAGGCATTAATTGTCAATTATTTGCATATTAAGAGATATCTTGCGCATCAATCTTGTAGAGTTGATAGCGCAAGAACGCCTGAGATCTATACACTAAGAGTAAAGGAATAATCCAAGAACGATATAACTATTTATCGAGAAGGAGAGATACTAGAAAATAATGCAAAGGGCATTCTCATCATTACGAAAAAGTTGCAAGCCTCCACGCAGAGCCTCCCAAGCTAGCTGTGTGGAGCAGTGCGAGGCTGGTGGGAAGCTGCAAGGAGGATGATGAAAAGACACATACCATCATCATCATCATCATCAAGATCGTATGCATGGGAAGATGACTAAGTTCCATCAATCTCTTTCCTAACCATTTTTGTAATGTTTCATTTGTATCTTCCGCTTTTTTAGAAAAGTTGGCATGGAGCGAAGAGCAAGCTCGTGGAATCATGATTCTATCATCCTACCACATACCCAATATCTAAAACCCTAATATAATACAAACCAAAGAGCCAAGAACTCATCTCTCTCTCTCTTTCTCTCTTCATGAAAAGGAGAGACTCCACGAATGATCTCTAGGTTACATGCACATGCCTCTCTATTTGATTGGAATATAGCATCTTTCGTATAGCTTTCCGTTGCCGAGAGCAAAAGGTTAAGGTTGTTTCCTTTTTATGCAGAGATTCATACTCCAAAACTTCGTAATCATACATTATCATATTCCCCATTAGGATACTTAGTGGATTGCCTATAAGAGGGGCTACTAAAGTTAGTTAACGTCCATAGGCGGTGAGCCTCTCTTTTGTGTGAAACTAAAGTAGAGAATTTCCACTTCTGACTACTACTTATGATTTCTCTTTAAGTTTTTGAAAAATGCAAAAGAGATATTGTTTAAATGTCGAAGAAATTATCAAAAAAGCTGTATGCGGCTCTACGTGTCAATATTCAAGCACATCCAAAAGTTTCGAGTGCTTCATGTTAATTGAAAATCAAAGTGCGAATGCCATAAACTTCCACTTCAAAACAGTACCGCACTATGAGCTTCTCAACTTATTCGTTATTAATTGAAACATAAGTATAATAAGGATAATGGACACTGGAAATTAAAATATTCGAGTTAAAATTAAGTAATTTTGCTGCGGAAAGGTCATCGAGCTTGATGTGATTCCCTATTAAAACTAGCAAAAAGGGAAGAGAGTGAAGCAAAGGTAGCTCCAACAATTAGAAAATTACTGTCTGATTATTGAATTGATTGAGGCTCTGGCTGTGAATGAGTGCTATTTTTTTTTTCCGCAGTAAAGCAGTTTCTCTTATCAATTAGAGCTGCAAGTACAGGGAAAGCGAAAAAGACACGAAAAATTAGACAAAAATAAAATCAAATCAAATAATTTTGGAGAAATTTGTGGGGTCGACACATGGCACTAGGAGGGCGTGAAACCCAGTTGGCGGAATGGGCTTTGTGGGCCTGCTTCGGGCCCCACACGAGTCACAATCCCAAGGCTTTGTGGGGCCGGGAAATCGAAATACAACTTGGTTCAGTCCACGTGGGCTCATCCCCACTCTGTCCTAATCAGCAAAGTCGCATGCCACGTGGGCATCAAATTGCAGATTTTTGCCTTTTTTTTTTTTGGTTAAAGGAAAATTCAGTGCCCGGTAAGAATTAGATAAGGAATGATGAGTCGCTTTCCTTACCCCCCTAATTCCCCGTTTGCTTGACCATTTTTAGCATAATTTGTACCCTAGAAAGACTTGTCATTATTCTAGCAAAACTTGTAGTTAGGACATTATTAACGGTTTTTGAGTTTCTCACTGACCGAAATTTTAATAACTATAATTAGGCTAAATGAAATATGGAGAACTAACCATTGGGCACGTGGCCCGGTGGTAAGGGAATTGGGTGGGGTAGCGAGGGGACATTTAGTTTCGAGTGTGGGATTTGACTCTCACGCGCTGTAAAAAGGCAAAGTAAAAATTTGAGAGAGAGAAAGGAGAGTTAGAGTAGAATAGACAAAAAAAAAATAAAAATAAAGAACCAACAAAAATTAAAAATTTCTTGGACACTTACAAGATCTTTTTGTAGACATGGAAGTGAGTAACAAAAAGTAATTAGTTAATGCATCCATCGCAATAGGATGGGCAAATACAGAAGCTCGAGATTCTTTGCAAACCATAATATTTGCTTCTCTTGCATATTGGGTATGAACCTATAAGTTTCGACGGAACATTTTGTGTACTTGAAACCTAATGTACCGTGCAATTGATCGATTGAGTATCCACGAGTTCAATCTTATATGAGAATTGGGTTACTGCCGGTGTCCAGTGCACTTGCATTTTCGAAAATTTTTTGTAAAGGTATTACCAAAACTTCCTTTTGCTTTCCTGCATCGATCATTATGGGACCTTTTCCAAGAAGAGAATACCAAATATTATAATCCAATGCACATTCTTTTGAGCTATGTATGAGCTTACATGTTGGTGCCAAATAAATTAGTGGGTCGAAGTAACTGAACGATAAAAATAATAAGTGCCACTCAGAGTCATATGATTTGTAGAGAGAGAGAGAGAGAGAGTGGCTTCCCCTCAAATCCCCATCACATGGCAAACCAGAAGCGAAGCGCCTATTTAAAGCCCCCCATGATCACCCTCTCTCAAACCAAGTCAAAATCCTCTTCTTCGAACTTCCAAAACTAAGCACACTTTGCTCCCTCTCATCTTCTCTTAGACCTTCATCAAACACTTTCAAGAAATTGCACTTCCCAGCTTACCCACGATGGAAAATCTATTCCGTTTGGCCGACCGTGACAAGTCCTTCGCTCGGCGGTGCATCTGGGTCAGTGGGCCGGTCATCGTCGGGGCCGGGCCTTCTGGCCTGGCCACGGCGGCCCTGCTCCGCGATCAGGGCGTCCCATTCGTAGTGCTCGAGAAAACTGACTGCATTGCCTCATTGTGGCAAAAGCGCACCTACGACAGGCTCAAGCTCCATCTGCCTAAGCAGTTTTGCCAACTGCCGAAACTACCATTCCCTGAGGACTTCCCTGAATACCCGACCAAGAGGCAGTTCATCGACTACCTCGGGGCCTACGCGAGGCGGTTTGACATAAACCCGCAGTTCAACGAGTGTGTGCAGTCTGCGAGGTACGACGAGACAAGTGGACTGTGGCGCGTGCGGACTGTGTCCACGGCAGGGGGTGGCCGGGTCGAGGTTGAGTACATCTGCCGGTGGCTCGTCGTGGCCACAGGGGAGAACGCGGAGTGTGTGACGCCAGACTTGGAGGGCCTGGCAGAGTTTGGTGGAGATGTCATGCACGCCTGTGAGTACAAGTCCGGCGAGAAGTTCGCGGAGAAGAAGGTCCTGGTCGTTGGGTGTGGCAATTCCGGCATGGAAGTGTCCCTTGATCTGTGCAACCACAATGCCTCTCCAGCCATGGTGGTCCGCGACTCGGTAAGCTACTACCACATACTTGATTAGGATCGCATACTCTCAGATTTTTTAACGGAAAGGTGGTTTGAAGAAAGAGTTGGGTTCTAAATTTCTGACTCTGTATCTCATGTTTCGTGATGAACAGGTTCATGTTTTGCCAAGAGAAGTTCTGGGAAAATCTACATTTGAATTGGCTGTTCTGCTGATGAAATGGTTACCACTCTGGTTGGTTGATAAGCTGTTACTTATCCTGGCTTGGCTGGTTATCGGCAACGTCGAAAAGTACGGGCTCAAGAGGCCATCTGTGGGTCCATTTGAGCTCAAGAACATCAAGGGCAAGACCCCGGTTCTGGACATCGGTGCTCTTGCAAAGATCCGATCCAGGGAGATCAAAGTTGTTCCCGGAATAAAGAAGTTCTCCCGTAGCCATGTCGAACTTGTCAATGGCGAAAAGCATGACGTTGACTCGGTGATTCTGGCCACCGGGTACCGCAGCAATGTCCCTTCCTGGCTAAAGGTGAGAACAGAGCTCTAAATTCCTTTGCTGCAATCCTAAACTAGGCCAATTCAATTAAGTATGAACTTCTTGAGAGACGTTGAGGAAATGAGGACTGATCAGTGTTTTGGTCATGTGATGTGCAGGAAAGCGAGTTCTTTTCCAAGGACGGCCTCCCGAGATCACCGTTCCCAAACGGGTGGAAGGGAAACTCAGGGCTATATGCGGTTGGGTTCACGAGGAGAGGGCTCTCCGGCGTGTCTTCGGACGCAATCAAAATTGCGCAAGACATCGGCCAGGAGTGGAAAGAGGAGATGGGGCAAAAGAAAACGAGCACTCCTACCCACAGGAGATGCATCTCCCAATTCTGAACTGAAGGAACACTCATGACTCACCCATTTCTTGCATTATTCTCGGATGTACAAAATGAGTAGGAATGTTACTTCTTTAGTTCAGTCAGAGAAACAAAAAAGAACAGACGGTAGCACACGGACGAGCCCTCTCCGAACAGCCCAAGTTTTGGATTAGTTGGGCATTTTGTAGCTGATGAGGACGACGAGGCTTCTCTTTTTCCACCTTTCGATTTGTTTTCGCCTTTTTTACTCGATGTTTTTCCAGTTTTAGGACACTGCTTACGTACTCTGTATATCATGTTTCAGCTAGTTAAATGAGAAAATGTCTTTCTTCTCGATCCATCTGTGTCTCTACAATCTTCTCCTCTAATGCAATGAAAGGAACATAAGCGGGTCTTTTTCAGTTCATGGTCCAAAGAAGCAAAAAATTCTTCCATTGTGGAATTCATCTAACAGAGAGTGACAATGAATCCTAATGACAGTTGCAGTCAATCACTATCATTGCTCTCTGCTCAATATATGGGGATCATATACTTGCATTCCGGTCATCTCGGGAAGTTGCTCGCTGATTCTAGGAAACTCCAAAAGTTTCGTATCGAGGCTAATGCCGTTAAGGAGAAAATGGATGGAAACTTATAGAAGCTTAGTTTTCAAATAGGGAGCGATCTCATGCTCCTATTCATTTTTATTTTCCAACCTCTCTGTGTTTGTGTGGCTTCACAGAGACTTTGTTCCTCAGCATCCCTTCAAGATCTCCTTGGAACAGTCCACATGCACTCCATATGCTACCGCAGAGTTGAAAAAACAAGTGATGGAAGGTAAAGAAGAAATGGGAAAAGAGAAAAAAAGAAAAAGAAAAGCAAAGACAAAACGATATCAAGTATATGGCCTCCATATGCCCCATTCTCTTGAACCAAAAACCAGCAACTCAAAAGGTTTTTCCTCAAAACTGCAGACTACTAATTTGCACTTGCAGCTCGTGTTGTGTCATTTTGTCCTTTGGGTGAGCACAGCTCCCATGTTTTCAGATACCACATCCACTGCAGATGAGACTGAATTATTAACTCTGTTATGGCCACCTTTAGTTTCATCCTCCCTAAAAGCGGGTCCCATTTTCTCTCTTTCTTGTTTCTTGACCTTGAGAGTCAGAGCACATTGTTTGGTTTGGCCACTCTGAATCCATGAGTGACAGCTTGGATGAATGGATAGCACGCAGAGAGAGAGAGAGAGAGAGAGAGAGAGAGAGCTCACCTGTTCAGTTCTGAGGGAAAGATCACTTGATTCAATTCCATCCCCAGTCATTCCAGGCTATCTTTGGCAAACGAGATCATGACCCCACATGATCTTATGGAATGGTACATTGGTTTTGCTTGCGATTGCATGCATGTTTCTCACAATTCCGATGCCATTAGAGACACAAGAAAATAAAGAGCACGCTCGATTGCTATACATTTCTTGTGCTTTCGGTACAGTTTGCGCCCGCTATCCAACTGTTTTTAGCTTTGCCCTGGATGAAGATTACTCGTTTCATCATTTACCGCCATGACTTTAGTTGATCCTGCCTTGTGGTAGTATATATAGCATGAAACTAACTGACAGCTTATGTGAGACAGAGAGGCTCAGGTACATTTTCTCGATTTCAGAGAGAGAGAGAGAGAGAGAGAGAGAGAGAGAGAGGCATTATTGAGGACATTATCGTCTGACACAAGAAACGTGTAGTTCAGTGACCCCGGTTTCTATGTGGGTGAGCCATCCTTTTGCAACAGCACAAGCAGCCCCAGGTGCAGTGTCATGTCCAGAGTTACATCTTAAAACAGATCATATCTGATTCCAAGTCAGAAGCCATGTCGTTGTTGCATCCTCGGACCCAAACTAACCGGTTATGACTGAGCAGTAGACAATGCGGTCGACGGAATCGATCGTAGACATTGCTAGGGGTGATCGGTTCCTAGACGGTTCGGTTCCCATCCCGTAATGGGGACCAGCACTGGCCTGGTCCAGTGGAACCGGTTGCAATATGTATCGTCTAACATATGGACTTTATCAGAAGCATTCGAGGGTTGTGAATTGACAAGTACCTAAAACCATAGAACCCTACAAGTAAGAATTCCAGCTAGGTGTCTGGGTGATGTAGGGAAAGCAAAGCAAGATTGAGCAAAACCTTCTTGGTTTCACTTTTGTCGAACCTCTTAATGTTGACCCTAGGTATATTTGACAAACCGAAGAAAGTCCTAAGCAAACCTCTTCTTGACGCTGTCTTGCTCTTGCAAAGCCATTAAGCCAGACCTCGGCTCCTTAATGGTCTGCCTCCTATAAGACATCAACACTGGACTTAAAATTGCACCTTCTTACAGATGCATGACATTAGAACGCAAAGTTTGTGGAAAAAACCACAGTCAAGGTTTTTTATTAGAGAGTTTCTTCATCTATGGCTATTAAGAACAATTATCAACAGATCGCATTTCAATTCCTAGGTCTTTGTCTTTCTCGTAATCTCTACTGTATCAACCAAGCTACGTAAAATAGGTATTACAACAGAGGAAGTCCAGATGTTGTGAATATGTGATTAGAGTTTCATTAAAGATTTTGAAGAAATAAAATAAAATAAATAATCGATCCTGTTTGGGCGATCTGGGTGGGCGATTCCCCCCCTGAAACTAGGAACCAAATCGAAAATCATCGGTTCTAATTTTATAGAATCGGGAATGGGACCAACGTCCATGGGAACTGCCCAGAACTGGCCGGTCTGGTCCAATTTGGTCTGGACAATTTCTTTTGCTCACCCCTAGATAGTGCAGGATGGTACTTTCATAATTTCAAGACACTTGATTTCATCAAATTAACACGGTGCGGGGGGTTAGGCCCACATTTGGAACATGACTAAGCCTCACAAAGGTCAGTTCAGTGTCGCATTGATTGATATACTAAACTCGTGAACTCAATTTCAATATATCTAATAAGAGATGCACCGAAATCGGTATAAAAGAAATTTACGGATCTGCATAATTATAGCATGCACTTTTTATTTAATTAAAGAAATTGATAATTATAGCAAACAGCCCATCGGACAAGAGAGGCTTTGGGCCCAACCTCGTATCTCTGATGGGCTAAGCCCAGAAAGAACAACTGCTCAATCCGTTGGGCACCACCGACGCTTCAGTTGAACCAACCGAACTCGAGAAGCACAGAGTCCGATTTCGATCACAGCAAGGCGACTATGTCGATCGCTACCACCAATCTTCCCAGATTCACCTCCATCGCTCTCGTTTCTCCTCACAAGACCCTCCTCGCCACGTGTCTCGTCCCTCCTCGCTCCGTTCGCTTCGCGGCCAACCACAGTCGGCCTTCGGCCTTCAATGGGTCGCGAGCGCGGAGGCTGGCTTCGATTCGGGCGACGTCTTCCGAGCCGTCTTCCTCGTCCCCGTCTTCGTTCGGGTCGCGGCTTGAGGAGACCGTGAGGAAGACCTTGGCCGAGAACCCCGTCGTCGTCTACTCCAAAACTTGGTGCTCGTGAGTTCCGATTTCTTGCCCGTGATTGTATTCCTGTGGCTTTGTGAACTCTTCGAGAGAGAGAGAGAGATGGGTTTCGAGTGGGTGGACTGGAAATTGAAATGGGTTTGGTTTTTGGGTTTCCTTGAAGGTACTCGTCCGAGGTGAAATCGCTGTTCAAGAGGCTGGGTGTGGATCCTCTGGTAATTGAGTTGGATGAATTAGGTTCGTCAGCTTTGGCCTTTTCGTCCTCCAACATCGTGTCTTAGTTTTAGTGCACAGTTGCTATTTTGATTATGTGCGTTGGTCTCTTTGATGTTGCAGGTGGCGGTTGTTTCCAAATGCCCCAATTGTTTTTTTACTGTGACTCGATATGCCTATTTGCATAGATGTTCATACTACATTATCTGCGAGAAGAGAATAGAAACTAGATGTTCTCGTGAAGTTGTGGGGGAGAGACATCATGGGAGGCTGTTGACGGGCCATTTCAGTAATAGAAACAATTAAGTCACAACTTGGTGCTGGAAAAGTCTGAATTTTTCTCTCCGTTTTTGGAGAATGTGTCTAGATAGATGCGTTCTCACCGGGTAATTATAGTATCTTTGGGACTTTTCTGTTGTTAGAACTAGACATGAGGAGCCCTTTGAAATTGACCCAAGAAATAGGTACTCTTGTCCAGTTCAGGCTTATCAGGTGAGACCTTGTGAAGCACAGCTTAAGATTTTATTGAATTCCATTTCACTATATTACCGTAGTTATGGTGTATGGAGAGTCTAGTGCTAATGACTGCTCATATTTTCTGTGTTAGTCAAGGTATATGGAGGATACACATCCCTTCATAGTTCCATTGCCTTTTCTTCTGCTGCATTGGCTTTTTCTTGTACGATGATTTAGTCAGCCAACCGTCCATGCTAATGCTTGCATGAAGCAGACGGTTCAAGTAAATGCGTTTCCCCACACAACTGTTCTAGCTACCATTATAGGCATTACATTCACAGTTCTTGTATTTCACATCCAACTTTTGATGCTTGTATGGAGTACATGTTTCTCTTCTGTGGTCTCTAACAAAACATTTTTGTCTTTTTCTCGGAGAAGTGTTCTTCCTTCTGTGGCTGATCAAATTTTGCATGCCAACACTATTTTGATGCTGACTCTATTTTGATATTGTCAGGAGCACAGGGGCCACAACTGCAGAAGGTCTTGGAGAGGCTTACAGGGCAGCATACTGTCCCTAATGTTTTCATTGGTACGTAATGCTCCTCCACCAACTGTGGAGTTGTGAGACTCATTAAGTTCTCTTTAAAAGCAAGAAATTTAGTCTGGGAGAGCTACTTGACTGAACATGGGAATGCAGTCACTGGCTATTACAAAGGAAAATCTCAACAGCTTTACTGTAGACTTGGCAATATAACTGCCAATGGGAATGGTCTGTCTCATTGTTTCTACCTCGTATGATGTGGGAAGATTTTACCGTCTTGTGTCATTTTTAGACTACTATCTTTTGTAGTTGGCGGCTAGCCTGTTTGAAGTAGCGAAGACATGAATAAGTATATATGCATATACATGTACACGAAATAATATGGTTGGTAGACAATAAAGGCATCTCTTTATGCCATTCGACTTGTGAGCTTCAAGCATTCACAGTACTAAGCATCTCATTACAGCAGCAGCCTACAATGAATTAGTAACTAGTTTGCTTAATCCTAAATCAGGGGTGCCACTCAAGAAAACTCATTCAAACACTATTGAGGAATGATCATCCTTTTTGTGTCCTGAAATCTTTAATAATCTTACTGGTTTTATGATCTTCTTCTTCTTTATTAAGTGCTACTGAGATAATTTATCTTCATGTGCAGGGGGCAAACATATCGGTGGTTGTACAGGTATAGCCCCTTCTAACCATTGATTCCATTGTTCCATGATGGTACCTGGAGATTAGTTTGTAAACCATCTTCTTTACCCCATTATTGTTGTCTTCTCTCTAATTTCTGGTGATGTTCTTGTCCTAATGCCCATAAAACTTTTTATTAGATGTTATGGTTGCCTTTTCATTTATTTGGCTTTTTCCATCCTTCACTCTATGGAAACTGCTTGGACATTTGTGATCTTTTAACATAGGATTCTTGAGTCAGCAAAGTAAGTCCTGAGTCTTCAGTCAAGCATGAATAAGTTGATTGAATTCTGCAGTATCTTTTGTTGGTGAGGCAGAGTTCACTATCGATATGGCATTCATATTTAGATGGGAATTGATTTCTGTGTTATTTCCTTGTTGTGATGCAGATACTGTGAAATTACACCGCAACGGAGATCTTGAAGCTCTTCTGTCAGAGGCTAGTGCTAAGAACTACCCTGCTTGATTATTCTTTCTGGAGAGATCCAACTTCCGGGGACAGACTCTGAAAGACATTGTGACATGAGTTTTGATCGATTTCTGATTATCTCCATTTACTTTTGTGCTGAAATGTTTATCCTGTAGTGCTGAGGCTTGTTATTGCATGCAAACTGGATGCAAACCATGCAATTGTGCCAGCTCCGAGACGCTTAACCAAGCGGCGAATGGGGGTTTTTGTGGGACCAAAGATGTTCTCCCAATTTACTGAAGATTGGAGTTGATATGGTCAATTCTGAGACTGTGACTGTCCACTCGCATTCTTTTTTGTTCATGTTCTTGTTGATTGAATTCTGCTGATTAACATCCTTGGCCGCAGCCAAAGTGCAGGAGTGCAAAGATAGCGGTGATTACCTTGTTTTCGCTAGTTGCTACTCCATTTCCGGAACTGTAGACCCTCGATTCATATGAATTGGTTATCTTGCGGTTCCTCTTTCTGCTGCAAAACCTTACCCTGCCCCCCCTCTCTCTCCCCGCATCATTTTGGGCTGTGGGAATGGTCTGCTAGATTCCGGCCATCTGATTGGTTGACCTTGAGCGGTCGCGATTGAGCCACTGTGTTGCGGCGATGGGCCACTGCTGTAGCAAGCAGAGCTCTGTCCCACCGGCAACTACAAGGTCAAGAGAGAGGGAGACAGACAGACGGGAGCAATGGGACGATGTCGACTGGGTGATGGAGTCTTTAGTGATCAATGATCCAGGGACTTGTTACGTTTATGGCAAGATTATCACTGTTCTTTCAATTTCAACACATACGTTGGCTTTTGACCCCCCAAAAAAGAAAAAACACGTACATTGGCTCAACGACCTCAATTGTGATTAATTATCTTTCCCTTTGGTTAACCACACAATTACTTTGTTTCTTTTCCCCTCCATTTTCTCTTAAAATTATGATCATTTCCCTTAATTTTTCTCATTAATTTAAGGGAAAATTTCAATTAAGGGTTTGAGGTGTCTTTATTTTATTTTTTCCAATAAGGGCATGAAGTGGATTTTGTTTTAATTAAAAGCCTAAAGTGCCCTTATTATTTCAAAGAAAGCTCTGAATTGGCCAAATCATTTCAAATAAGGGCTTGAAGTGGGTATTGTTTCAAATAAGAGCATGAAGTGGCCAAATTGTTTTAAATAAGGGCATGGCTGAATGGCATTTTCGTCATTTACCTTTTCTTTCTTTCTTTTTTATGTTTTTTTTTTTGCCTTTTTTTCTTTCTTCATTCCCCTCTTCACAGTGCCAGCGTTGATGGCTGGTGGAGGCGTCGGCCCTTGTTGGATTTGGCAAGGGCATTCCTCACTAGGTCAGGCGAGTGTGTCCCTATGCTCGCCAGCGTCGGTGAGTGCGACCCTCGCCCAACATCGGCGAGGACATTTCTTGTCGGATCTATTGAGGAACGCCCTTGCTAGCCTGGGGTGACCCTCGCTCGGGTAGGCGAGGCCGGCAGGTCGTCAGCGAGGATGGCTGGGGTGGGAAGGAAGAAGAAAAAAGAAAAATAAAAGAAAAGTAAAAAATAAAAATATATTTATAATTGTTTTGACTAAAATGCCCTTTCTTCGATGATCGAAATAATTGCTGGCTGATTAAGTCCTTATTTGAGATGATTTGACCACTTCAAACTCTTCTTTGAAACAATAAAGACACTTTAGGTCTTTAATTGAAACAAGATTTACTTCAGATTTTTATTTAAAAAAATGAAGGTATTTCAAGCCCTTAATTGGAATTTTCCCTTTAACTCAAGCACCCAAGTGAAAAGAAAAGAAATAAACTTTTCGTCAAATGGAAAAAAAAAAAAATGAAATGAAGTCGTCACCTTAATTACAACGGAAAAATATTGCATATTTGATAACTGCCAAGAAGGCTTACTTATCCAACCAAAAAAAAAACAGTAGGCTTACTCAACTTCATTGATTGATTGACACGTGTTAAGATAGGGTCCATTGTCTAGGATTTTTTAAAAGCCCTTATTCTTTTTCACAATCTTCTCCATGACTCTCTCTCCTCTGTTACTCTCACTCTCTTCTTCATCCTTTCTTCTTCAAACGGTCATTAGAGAACCGTTGTGCGATTGATCTCATCCTCGACACGCTCGCGGCCACGCCGGCTCCATCTTATGAGACTAGAGCGAGAAGCAAGCTATTTGACGTCGAAGGATGGCATGGTTGCGAAGAGTTATAACGAAATGTACGATCAATTAACATTTATCGAATTCGAAAAAGAGTCGGAAATAACTATTCCATCCAAGTCGCCCATCGAGCCTGCTCCGGAGGTATCATCGTGAAAAACAGGAGGAATTGACGAGGGTCGAGTATGCAATATCTTCTCAGAACAAAATGGGGCGCGAATGTCTATACTAAAGTTTCTAACTTTATACATAAATAAACACCAACATTTACTTCCTAACTTGGCATATTTACGATCCTTTTTTCAGACATACTTTCTCAGGAGGAGTGGGGGAGTTTTGGCAAGCGTGGCAGCATGCTGGTCATTCGTGAACGCCCCACCACCGGTCCCGCGCGACACCGCCTCCCAATCTTTTTTTGTTTTTTTTTTTTTAAGGAAAACGAAACAGAAAAACACAGGGCGGGCGCGAGGAAAGTCAGATTTCTCTGTAAAAAAGAAGAAGAGATTTTCGGTTTGGGAAGCGATGAAGGAGCTGAGGGAGTAGCCATGGCCATGGCTTCTGTTTCCCTTCACATTCACGGGCTCTCTGACTACCGGGTATGGGCCAGCGATGTCAGATGCAGCTCCCGAGACGCGCCTCCGCCGCGCTTCGCCGGAGCGTCCCGCGCCCGACGCCCCGCCTCCGACGCCGGGCGAGCCCCGGGCCGCCGTTTCGTCGCCTGCTCCGCCTCCAACAAACCCTCCTCCCCCTCCCCCACTGAAGCCAGGCTAGTCGTTTCGCTCTTTTAAATTTTGCTTTCCCTCAAGTGGAGTTCGGTGATGTTTCTGGAGCTGGTGTCTGGTTGCTAAAGTTGTGGGCTCTAGTTTAGCTGGATATCCGCTGCAGGAGAGTATTTGATTTTGGTCGATTGCAGATTCGGATACATTCTGAGTTGCATAGAATGCGATACAGCTTAGAATGGTGTGCGAGTTGAGGCATAGCTGGTGCAAGGGGAGAGAGAGGACTGCTTCTTTGTTCATGGTAAACTGGAGAAGTAAAGCTGAACGTAGCCCCCAGTGGTGCGAATGGATGAATTCTATCGTGTAGAGTTGGGTGTCAATGTGTTGTGGATTTAATTTTTGGAAGAGTCAGAGGATAGATGGGCACCAAATATTTTCGGCGATTCGATACTGCCATTCTTCGCACGAGGAGATCGGTCACAGCCTAGATTATGGTGGTGGTGAATCCAAATTTGCTAAGGGAAAGTGTCAGTTTTGTTTAGAATCTAATAGCAGTGTCATATGTGTGAAAAGGTTCTTGGTGCACATGCAAACTTATAGTTGGAACAATGGAATTCGTGATTAATTTGGCATGTGCGAAGCTTATTATATGAACTTGAAGCCCAGCTGTATTTGGTAAAATAAATTCTTCATGAACATGGTGGTAGCGCTTTGATGTGAGTAATGCAGGAATTGGGTTTAGTTGGTTGAATTTTCAGGTTTTAAATTTTCTTGGATGGAATTATCCAAAGATCTGATTTGCAGCATATCAGCAGCTTGTCTTTTTCCTTAGGCAGATAATATGCCGCTTTGTCCAGGTTCAGTAAATAAATGACTAAAATCTTTGTGGTTACATGTGAGTATCTACAATATCAAATGCTTGAAAGGGTTGTGAATATTATTATAATGTCAAACTATATGTCACGCCTGAATCTTGTTCATTGTACATTATCTTGTCGCATCAGTTGAATGTGATGTCCCCTCAATGGAATGTGAACAAGGAATTGGTCTATTGGCTCGGCAACCCTAGTGATTCCTTGGAACAAAATAGTATTTCCTTCTATCTAAACACATACTCATAAACGTTTGGATTCGTGGGGTTAGCTATTTCATTTCAGATGCTCTTAGGTCATACTCGAGTACTTCCCTATTTGAGGTTTTCCTAATTGGTTTCGCACAATTTCAAAAGTACTAGTAAAAAAGGAAAATATGTTGCTCGTATAGTTGCATTTAATTCATTTGGGCCATGTCGGTTGTCTAATGCAAAAAATGTTCTATTCAGCAGAAAGGAGTTGTACACTTGAAAGATTTAAAATCTGGCTAGTTGCTTCTTCATCTCTTCTTTGGTGCAAGTTACATGAAGTGATGCCTTCTCCATCAGTTTCTGCTTTGTAAGTCTTGCCACCTGGTACTCATAATTTGGTATTTGGTTTGTTTTCAGTTCAACAGCCAAGATTAGGAGTGAGGTCCTGACTCCATTCCGGTCTGTGCGGATGTTCTTCTACCTTGCTTTCATTGCCAGTGGTGCTCTTGGAGGTTTGATTGCCACTACACAACTAATTGCCGCTCTGACAAACTCTGCTAAAGCTGATGCAGTACCTGAGATTTTCAAAGGTCTTCTCATAGATGTTGGGGCAGTTTCTATATTTGCATTTCTCTATTATCAGGAGAACAATGCCAAGAATGCACAAGTGGCTAGACTCACTAGAGAGGAAAACCTTTCAAATCTGAAGCTCCGTGTAGATGAAAGGAGAATCATTTCTCTAAGTTCTTTGAGAGGACTTGCTCGTCTTGTGATCTGTGCTGGCCCAGTGTCCTTTATTACAGAGTCCTTTAGACTTAGTGAACCTTATACTGAGAGTCTTTTGGATCGAGGGGTGCTTGTATTGCCTTTTGCCACAGACGGGAATTCACCTATTTTTGAGTTTGACGAGAGTGAGGAGATGAAAGAGATTACCAACAAAAGGAAGAGGCTTTGGCAGTTAACTCCTGTTTATGTCTCTGAGTGGACCAAGTAAGAGTATGATTTGCGTAAACATAAAAGAAAGTGTCACTACTCTCTGTTCCTCCCTGTTCTCTACCGATACTCTCTGACTTCTTATTTTCGTTGATCCACAGGTGGTTAGATGAACAGAAGAAACTTGCTGGTGTTTCTCCTGATTCTCCAGTGTAAGTGGAGGCATATCAATCAACAATTATTGACTGATAGTTTCAATAAGCATATATAGTGAGCTCGATTTGTGCAAAGCTTACAACCAAGCCTTAGCATTTATTCTGTTCTTTATTTTTCTCCATGTTTGATCACGTGAATTTTGCATAATCAAATTATGAAAGCTTTCGTAATATTTGAAGTGGAAGATTTTGGTAAAGGAGGCATCTCATGTAGATTAACCGTATCAAGTGGAATGCATGCTTCAGAGTAGTTGATCTACTTCAGAGAGTAAATTTTTTAAACTATCTGTTTGGTCATGTTCCTTTTGCAGGTATTTATCTCTGCGCATGGATGGTCGTGTTCGTGGTAGTGGTGTTGGTTACCCTCCTTGGAATGCCTTTGTTGTCCAGCTCCCTCCTGTCAAGGGAATGTGGTCTGGACTACTTGATGGCATGGATGGAAGGGTTCTTTAGCAGGCATAGCAATGACGGATTTTTTTTTTTTTTGTAGTTTAAGGATATTTTCCTTTCTGACGCTATAATTCCTTCCCTCTCCAACTCTTCATGCTGCATACATCCAAGGAAGGGATGAAGGTAGATGATAAGCGACACTAATCTCTGTCTTTAAACTTCAGTCAGTGTATCACACATTTGTGCAGCTATAAGTTTCCCTGTTCTGTTCACACTGCAAAATTAAGGCTGCTTCAACAACGTTTATGGAACAGACGATAGATAAATGAAGATCATTCTTTCGCATGCTGTCTTGTTGTTCTCCGTCTCTTATCATGCAATCGTGTATAATTATGAACCAGTATCATAGTTTTTGCATCTTATATTGATGGGCATTGTTTATTTATCTGCTGTACCAATATAATTCTTTTGGTACCTACAGAATCTGTATAGTTTGTAATTTCCACATAGGAACAATTTCTATCTCTGTTTTCTTGTACAAGTTTTCTTCCATTAATTTCTGTTGATCTTTGTTTGCTTTATGTTGACAATTAGGTTAAGACAGTCTAGGTGTCCAAGGCCTGTTCTTTGTTAGATATTTCCACGGCCTTTGATAAATTAAATTGAATCAGCGGATTTACAAGGTCCTCTGAGAGTATTGTTACATCCTTTGGTCTGATTTTCTAAAATCACGGAACTTTTAGATTACACTTCCAGACTAGTATATGTAAACTCCTCTTTATTATGCTTTACCACAATGATTTGTCTTCAATCAGGAGAACTTTCTTTGAGAGTAGAGTACCATCTAAAACTAAAGATGTCCTATAGTACCACAAGATTGCTTTTCACAGATTTAGTATTGTCTGGGGACATTTATTCAAGATGGTATCCTATTCTGTCTTTAACCTAAATGCCGCAAATTCAGTGATCTAAGACTATTAAGGACTGATTTCCTGGGGAATGAAGTTGCAGAATAAGATCCTTTATAATTTAACCTTTGGTCTCTTTGAGAAACACCGTGGATTTTGGGAACTTATGTCTTGAAATGTGGCTGATGAAGACGACTTATACTTAGCCAAGCTGTTATCCCTGCTTTTCTGTCTATAACATTCTCTTTAAAATTATAAAGGCTTTAAATTACTAAATTTCCTACATGTTGGAGTGATTTTGCAAATGAGATAGCATTTGATAAATTAGTTGCAATGAATGTCACTAAGAATAACCTCCTCCGATTGCTTGGACATTGGTACTTGCTCTTTTCTAAATGTTAAGTAGTCACTCACACAAGCTTTTTGTCCACTTAGGCCTTGGGTGAGGCCCTCATTCCACATAAGCCTGTATTTCTAACCTTGCGTATTAAACAGGGAACTTGGAGCACATGATGGCATCATATATTTATATTTAAATTTACACAGTTTTCCTTTAATCCATTTTCTGTTAGAAGAATGAACTGAATGCATCTTCATTGTATCGGACGATTTAAGTAAAGATCATTCGTCCTATGTACCTGATTGACATTGTTCACTTATATCTGCGTGACTAACTAGAGGAAGTAAAGATGGCGTGTCACTGCAAAAACTGAACAAGGAAGATTTGAAGCTGTGGTTATGCTACCTAAGTGTTGTACATTCCATTTCAAGTTACTGACTGTCTGCACTTGAGTCTTGATGGAGCAGGGAAAAAAGCTGGGACAACTGAAGAGAGGAGGGCAGTGAGAAAATTCTAAGTTCTACATGCTACACCACGAATATGAGCGTAAACCTGGTATGTGTCGCATTGTTTGAATTCTGAAGTGGTATATGTCCATCATGTGGTTTCGCATAAGTTATTGAACTCTTGTGAGGGGGAAAAATGATCATGCAAGAAAATGCTCAGGCATATGACACAGACTACAGGATAAGTTGGGGAGACTGAAAATAGTTTGCAAGAACTACAACCGCAGCGACCTCATTGTTCATTAAATTTCTTGGATCTCATCCAATGCATAGTTGTTTGTAGATACATTCGCATAATTGACCTTGTTGAAACGAACCACAACCGGATAGTGCGTCTGTGGGTCCTGCCCAGATGAAACCGATACAGAAAATCAACAAGATGGATAATGGCGAAAGGGGATGCAGTAATCAGGATGGTGAAGATGGATGTTACCTGGTCAACAGCAACTACAGAGCCAATTCCATTGTACCAGTATGACTCCTTCCTGAGAATCTTTACCTGTGGATGAGAATATGCGGAAGATATCTTGAACTTGTCCTCAGAATAGCAGTAAGGTTTACTCTCTTATCTTTTCATGTTGAATAGATACTTTCAAAAGCTGGAAATGAAATGCCTCTCTTATAAAATAGATGCAGAAGTGAGCATCTCCAACGATCATGTCAGTTGTTTAATGCTAGTTTTACTTCAATGAATATAGCATGATCAATTGCTTTACGATCATCGATTGATTCCCTCGGAGGAGAGACTTGAAGAGTTAACTGAAAGATTGTACTTTGAAATTTGTAATCAATACATAACCATGTGCTTTTATCTTAGTGATTTCAGGGAACACAGCATGCTTATACCTTGATTCAACCGTAGAATTGAATTGTAAGACTCACCTTGGTTCCTCTCTTGGGTCCAATTGGGGGTGGCTTGGCCTTTGGAGCTTCCACTGCTGCTGGAGCCGCGGTGGTTGCAGCCGGAGCCGCCCTTTCTTCCGCTGCTCTCACCACAAGCCTAGAAGGGTTATTGTTCTTTGCAAAGAACACCATGCTGCTTTTAGCGGATGAGTTCCCATTGGTTGGGGTGTTGGGTGTGAGTACAAACCCAGAAGCAGCTGAAGCCATGCTGCAGCTAGCCATCCTTGTGTATGTGGGTATGTCTCTCTCTCTCTCTCTGGATCAAGTGCTGAGAAAAAACAGCTGAGAAAAGTAACAGAAGACCAAGATTTAGAGGCCTTGAATGAAGTGGGCTCGTGTGATCTTGGGGAGAGAGAAAGTGAGAGAGAGAATCATCTGATCTTTGATGATTCTTTTACCAAAATCTTTGCTTCCACTGGGGTTGTGCCACGTAGGCACCATATCCTCTTTCTGTGGATAACATGTTTCTAATCAGCCTTTGGCATACCTGTGTCCAAATGCAAACAAGAGAGCTAAGTTCTTCATGTCTATTTTTTCTGGGATGGAGAATAATTATTCTCTACGTTCATTCTACTGCTTATTTGATGAGCGGTGGTAATCACATGATAGAACATTATGTTGGCTCCATGACTTAATATCCTCTTTAATACAATTTGATATGAATTTCATTAAGTTTTTAATCACAAGTCGGTGTGGATTAAACTTTGAGGCCCGATAGTTTATTCGGGCCTAGGCCCGCTTGTCGATTAGGCGCCAATGCAAGTGGTCTGATGTTACTATATGGAAAATCTGGAAGAGCTTTTCAGAAACTCTTCCTTGTAGCTGCTGAACAGAACTGTGCTGAATCTTCCCTAATCACTGGCCCAACAAGATAGTTTTGCATGCGTCGTCCGGTGTAATGGCCCGAGGCAGTTGGTTCTTTCGAATGAAATTGCAGTGTAGTGAGATCTAAACACGTCCCGTTCGGACATTGCGCGGCTCACGCCACGAGAGTCACTCTCAACAGTGAAAACATCGATGCAGGGCCGGTCTTAAGCCAATCCCGGCCTGAGTTAAATTCACAATTTCTTCGAATGCAAAAGATCAGGCTTATTGTAGTCAGCATAAGTTTGCCATGCGACGAGATTGAGAACTCGTGCCCCCAAAATGTCAACGCAATCCCAAGATGTAGCCGACCCTGTTCATGCAACCCTGCATCTTGCGTTGCATTTACTTTGACCTAGGAGTAGCTCAACCACTCCACGGTATTCTACACAACCCATTAGTGAAAAACCGTGTGATTGCGAGTCTTTTTTATTTATTTAACTTTTGAGGAAAGCTGACATTAGCTATGAGGAAATATATTTAATGACTTCGTTAATTCTTTTTAATGATAAGTCAATCCAAAAAAAAAAAAAAATTTGAGCTCATGCACTACAAAGTCATCCATGACCACATTTGCTGGTGCTTTTTTGTCGTACGTGGGGGAATGCTTCCTGTCGTTTTCCCTCGTCAAATGAAAGAAATTTAATAATAACAACGAAGAAGAACCTTCTTCAAACAAAATTTTAAGAATTAAAAAAGAAATTGTTAAGATTAGTGCGAAAAATGTGGAACGTGGTTTATGGATTCTTGTCGTTCCGGGGATAAGGATTTCTCGATAGGCTGAGAATCTCTTTTTGGTAGGGAGGCCTACGCGTTGTCGTTTGCTCGCCCCGCATAAGACAAAGCACGTGGGCATAAAGCTATACCAAACTACACGTCGTGCGTAGACGAGGAGTTGAATTGTTGAGGATGTTTTATAAGTTAAATTAATCAAATTAAACGTTTTTTTTTTGGTCGAAAATTAAATGAAATGTTGGGGGTGGTTGCATTAGGTCCAGTTTGATCATAGATCAAGGGTCTTATTTATTTAGTGAAAATTAAATGATTTGAAAAGTAGACATAGGTTGTTGTCCACGATGAAAACGTTTTTTATTAACTAATTATTATTTCAAGCCATACAAATGATAATTTATAAGAAAATATTTTTTAAATTATTTATCTATCGTGATAAATAAAATAAAAAGAGCCAAAGAGGGATTTATGATGTTGTCTACAAATACGCAATTCCAACATCATTACTCTCTCTATTTTCCTAGTACGATGCCACTTTTCATTCTCAAAATGTAAATTGAATTTATGAATAATGAGTAGGAAATGGTAGATAGAAGGTACATCTTTATTAATTTTATTTCATGGGGACATTACAAAATTCGACCTTTATAAGAAATACCGCATCTGTTACATCTTAGGAGGACGCCACATGCTCGTCAAAATCATTAGTACTCCATATATTTTGGGTTTTTACGAGAAATACCGCACATGAAAAAAAATATTCTTCATATAATTACTATCGCAATTAATAAATTGGTTAATTTATAAGCAGTATTTACGTATTTATAAATTTTGTCGCTCGACAAGACTAGCAATTATGTTCACGAAAAGTACATTGCTTACTGCACGCGATACGTAATTACCAATTTAAATGAGCACCCTCTCCAACTTTTTTCTTTAATAGAAAAATTTTCATTCAAAAAGATTTTCTTTTATCGATGTTTATTCGTTACGCAAATATTAATCCTGAAAATAGAAAAATAGACGGTCGAAATAATAATTGTTAGATGGAGTGAGAGACTATGGGGAAAAAAAGCTGAGGTGATAACTGAATAAAATAATAATATTAGCAGGAACGAAAAAGCGAAAATACAATAATTGTGCCTTCTTTCCAGGTTCGACGTCGAAGCAGTGAACATACAGCGACACTCTTTCTTCGTCTTCGTCTTCTTCTTCTTCTTCTCTCTCTCTGCATCTGCATCCCACCCGAGACGCAGTGCGCGGCAGATTGCAGCGGATCTCGGAAGCTGATTCGGCTTCGCTCCGGCCGCATCCCCGACGGGATGTCCTATTCCGGCCACCGGAATCCACCGCTCCCTCTCTCAAGGTCTCTCTCTCTCTCTCTCTCTCTCTCTCTAGAGAAAAGTAGCTTCTCCATGCCGACGACCTTTTTATACCTTTCAATGCATTCTCGATCTCGCTTTTTACCCCCCTAAAAGCTGTCGTCTCCTTTTCCTGTGGCTGAATCTTCTCTCTCTCTCTCTCTGCGTGTGCAGGCATTTGTGTGATTTGTGGCTCAGTATGCGTATATGCTGGGATTGCAGTTTTTTTTTTTTTTTCAGTTGATTTTTTTTGTACCCTTCTTCAAGATTTACTTAATTTGCTTAATTTCACCTGCCTGAGCTCCTTTCTTTGGCCTTGCCCTTTTTAATTGTCAATGCAGGCGTGTATCTTGGCTTTATCTAACTGCATTGGCTGTGGCTGTTGTGTGTATTTTTTCTTTTTGCCCCTCTGGAAGGATTTTGGGGTTAGGCCATAAATCTGCTTTTATACATTGATTGCGTTGAATTTGGGTATTTTGAGGTTCTAATTGGGAAATGAAACTAATTGGTGTTTGCGTTAGTCTTTCTTGAATTGAAGCTGCTAGGAATTTGTCCAGGGCATAATGCTGACTCTGTTGTGGTAGTACCCGAGACGTGCTGAACATCTGCAAACATGGATTGTCTCTTTTTTCCCTATCGTCTCTTGGTACCAAGATGAGGCCTTTGCTTGAAACAGTAATCTCTTTCACTGGGCTTGGCACTTTTGCAAATTTTCCTGCCTCTATATTGAGGATTTCTGGAGTTGCCATTCTCCCAAGTTGAATATTTGTTTCTCTTGTCCCTTTTTTTCTTTTCTAAGCGTCACTTCTCAATCCCGTACACCGCCATGCTTTGCTTAGACTTGCCTATGAAGCTGGTGTTTCCCCTCTTCCTTTATCTCAGTACTGTTTCTGTGGATTTGGTCCATTTCATTCAATGGACTGTTTTGATTTGTTTGATTTGAATCCCTTCTTATTTTCACAATGATGTTGCAGGCGTTGAAATGGATAGAGCTCGGAATGATAAAGCTCAAGGCACTGAGAAACAGTTTCCAGGATGCCTGGGAAGAATGGTGAACCTTTTTGATCTAAGCGCAGGAGCAGCTTCGAAGAAACTTCTCACGTATAAACCACATTTTGATGGTGTGCACTGCACCTCTTGGCCTTTGTCAGATACTTACTGTGCTTTAGAACTTCAAGCATTGCCAATAATTATGCTTCAGTTAATCTCTGATTTTGTTGGATAGTCTTCCGTCACTATGAGTTTCTTTTTGCTTGAATCATGTATATATTGGCTTGAGCCAATTTTAATTTGTTAAGTACTCTCTCATAGACCATACCATTACCTCCATTCTAATGATTTCCTTTGTCCATTGAAGACATTACAGATTCTTCTATTTATACTTATCGACTCATGATTCACTCCTTTCTCGGTTTGTCCCCTTTGGTAGCTTCGATTAGGTGCTAAAGTTTGTAGATGCCTACTTCATATCCCTTATTTTTGCTCATGGCCAAATTCACATAGATTCCGTATTCGTCTTTCGTTCATCCTTTCTGCTTTTTGTGTAATGTATATCTTGGTACTGTGAGATAACCATGTTTGACATAGAGTTGTCACTTTGCAGATCCTTCACTCACAAGGAGTCAACCAGATGTGCCAAAAATTTTAAGTCCATCTCATCGAAATGACATAGAGGACAAAATGGTAAGACGTTCAAATGTATATTAGTTAGTTCGATTAGTATAATCTGATAGTAGAGATAGGAAGACAATTCCCCCACCCACCCGAAAAGGAAAAGAAAACACGCAACATACTCGATACGTGTTCCACTATTCATGTCCTGATTAATGTAGAGAGAGTAAGGCAACACCTCCCCCCCCAAACCAACACACACACACACAAAAGGAAAAGAAAACACGCAACACACACAATGAAGGATCCAAATTTATGTCCTTACTGGTCCTGCATTTTCTGGGACTGCAGATCACCTCGAACTCGAGGAGAAGTTCACCTAACAGACAACCAAACACCACGCCCATGAAGATTTTAATTGCACAAGAAATGTCTCGAGAAATGGAGTCTAAGCATGGTTCACCTAATGTGGTGGCGAAGTTGATGGGCCTTGATGGCCTTCCACGTCAAAGTCCTGATTCAATTGCAGATGTAAGCCCATTGAGAGACTACTCGTTGCCTTGTTTAATTCCTCAAGAAATACCATGTCAAAGTTGGCTGCAAGAAGATACATTTGTGCATGAGCAGATGAAGGATGCATCTTTTAAATACCGAGAGATTGATGATTACAAGGACATTTATGAAGTAGAAAAGATATCTCAGAAGACAAATTCTGCAAGAGAAATATCACCACATATGGGGAGGTATGGTGGAAAAGGAAGAGAGAAGAGAAGGATGGTCATTCAGCAGAAGTTCATGGAAGCAAAATGCCAAGCAACTGATGAAAAACATAACCAGTCACAGGAGTTGCAAGATGCATTGGAAGTTTTGAATTCCAAGAGAGAGTTTTTGCTTGAATTTATTAAAGAACCCAATAATCTCTTTTCTAAGCATCTCCAGGAATTGGAGTCTACTTGTGCCCCTCCGGAGACAAAGCGCATCACTGTTCTTAGACCATCTAAGATGGTTGACAATGAGAAATATCCCATGATGGGAAAGAAGAATGAAAATTTGGCAAAGAGACCAACTGAGGTGTCCCAAGAGATTAAGTGGGGTAAAAGTAGATCTGTTGGTTCCCCTGATTATGTCAATCGTAATGGCACTGAACCAACTCGAATCGTGGTTTTGAAGCCTAGTCTTGGCCAAACTCATGAAATTAAGTCTATTTCGCAGCCTTCCATGATACCAAAAAAGTTGCCTGGTGAGAATTTCTTCGAAGAAGCTGAAGATGGTGATGTGCAATTATCAAGAGAAGTGGCCAAGGAGGTTACTCATCATGTTTGTGAAAGTATGAAGGGACACCGTAGAGATGAAACGCTGCTATCTTCTGTTTTCTCTAATGGCTATAGTGGTGACGGCAGTTCATTTAACAAATCGGAATATGAGTTTCCACAAGAGAATTGCAGTGATTCAGAAGTCTTGTCACCTGCTTCGCGGCATTCTTGGGACTGCATCAATAGGTTTGATAGCCCCTTCTCAGCTTCTTCGTTGAGTCGTGCATCTTGTTCTCCCGAATCAACTGTTTCAAGAGAAGCAAAAAAACGTCTCTCTGAAAGGTGGGCAGTTATGGCATCTAATAAGAATACTCATGAAGAAAGACATATTCACAAAACCTCCGGCACCTTGGGTGAGATGCTTGCACTTTCCGACACAAAGGTGTCAATTAGAAGTGAGGAAGACGGCAACAATATTGAGCGGGAACCAAGGATATCAGCTTCCTGCTTAAGGAATAACTTGTCTGAAATCGAAGAAGTTGCCGAGTCACCAAAGAGTCTTCTGAGATCAAAATCTCTCCCTGTATCCTCAATGTTGTATAGTGATGCAATCAGCACTCGAAATTCAGATCCTGAGGCATCCAATATGCATGTTCACAAGGAATCTAAGGAAAAAGGTCTGAGTTTGTCATTCAAGGGAAGAGTTTCAAATTTTTTCTTATCTAGGAGTAAAAGATTGAGCAAAGAAAAATCTGGCACATGTGAATCTGCTGACAAGTCTCATTTGGCCGGTGTCAATAGTCCAGAATCTTCTATCTGTCCTCGTAGCAAGTCCAGCAACCATGCTTCTCAATATATTGAAGAGATTCATATTGAAGCTTCTGTAAATTCTGCTCGACATGGACTTCTGAACAAAACTACTCATCCCATGCGTACAGTGCAAAACGAAAGCAGTTTCTCTGAAGAGGTAGTTTAATTTTCCTTATTGTAGGGTAACTTAGTCTGCTTTGAATTTGACATTTATTTGCAGATTTAAAGTTCTATGCTGTATTCGCTTCAAATGAATGGTGATGTCTTCTATGTATGCATCACACTCGAAGTAAAACCTAAAACTTGCAATATTGCTCCTCTTGATAGCTAATTAGTCAATATGGTAACTTCTGATAGCTATGTCTTTGCTTTGTGTCTGGGTCCTCTGGCTTGCTCATTATGGGAGCTTTCCTGTGGATTTCGATGCTTTTGTTGAGATCACTCCTTAAGTTTTTTTAAATTGTGGTTATCAATTCAGTTGGACATTCAACTGCAGGTGGCTTATAACATGGTCGTGCTTTTTTTTTTTTTATAACGTTTGCTTATCTATGGGCTTTGACCCCAGATTCTGATCTGACGGATTGCACATCTTTTCTGCAGGTTGGATTGTCTGTATCAAAGCCTGTTCTGGGAAGCATTGGTGAGAACCAGGACCAGCCAAGCCCAATATCAGTTTTAGAACTGTCTTTTGAAGAAGATGCTAGTATAATTCCTGAATATCCTGGTAATGCAGCTTAAATTCTATACAGATATACTAAAAGCATATAAGTGAGAAATTTCTTATAAATGTTGTCCCCTTTTTGTGTTCTAATATTGTTTCTCATTTATAACAGGAAAACAACTGCCGGTCCAGTCTCTTAAATCTAATTTGATTGACAAGTCACCTCCTATTGGATCTATAGCCCGGTCTCTTTCCTGGGGAGATTATCCAGAAAGAACATTTCTTTGTCTGTCAAAACCCTCTGCAACTTATTCTGGTTCCAAGGAGGAAGAGGAAGATTGTTTCGTCTTCATTGAAAAGCTTTTATCTATATCTAGCCTAGATGGCATAGCGCAATCCTACTCCAATGTTTTAAGTTGGCATTCACCTCATAGCCCATTGGATCCATCACTGAGGGAAAAGTATGCAGATGTGGACAATGACGAACCTTTAAATGAGGCTAAGAGAAGGCAAAGAAGATTGAACAGGAAGCTCGTATTTGACTATGTCAATGCAGCGATTGTAGACATTGCTGGCTTTGGGCCAGAGGAGTGCCTAGTAGACGGGTTCTGTTGTGGGCCCGGATATTTGCTCATGGAGGAGAAATCATCTATCACAGCCGACATAATTTGGAGCCAGATTAAGGAGTGGTTTACTGAGGTCCGGAGTGTGTCCAGGGATGATGAGGACCACAACTTCCTGCTCGTGGAGAGGGTTGTGAAGGATGACGTTGTCGGGAAAGGTTGGCTTGGACCTTTCAGATTGGAAGTCGATAATTTAGGGAGGGAAATCGAAGGGGAATTGCTGGAAGCGCTTGTGGCCGAGGCTCTTTCTGATTTGGTAGTTAGGGTCTGCTGAGTCTTTCATTTCTCTCTTAAAGTTAGATTAGTTAGTAGCTCCAATTGCTTGAGCATTCTGATATCTAACTGTGGTAGTCCTCGTCGGCCAATCTGATTATTTGACAGTGCAAATGTTTCGGTTAAGTCAGTATCCGACAATACGCCAACTTCTGTAATATCAGCATTTGGTAATGCTGGTACGGGCTTGCCTGAATTGATGTGCTTCGTTTGGTACCAACTGAACTGGTTTCACAAGCATTGAAGTAAAGAATAGATTATATTTGTCTCCTGCTTGTCCCAACTGAACTGGGCTTCGTTTGGTCCCAACTCAAATTTAAATGTTGTTTATTATATTTTAGACGTTGAGTCCATTCCATTCAAGAAAACAGACTTCAATGACAGATACTTATACAAAGCAATGACTATGTCTACAAAAAGGCTCTCTGCAGAAGCAAAACAAAGTTAGTTGCTGGCCCTCGCCTCTGGCCGGTCGCTGGAGTTGGAGGAAGAAGAGGGAAGAGAAAAAGAAAAGAAACAAAAATAAATCACAAAAATATTAAAATATTATGTTACCGGACACTTGGCGTCCATGTGAGCATTGACCGGTCAAAATTCGCTGGATGGACTGATTGGCACAATTGCAAAAGATTTAGAACTGAATTGGCAAAAAAAAGTTTAGGATTGAACTAGTGCAATTATAATTGATTTATGAATTTTTTGGTAATTTTCTCTTCCATATTGAATTGGGTCCACTTTTCGCGTGGATTAAATAGTCACCGCAGGATGGGACTAGACACAAGCACAGATATGGTACCAAACTTTTTTCAAAGTTAATTTGAATATACTTTGCTAGTAAGTGCAATCAGATCTCCTTTTTCCCCTGGGAAAGACACTCCATTGGACAAATAACTACGGATCCATGACCCAAAACCACGGACTAAATGCTCGTCCTTGGTGAATCTCAGTGGCCGACAGTAAACTTTCAAATATGGTAGTAGCTATAACTTTGCATCATTGCCTTCCAAAATAATAAGGTATCATCAGTATATGACGGATTTCTTAACCCAACAAGTGAACTCAACTGCTATATCGTCCTCAACCTCGAATTGGAATTTCTTAAAGCTCCCAAATAATATTTCTCCAATATCAAGAATGATTTGTGAAATATTACCCAAAAAAAAAACACCCACACACAAACATCTTGTCAATATCAAAACTTGGGTTCATGTATTTGACTTGGCATTCACAATCCAATCATGTATCTGCCCTAAGATGAACGAAGCCGTTATTTCAGAATGTCCTCGAGTTATATCCTCACCTTGTCCCTCACGTTTTGACACTATTCATGGTCTCCGAAGCACATCAATTATCAGAAAATTGTCAAAAAAGTCATAAACCCATTACACTTTTGCCGATTGAGTTCTAAATTTTTCAATTTTGCCGATTTAGTCCTAAACCTTTTTATGATTTACCGAATCAACCTAAAGATTTAGGATTGAATTGAAAAATCATAAAAAGATTTAAGATTGAATCAGCAAAATTGAAAGGTTTAAGATTGAATCGGCAAATTATAAAAATGTTTAGGACTGAATCGGCAAAAGTGCAATAAGTTTAGGACTTTTTTGACAAATTTTCCCACCAATTATTGTTCCCGTGCAAAACAGGATTTTTATGGCCATCTACAACCAAACCAACCCATGATTCTCTCTTCTTTTATTAGTTACCCATTTGCTTCTCTTCTGATATGCATGCACCAAAATCAGTAAAGATCCAAACTTTCGATCCCATCAAGAACTCGTGCTGTTTTCAATCGACAAGTGCTCCCTTGTTAGAAATGTCTGCATTGGTGGAGATGTGGGAGATCGAGCTGGGAAAGCTGAGAGAGAAGGCCTCGTTCAGGGAGTTAATCTTTGCACAAATCAAAGCATGAAGGGGGAAGTCGCCAATGGAGGAGGTAAAGTTGAAGAGAAGGAAAGACAAGGACGAAAGCAAAGGCGTCCACAGAGAGAGAGAGAGAGAGAGAGAGAGAGAGAGAGAGAGAGAGACCACATCGTCCGAGCCGAGGGCACTCTTTGTTTGCTTATGGATCGATTTACACCCTGTTTTCTCCTGTATGAAAGTTTTAACGATAATTAATTAAGGATATGTATGTGCGATTTATATGTAGAGAAGTTCGTGTAATGTGACGATCGACACGCTTTGCAACTTTTGCATGGCTAGTTCTCAATCAGTGCAATTAGATTTCATCTGTAACCGTAACTTTTCAAATCAAATCACTGGACAAATGATGAAGAAATGGTAATTCCACGACTTTTTCATTATAGTACGAGGCTCCGGAGCCAGATTGTGAAAGTTTTCAAATGGCATTGTTCGATGCACAATAACTGAAGTCCAAAACATAATTATTGCTTAATTGGTTTTCTTACTAAGAGATCATTAGGTGCATCACATGTCCTGGATTTTCGAATAGTAATCTTCTCTTACACAGGGCAAGAAATCACAAATCTACCCCATTTAAGGTGATACAAGAAAGACAGTCAACTCAATCTCTCTGCTGTTCCTACTTATCGATGCTACAAACTCAAAGGAAACCTCCAACCTGACAAATGACCCGTAGCTTACTGCCGAAACAAGAACCATTTCTTCTATAAAAAGTGCAAAGTATCATACCTACAAACAATAGCAATAAATCATGATGGGCCACCACAATAAATTTTCAGCAACTCGGCACCTATGAGGCCTATGCCCATCACACTGATCACCACGCTGCAGATTATTTAACTCCCATTTTAATTTTAAAGTTCATAAAACATTCTAGATGAAGATTCAATACATAACGGTTACTACCGACTTCAACAAGGTAGTGAGAATCTTCTGCTCATGATAAAAGTGCACAGTGCAGCAAGAAAAGTAAAATCTCCAGATTATCATAACCGTGGCCCCCACACTACCGAATCAACATGTCAAATCTATCCAGAGCCACATGCTGACGTAGGATTGCCATCCATTGGTACCTGCTGGGGTGACGGTCCATCGACCTTTTTGGAGGACCCTCGTATGCCAAAAGCAGCATAAATAGCAGCACAGTAGGCCATGCTAACAATGCCTAACCAAACCATGCTCTTTCTCAATGCTTTGTATTCGGATTTCGCGAATTCAGTCAAATCATGATCCGCCTTGTGAAGAGCAGCAATAAATTTATCAACCTCAAGATCCAAATCACTACGACCTTCCTTATTCTTACGTCCTATACCACCGCGAAATTTATCAGCCTCATGTTCCTGCATTGAATGTTACAAAAAGTTAGTCATGGCAGGAAATCATGCACTTCCTAGCAAGACAATTTACTTTTGAACATGAGGAATACTCATGCTAAGTGATGCCACCAAAAATAATAATGAATGGATTCCTCTGATGGAAACAATCAAGAAAAGGACGCTAGTCAACACATATGAATCCCACAAGTTATCATTAAATTCGACGAAGAATGAAACAATAACTATTGAAGCCACGGTGTCGTCAGGACGAGGGTGCGTCCCGGTTGACTTCACAAGACGAGAAGACTCTTTGGCCGATGATGAGCTCGAAGTTGAATACGCTTTCAATGCTCGAAAGCTCATCAGACAATTCTTCAACTTGATCTGTAATATTTGGTGCGAAAAAAAAAAAAAAAAAAAAGNGAGCTGTTAAAACGCAGGGGAAAGAAAAGAAAAACAGAACAGAAAGGAAAGAAGAGAAAAGAGAAAAGAAGAAGAAGAAGAAAAAAGAAAAAGAAAAAGGAGAAGGAGCTCGGGTCAGACGCCTCGCCAAGCCAACTCTACTACGTATTGCAGTGCTCGGTAAGCTCTTGCACCGCTCATCCATCCTATCCGAGTAGTTTTTGGATTTATGGCTCAAATTCGGAATTATGTGAAATTTGAGCCCCGAAGTCTGATTTTGGAGCTGTTTAGTTGTGTTTTTATACTAGAATGAAAGTTTAGGCTGTTGTGAAGCCATGTGAGTTGACGGATCGCAATTTGGACTTACGGTTTGTCCGAAACGGAATTTTGAAGTTTGACGCGCGCAGTGAACAGTGCGCAACCAGAACTGTTGCGTCCGTTTTGTCGAATTCTGGGCAGATTTTGGAGGAGCTGTGTTGGGGGTTTTGAAGTACCTTAAAAGAGATTTTTTTTGGACTATAAGGTCGCTTTAATCGGGGCTTAGATGAGGAAGTTATGCTACGATTAAGTTTGTTGCTCAAGCGGTGCATAGTGGACAGCTTGTGTGTCCGCTATGAGCGAGCATTTCGTTGGCACGTAGGTATCATTTTTGTAGCAAATAGACGTTATCCGATAGAGTCATGCGTTAGAGTAGTGTGTTACTCAGTTTTTAATACTGTTTTTCATATAATTGATAGGAAAGCGTGTGCGTCGGCTCGAGTAACCACGTAGGGTGGTTTTCGACTTTCCCAGGTGAGTGATACTATTTCTTCTATGAATTTACAAGCTTATGTCTTGAAAATGAATATCTTTTAATAAAGTATGAGTTATTGAGAGCATGATTTCTACATAAATTTTGATCGAACTTTTACTACTGTTGTGAACTGTTGTTGAAAGAAATTAGTTGTTTATGCTCAAATCGCTATGATGAGAACCCATTGAGGGGGGAGTATGCATACTATCAGGACGTCCTTCTGGGCCGAACCGCCGGCTTTATAGGTGGTAGACCTAGCCAAGAGGGGTAAACTTGGTCGCCTTTGTCACAGCGTTAAATGTGACCATAGTGTTGATGATGAGCATTAGATTAGTCGGTGGAATGGACCATCGACGAATGTTTTGGTTGAGATTACTCGATGGATCAGACCATTGATTTCTGATGTTGTTGAATGAGTTCATATTTACAAAGCTTTGTCAAATGATATCAAATACCTTTGATATGTTATCTATATTGTATATTGGGATTGAGATTGATGATATTTGTGCTGTATGGATTGCATAGTGATTGTTCGATCCGCTTAGAAGAAATGTATTCCTCACTGAGCCGTGGTAGCTCATTCCTTTCATCTCACTGTTTTTCTCAGATTCTTCAGCGAGCCGTAAGTAGGATGTGAGCGCCGCGTTAGCAGCAGCTTTTTGTTAGAAGGGGGTTTTGTGGTATGAACAGTTTTTCAGCTGTTGAGAGCTTGAGTTGGCATTTTGGTGGATTTGTGCTTATGCCATTTTTGTTTTTTGTGGTTTATAGAAAAACTCTGATATTGTAATCGTGAAACCTTTTGATCAGATATATATATATGTATATTTCGATATCAGGTTGAGTTCTGATTACAGTGAGGCTGCGTCCTTTGAGTGAAAAAGGCGGCCGTGTCATTGCCCTTGTTTTTGTTGTTTTGGGGTGTGACATGATCCCCTCTTGAAGCACGCATTTAAATGCGGACATTCTGTAAGAAAAACAAGAATATCAAAGAATTGGCGAGGAAGAAGATGAAGAAAATTCAATTCATTAAATTACATCTATAAATCAATATCTATAAGCTTCCGCAATTCATAGCTCACACTATTTGATAAGATACTTTACCATTTCAAATAACCTAGCTTTTATTTTTCAAAGAAATCACGCCTCTTTCATAACTCATAACATATCTAATTTTTTTTATAAAAAAAATCAAGACATGAGTGTACAACAATAATCTATTTCTCGTACCTA
The DNA here is from genome assembly GCA_001662345.2 of Metrosideros polymorpha var. glaberrima. NCBI lineage: Eukaryota > Viridiplantae > Streptophyta > Magnoliopsida > Myrtales > Myrtaceae > Metrosideros > Metrosideros polymorpha. Next base: position 5,548,831 of record BCNH02000008.1, on the reverse strand, counting down.
ACTCATTGATCATCACTAGATGCTTCAAAATGTGATAAATTTATTCAAACGATACGAAGCGAATTACTATTTCAAACAGGAGAGTTGCTTGACTAATATGCATTCTCATGTCTCTCAACTTTCCTCGTCAATAAGATTTATCAAAAACCGATCCAAACAATCCAATCAGAGAAAATCACGTTAAATTGTTCTTGGTCGTATTATAAACTAGTAACCAAATTGCATTGCAACGCCACAGAGCATCGAAGCTGCCCAAAGTTGCATATGCCGGTATGATGGCCACACACACACGTTGAAGATAACTTAAAACAAAACAAAATAAGAGACTCAGTTAACAGTAAAGGTGATGCAAATTCTAGGTTGAAGGATGAGCAGATGAATGCCACAGATCGATCGAATAGAGTGGATATACGAAATTCCTGCAGAAAGAATACTTCAATCTCTCTCTTTTGCAGCCGATTCACGAAACCAGATCAACTTTTAATCTCGGGACAGTGAAATAGCCTCGAGATTCCAATCGCCGAAGATCGATCTCTACGACAATCGAATCCACTAACAGAGCAAAACCAAATCAATAAGCGCGCGCGAAGTTCAGCCGAGAGAACCTGCGAAATGCCGGAGATGATGATCGCTGAAGTCGAAGCGAGAGAGGAACGCTCGAGATGATCGAGGAGGAGGAGGAGGAGGAGGAGGGAAAAATAGGAAAAAGCAAACGAGAAATTAAAGAACCTAACTCTCTTCAACGAGCAATAGGAAAATCAGGAAAAGGAAGAACGATAAGATCTTGCGGGACGGAAAAGGTGAGCGTTATTGGAAAACGTCTGGTTTGACATCTGAATTTCGTCGATATCTTTTTTAGGAAAATCTACAAATTAGGGATTTAAAATGTTGACAGCTCACGCACAATCTATTTAAGCATCAAAATCAATAATCCCCTAAGATTATTTATTTAGATTTTTTAAGAAGCTTCTAAGAAATCTTGAGGTTTCTCTCTCTTATAACAAATTATCGTTTGTTTTTGGGCAATATAATTAACTGACTCACATACGGCATGCATATGCACGTCAACCAGAGTGGGTTTTGATCGGAGGGGCATTTTCGTCTTTTTCATGGGAGTATGAAAAGAAATTTTTTTCTTTTTTTTTTCCTTTTGATCAGAGGGGCATTTTCGCAGAAGTCTCACGTTTCGCCGATTCCTACGACAACCGTCGCTCTCTTTCTCCGGGCGACGAGTCTCCGCGGTGCTTCCGGCCTCAGTTGTTCTCGAATTCGTTGTATCCAGTTGAAGCTTTCTTCGGTTTTGCCATGCTCCTTGTCCGATCGTTGCAGTGGAATCAGAGCTAAGTCCTCTCTCTGATCTCTATTTCTGATCGCTCATTCAGTCAACCGCGCTGATTTTCTCGGTCCTTTCCTAATTTGAGAAGCAGGCCCTTGCGTTCAACATAATAACTCGGTAACGAGCTTTTGGAGAGTTCTGTTCTGAGGAGAGGTTGATGATTGAGCAGTTGCTGTTTCAAGAGGAAAAACGGGCAATGCTGGAATTTAGGGCCGAAATCAAGTCGAGAGAGAAAGCTGGGAGGGAGGCTCCTGACGCTCAGTTGTGCATGGCGGCAATGGCACATGCAGAGCAAGCTAGAGTTGGGTCACAGGCTCATGCGGAAATGATGGCTCGAGGCGCCCTATTAGTTCAAATGCTCGCGGATCTCAAGACAATGATATTCCTATGAATCACGACTTGGAGGAGCAGGAAAAGGGTGTTAATTCAGACGATATGATCAATAGGTGGGCAAATAATGGACAGAAAGACGAGAAGGAACCATCTGAAGATTTCTTAAGTGACGACGAGACCGAGAATGGTGAGACAGTCGTGCACAGCGATTGGCGTGAAGTTGGCGAATTCGATTCAAATGCTAGATAAGCGTGGACAGATCATGCTGTAGCATTCTTTTGATGATATGGTGTACTTTCGCTGGAAGAATGCCTTGGTTGAATAGGAGGAAGAATATGAACGACACAGCCATTTCTAACAGTCTTTTTGTTTTCTAATTTCTTCGATTCTATTTCTTTCTTCTTAATTTAATTGACTTCCTGCTTTTAACATCAGAGGGAGGCATTCGTTGACCACTGGTGACGTAAGGTGAGGTAAGGAAACATGCTAGAGATTTGCTAATTTTGCACGTGTTGGACCTGCCATGTATCGAACATCGCTGGCCCACCCAATCGAGCCGCGCGGTAGAATTATCTATTTGCACTTCATCTATGTAAACGAGTCCATTCAACCTTGCTGATATTGTGCAAAATATTTTAAGAAATAGCTTTAGTAACTATAGGCAATCTAATGTGCCAATTAATATCTCATGAATAGAATTTGCCATTATATACTTTTTTGAGTCCCTTCCCCCTTTCGAGTTTTGATGGTTCGTCAAAGATCAATAAAAAGTTTCACCTGATTATTTCCTCAGTGCAATATCAGTACCTTCATTCCCACTTCATTCTTGTTACACCGTTCACATCAGCAAACAGGATTGATTTCAAGACACAAGCCATGGCAATCTTCAGATTACTGACTTGCCCCTTCGAAATCCAAACGAAATTCCTGCCCGAAGCTCATAAACAAACGGCAATGTCTTCAAACGATCAATCTTTCTTCGCCCAGGTCTGGCACCGCTACGTCTTCTCGGATTACTCCAGTGTGTTTCTCTCCTCTCCGTGCCCCGGCCTGTGCAAACAGTTCCACAACTGCCGGCAACATCCCGTAATACCTCCTCAGACCATTTACCCAGCGCCTCGCCACCGTGCATATTTCTAACATGCCACACGTAGACTGGAGGAACTATATCCCCAACCGTTGCCTCCTGCCAAGCATGCTGCCCATCCCTCATCTTGGTGCTTGTGAGCGTAGCAGTTCCTTACTCTGTGACCCTTCAGCCCGACTTGCACCCCTGAGCAATATCCGCAAGTTTGGACAGAGTACTTTCTCCATGAGTCTTGCCGCTCCTGAACACGTCTTTCTCTACGCTTCCCAGCCTCGCAAAGCAACACCTACAGGATTAAACAGCTCAATTATAAATAGTACTTAAACTAGGGTGGGGGCCTGAAACAGTTGAAAGCTGATCTGAAAAAATGAGTAAAGATAAACAAACAAGAAAATATGCAGCAGACAAGGAAGTATGAAGAGCAGGTCTACTTTTTCAAGTAATGCACTTTGGTGGTATATCAATTTTGAGAGATTCACTGAGGATGAAGATGTATTAGATGAGGAAGTTGGGAGATTCTCCTTTTAGCGCCAAATCCGTCGTGATGAAAATTTTAACTATCGATTATGCGTAGGATTGCGATGGTTATTGATACACCCTATCTACAGGGTAACATACTTCACATCATTGCGGTGTAGGCGCATGAAGTGTTTTCTTAGCTGTGTATATCTGACTGATGATACCTTTGTACTTTGGAGCTTTACTTTGTGGGCGGCAAATGCATGAAATTGAATTTCTGTCACTAGTATTGTCTTCTTACTATTTTTCTGGATGGCCCCTGATGATCACAATTGATCCAGTACGTCGATGGTGCAGTTTTCTTCTAATATTGGCTGTTGCAAGCTTTCACAGGTTCAAATTTTTTAGACAAAACTTTGTTTTGTTTTGCATCTGTGCAATTTCGTGCTGTAGAGATCAAAGTAAGATGTCTGTTTCTAGATTCTGATGACTCCTAAGTGATTAGATGTCGAGCGTGCAGAGACAGTCTCATCCCGGAGTTGATTCGAGATCCAAAACTGCAGTCTCTGCATGTGTTTGCAGGATTTGTAGTCTCATCCGGAAGATCACAGATGAGGAGGTTGTCGAATTTGAGAAGCTACCGTTCAACAAAGCCAAGCATCTTAAGGCGCAGATGATGACTGAAAGGATAGACGACCAACCAGTAAATAAAATCCTGGTCGATAGAAGAGCCACCGGAAGTCTCATTCCTTGGTAAAAAAGATGAAGAGATTGTCCCTATTAACGTAAAGTTGTCGAACTTTGCTGGAGACATTAGCTATACTTAAGGAGCAATTGTGGTCGATTTTTCTGGCATACATTGTTCTTTCTCTCTTTTGGTTTAAAAAAAAGAAGAAAAACCGGATGTCCACGGACAAAATATTTTTCGTGAGTTAATTTAGGACATATTCCTTTTTTTTCTGTCAATTAGAATGGATATATTCATTCTTGAGGCAAAAAAAATAAAATAAAAATCAATCTGTGATTGTGAGTATTGACTAGAAGATTGTCAAATTTATCTGTTTCCTAGTCGGATCTCTAGTCAATATTCGGAAGATCAAAAGACAAGCGCTCCAACCGACGAGAAAAAGATTTAGTAGCTCCTAAACATATTAAGATCTTCATGCAAATTGTCCATTGGACAATCTCAATCGTCAATGTTATTTCATGTGGGGAATGGCTATGATTTCGATACAAGTACACATATTTTGCTCGTGAAGAAGTCAATACTTAGCTCAATACATGCTGCACTGTATTGGAGGACATAATTTCAGAGAAGAGGTGGAGTGCTAGACCTAATTATTTGTCAAGGAACACTGATATCCCATTTTCTGAAATCTGTCTTCTTGATTCAGAGTTGTGTTATAACTCGAATCCCTCTATTTCCACTCTATTTCTAATGCAACATATGAAATAAATGAGACTAATATGTTTCGGTTCAAGAAGGGAATGTTGCTCTTCAGGAGTATAAAAGCTGGGAAAGGAAGGACCTCCCTCAAGACACTTAAGCATTCACATACTCGACTTCACTTGAGCTAGGAATGAATGAACAGAGCACGAAAACAAAGAACAAGGCCATCAAAGAAGGAGCGGGGCTCGGCAAAACTAAACGGATGCAGTGAGGGTTTAAGAGTTCGTGACATTCTAACCCACCTTCTCACTTTTCAATTCTCTTCATCTCGATCAAACGATGTCCTAGGTAGTATTATCATCGGCATCAGAATGTCTTGGACTGAAGATGCGCAACGCCGCAGACTTCAACTGCAGTTGGAATTACTACTAGAATAAAAGGTACACTCAGAAACAAAAGAAAAGGACTCCAGATCAGTAGATTTGACCGGAAAAGTTCATGCATAGCTCAGAGAGTTCAGAAGGCTTTTCATACAACCAGATGAGTGAAAAAAACCCAAGGATCCATACTACATAAACACCAGTTCCTAAGCCACTTGAAGATACATCCTGTGAAAAATCATAATATTCTTGGAGGAAAAAAAGGATTGAAAATGATGAGGCCAACAGGAAAAGTTTTCAGATCCAAATGGAATTCTGTCGATGCCCAGCAACTCAAGTCTCAGCTGAGAAGACAACAGGTGCTAAGAAGCATCTTTGAATACCAGAACGGCGTTTTACCAATCTGAACCATCAGGGAAGGGTTTTAGAGCATCTGCTTTACCATAATTATAGTATTCTACAACCGCCTTGTTGGGATGGTATTTTACATGAGCAATCACGGGCTTAATTTTGCTGAGGTTGGCGTCTTTCCTGACAGTTTTAAAAAGGACCATACTATTCATAAAGAGATAAAATTCCATCGTCCTCCTGGCAGCATGGAGACCATCATACCCATTATGTGAAGGAAAAAAAGAGTTCCTCAATGAAAACCGCCTGGTCCCAGGCATTTTCCCGAGAAAGCCTAGCAGCTACACGATCAAGGAGCTCAATTGAGGCGATTGTTGGTCTGATATAAAAGAAACCAGAATTATAAACCCAGATTCACATCGTATGAGCATATCTGGCCCAACCCATTCGAGGCTCGTCAAAGACATCATTAAATCCATAAGCAGTCTTGTTGGCATAACCATCTGTCATGGACTCCACATCTGAATCCTGATAAAGATGGTCGAACGGGTTTTGCAAGTAGACTATGTCGACATCAGAGAGAAGAACACTATATCCCAACTGCAAAAATTCCCCCAAAATGCGGAATTTCAATCCTGAAACAGCATTATTCCTTCCTGTCCTTCCTATGGAATCAACGCCTTCATCTGGATCTCTTTTGAAGACAGGAGCACTGTTTGACTCAGAGAACTGAGCAATATCTTCATCCAGAGAAACAACCGAATAATTCGGTATACCCACTCTCTTTACGTTGGCGAACCAAACCTCAACATTTCCTTCACATTTGAGTTGGCCAGGTCAACTATGAGCTCTCTATTAAATGCAACTTTCTCCAATATCTCTGTTAATCTTGGATTCACAGATTCATCAGGGACAGCAGTGGGATTGGTTCTTGAACCCTTAACAGTACCAAATGGCCCAGCTTTCTGCTGTTTACCCAGCGCAAGACCTTGCTTATGAGCCTGATCTTTCCCCTGTTGAGCTAACTTAAGCTTTTCCATCAACTCCCTAACTTCCTTTTTCAGCTCAGCATTCTTCTGCGAAACAGCCATGTACTCCGACTTCAACATGTTCAAATTCACTAGAGCTGGAAGAGGACCCTCCCTAGCAGGCAGACAATAAAAGAAATTGCTTATGGCATTTGCAGGATATCCATGAAAAACAAGTTAATGCTCACCATTCTATCAAAATTATGAACTCCATGTCCATTCAAGGCTCATGACTCTCTCACAGCTCTCAGGCCCTCGTTCACATATTTCAATCTGAAAACTAATGATGTCATTTAACAAGGAACCATTTTGACCTATATGTCTGCAGCACATGAAGAATAACTCATGTGGCGAGAGGATGACAGAGAACATGCATGTTGAAGCAGAACATGTTTTCTATCAGATGAAAAACAAGTCCAGAGTTTTCATTTCTTACAAGAAAGTCCATCGAATCTCCAGGCAAAAGCATTCCAAGTACATATTCAGTTCTTTTTATGAAGTATCCCTCGACGGATGTCTTAACTCGAGAAATGCTAATCTAAACCTTGGGTAAAATCACAGTAATATTGGAACACGGGAATCTAGAAAGAATAAGTCTCCACCTTCAAAAGCCAAAATCCAGTTGTGAAATTCCATGACATTAATGAACAACAAGAAATTCAAGTTTCTCTACGAAACAAGGAGCAAAAAATGAAAGACCTCCACATTCTTGTTCTGCCAATCGTCCTGTCCTCACATTGCCATGAACTCAAATAAAAGAGTCACCTTCAATCAACCCTCACGGTCTCCCAGGAGTTACTCAACCCAAAGCAATTCAGAGCAGCTAGACAAGCGGAATTCGCAGAAATTGCAGTTCAGGGGAACATAGGAGAAAAGATAGAAAGAGAAAGAAAAACCTGAGAACCGGCATTGACAAGGCGGCGATTCTAAATGGGAGGGGCTAGTGATGGAGAAGAGCCGGTCGGGGAAACAAGAAAACGAAGACACAACCGATAGCAACGCAGACGGCGATTCTTGATTTCCGAAACGAGTGGCATCAAGGGTCCGTCTCTTCAACCTGTCATCTTCTCTCTCTCTCTCTCTCTCTCAACTGAATATAATAAAAGCTTCAAAGCCCAGGATGAGAGACGAGCACAACGAAATCTGTTTCCCAGTTCTAGAAAATGCACAACTGATCCACAGTTCACCTGATGAATCGTTCAATCTTTCGCCGAACCAAACCAAACAGAACCTAAGGCGACGCAGCTCGCATAAAAAACTAAAGACCTGAAAATCCAACCGATTATTAAAATCTCCAAATTCGTTCGAAGTGGATACGTTGAGATGATTCCACAGAGAGCTCCTCCGCTCCTATGAAGCTTCTCTTCGATAAATTCTTTTTAGAGCCATCTCCTTCTCATTCTCGGACCCTCTACAACACGAGTAGAAGTAGATGAGTCCATTGGTGGATCTCAAAATCTCACTGCAACTTCGACATAATAGTGTGTGTTCATGAAGCCATCTCACAGAAGGGACTACTGTGTTGGAACTTCAAAGATCCATGTTCTGGATCATTGACCCTGAATATCGGGTAGCTACTTCGAGAGCCAATACGGTAAGCTGGATCTAGCAGTCTAGACATAAACCTCTGTGGAAGTCACAGATACTTGCAACATACCCTTCACAATGACGAACATCAATATTTACAAAGTGCAGACGATACTGGATACAAAATCCTGGAAGTGCTCATAAAGCTGAACTTCCCGACTCCCAACCTAAACCCACTAAATGTCCACTAGACTAGATTAATCAAAGCTCATATCCCATTTTTGGAAAAAAGTGTCAGAAAAGTCCTAATCTTATTGTATTGATGCCAATTTAGTCCTAAATTAAGCAAGCTCATATCCTGTTTCAGTGCTTGCAACTTGCAGCTATGCAGGTAGGCCCTCTTCCTCGTTAACCCCTGTGCAATGTCAAACCCTAATACTTCATGATAAACATTAAGCAAGCAAAGTTTTGGTATGTTAGGGGCAAAGAAGCATCAATCTTCATGTCCTGATTCTGACTCTTGATTTTGGTTCCCTTGACCTTCAATAGCAGTGCTATCTTGCCCTTCTGGTGGATGTGCCTCAGAATCTCGTTTGCCGATCCAAGGCCAGAAAAAGTTTAACCCGAATTAGACACCATTATTAATGTATGCTCTCAGATGAGAAGCATGTGAATAGTAAATAGTGTAAAACCCAGATAGCGAAATTGATAAATCCTTGTAACTATGTAGCTCTCATCAGCCCAAGTCTAGGCTCATCACTGATAACAGACAGAAATCCAGAGTCCAAGTTGGCATAAGTAAAAACCTGATACGAAAATCCCCGTAATAAGTCTTCTTGCAAAGAGAAATTCTTCCTGGTGTGCACTTGCGAATTTGTTCTGCAAGTTCAAATATCCATCAGAGCTGTGCATTTCGTGTCACATGGTTATTCAAAATATTACTCCAAGTCCATATTACAGAATGAACCTGCAAAAACGGAAACAGAGTTTTCACCAATTAACAATACATATAAATTTATTGTCAACAAAGTTCTCTAGCAGCAATTTCTACTTTCAAAACCCAACAGCTGCAGTTTTAGAAGCTCAGGGGTGACACGTACTAGAAAATTGGCAATGTAGGAGAGAGGAAATCAAACTTGAACAGTCTATCTTTGTGAGACAATCACAGGATAGCAATAGACTATTGTAACAATCACGCATATTAACACCATTCCCTTATTAAAAAGAATAGCCGCAATAAAATATATCAAAATGACTCTCAGCCTCATAATTTCTTTCGATATAGGATGTCTAAAGCATGAGCTTACAGGAACCCTTAGCTAAGCATTAAGTGAGCACTAAGCACCCCCTGCCACCTCGGTCGTGCAGGCAGGGCAGCCCTATCCCCTAGCCCACCATTGGCATTAGGGATCAACCACGTAAAGGGCAAGAATTCCCAACCGAGCATTCATTTCCTGCTACACTGTCACTAAAAAGTATAACACTTACAAATTCACCTTACATCAGTCCAACTATTTGATCCAGTCTTCATCGATGCTTCAACAAGAAAGGACATAGACAGTTCAAGTATAAATGCCTGCCACCTTGTAGAAAGCAAGAAGCACTCAAGTGGCTTGATTGACACATTATATATTTCAGTATATATTATGGGAACTTCTAATCAATCTCATTTAAGTTGGATCACCATAAATGTTTTAGTCTTTTGAGACAAAAAGTACAAAAAGTCATGTACAACATATGGCTATATATAATGAACTGAAGACAAATTCAGCCTATGTGTAAGAGCAAGGACTGCTTGAATCCACATATTGAAACGTATGATTTAGCAATAGGTTTTCCATTATGTAAATGACAAACTTACATTGCCCAATGGACATAGTGACCAGACCAGAAACGCAACTTCACGTAGTAGTAAGCTGAAAATCCAACAATGGATGCAATAGCTTTCTTACTAAGTCATCCAACGGATAAGGCCAAAAAGCAGATTCTTGCATTAAAAGGAAAATAGTAATGCAACATTGGTCAGAACAAGAATGAAAGAATGGGAACAAATAAAAGGCAGTCTTGCTTGACTGTAGAAGGGACAACACAAAAGGAAAGGTTAAAAAACAATGAACTTGGTCTAACTAGCATATTTCAAGGGTCAAAAGTAGGCCAGACTTCTTAGGGACATCCTCAACTAAAAAAGCCACAGAGAAAATAAACAAAACAACTGAAAAAGACCATATGGGAGTTCAGAGACTCACTGGAAGAGAATTTTGTCCGCAAATACTTCTGCGATGCTAGAAGTTTAATAAGCTGCAATAACCCACTGCTACTGAGATATGACAAGGAGTGTGGGCATGCAATTAAGGTTGTCAGCCTCCACGATGAAACCCCAGTTCATGGCAGGCTAAGTACCTAGGTGTGAAAAGTAAAAAAATGATTATTTGTGAATGATTTTCGAAATGCTTTATGAAATCAATCATGAAAGCTTATACATATTGATTTATTGACCTGGCTTATGAAATGTAATTTGCTTGGTGAATTGAACTTTCTTCATGTTGCGAATTCTCGCTTTCCTCGCAGAATGTCTGCAATTAAACAGGTGTTTCAAGTGGGGATCAAGGCGGAGAATTGTCTGATCTTTCCGATCTAGGAAATTCGCAACCCTAACACTTTTTTTTAGATCGAACTGTATATTTTGAAGAATCGGGTCACGAGTCAATTGGCGGATCTCAAAACCGCCAATGCATGGTTTGAGATTTCAAGCCATGTAGAAAGAGAGCTTTTATAGTACCGATCGAAGGGCACGTGTGGTGCGTGCGAAGAGACAGAAGAGGGGGTCGCTCGACTGGTGTTATTGGAGTCGGAGTCCAAGGATCACTCGGGTTAATCTGTCTTTGGATTTCGTTTGGACGGCTGTGATCAAATCACACACGGATGGGGTTTGCTCTCCTTCCTTAATTAGCAGATTGGAATTTATGAGACGTGATATACCCACCGTTCTAAGGAAAGGTAATCCAAGATTCGAGAGCAAATTTGGGTGCGAAGTTAGTTTGGAGTCTTTTTCTATTTTTGTTTCGATTAGATTAGAAACAAAAATAGAGAAGCTATCCTAACGATAAGCATCGATGATTGGATCGTAAACAGTGCGCGTGTTTTCGATTTGACTTGTAGGCTTATTTAAAGTTTTCATTCAATCCAATTCGAGGTAAAAAGAAAAGAGTCAACAAATCATTGTTGCCTTTAGGTTGACCAAAGGCGATCGAATTTGTGGCCGACTAAAAGCGACAAAACCATTGGTTTCCTTGGTTACCCAAAAGTAGTTTTAACAACCACTATCACTCTCTCCGCTGCTGGTAGTTTTATTAGGTACTGCATGGTTTGAGATTTCTTTAAAAAGTAAAAAAATGATTATTTGCGAATGGTTTCCGGAATGCTTTATGAAAGCAATCACAAAAACTTATATGTATTGATTTATTGACCTGGCTTATGAAATGTAATTTGCTTGATGAATTGAACTTTCTTCATCTTGCGAATTCTCACTTTCCTCGTAGATTGTCCGCATTTAAAGGGTGCTTCAAGTGGGGATCAAGGCGGAGAATTGTCCGATCTTTTTGATCTAGGAAATTTGCAACTTCACACTTTTTTTAAGACCGAACTGCATATTGTAAAGAGTCGGGTCATGAGTTTATCGTAGGTGCAAAAATCGAGTCAATGGTATATCGACTAAAAAGTTATGACCGGTCAACAAGAGAAGTCGTATTGCTAATTTGATGCTTCTGAGTCTAATCTCTTGCTCTCTGTCTGTGCCTTGTAGATTGAAGAATCATATCACGAAAGGCTTAGAGAGATAAAGAATCAAGACTGGACTAAGCAGGTATGCACCGTGTTCTCCTCTTCTGCCTTCATCTTGTGCTATGTGCATATAATAATTAGCCACGTAATTTCTCCATCATACAAATTGAAACCTTAACAAAGCAGCAATTTTTTTTCATCTTTCTATATGAGCTTATTTTGGTGTAAGGATATCGTGTCTATTTCAAAATTTTGATTGGCTTACCTCGCAATGACTAAATTTTTGTAACATTTGTTGCAAGAAGAACATTTTCTGTTGGCCCTCAATCCAAATTTAGGACATGTAGTTGCGGAAGTGCGCGATAATTTGAAAAATAAGAAGACCACACTAGTGTCAGACAATCAAGCGAAATTGACCGAAGCAAGGCATGATCTTATGAAACACTATGCTATTATCACTCTCTCCGTAGCTGCTCTTTGCATGGCTGCTGGTAGTTTTATTAGGTAATGCATGGTTTGAGATTTCTTTGAAAAGTAAAAAAATGATTATTTGTGAATGGTTTCCGGAATGCTTTATGAAAGCAATCGCGAAAGCTTACACGTATTGATTTATTGACCTGGCTTATGAAATGTAATTTGCTTGATGAATTGAGCTTTCTTCATCTTGCGAATTCTTGCTTTCCTCGTAGAATGTCCGCATTTAAAGGGTGCTTCATGTGGGGATCAAGGCGGAGAATTGTCTGATCTTTTTGATTTAGGAAATTTGCGACCTTGATACTTTATTTTAGATCGAACCGTATATTTTGAAGAATCGGGTCACGAGTTTATCGTAGGTGCAAAAATCGAGTACATCGAATGGAAAAGTTATGACCGGTCAACAAGAGAAGTCATACTACTAATTTGATGGTTATGAGTCTAATCTCTTGATATCTATCTATGCTTTGTAGATTGAGGAATCATATCACGAAAGGCTTAGAGAGATAAAGAATCAAGACGGGTCTGAGCAGGTATGCACCGTGTTCTACCTTTCTGCCTTCATCTTGTGCTCTGTGCATATAACAATTAGGCACGTAATTTCTTCATCATACAAATTGAAAACTCAACAAAGCAGCAAATTGTTTCATCTTTCTATGTGAGCTTAATTTAGTGTAAGGATTTCGTGTCTATTTGAAAATTTTGATTGGCTTACCTTTAAGGGACTTGTTGGAATGTAAATTTTCTTGCTATCAAGCATATCGTCTCCTGCAATGACTAAATTTTTGTAACATTCGTTGTAAGAAGAATGTTTTCTGTGGGCATTCCACAAAATGGAAAAACTCAAGCAAGATTTAGGCTATGTGGTTGCGGAAGTGCATGATAATTTGAAGAATAAGAAGACCGAAGTAGTGTCAGACAATAAAGCAAAATTGACCGAAGCAAGGCATGATCTTATGAAACACTATGCCACTATCACGCTCTCCATAGCTGCTCTTTGCATGGCTGCAGGTAGTTTTACTAAGTAATGCACTTTGGTGGTAAAATGGCCACATGCCCCTCATATTTTGATGTATCATAGCCTATCTGCCACTGAACTTTAGTCTGCTCTAGGAGATCTAATGAGGTAATACAAAGCTTCAATTTGACTGGCTTTTACAATAGGTTGTAAAACCTATGTTCACCTCTGTTCAACAAAGTGTTTTTGTTTGTGCAGACTTGACATCCTTACTGATCTAGAAAAGAATGAAAATGCTCTAGTTCCCTATTTCAACTCCTTCGATCCAGGTTGTTAGAAGTCTGTTAATGTGGTATAATTCTTTTGAATTTGTCTTTCCTGTGGGAATTCATGACTAAAAGAATATCATGGTATATATTTCTTGAACACTTGCTCGTCTATCTGCGATATGTTACATTCGGTATGGTACAAAATGTGAAAAGGAAGGGATGGAACTTTAGCTGCGACAACATAGTAATCGAGAATTTTTGGGTCCGTGAAGACTAATAACTGGGGAAATAAAGGAAGTGGATAAAATTTTCAGGCCCTTCTAGATTTTAACTGAGAGAAAAGATCAATAATGTGGTACTCTCCACAATGTCCAAAAATTTGGAAGTTATGCTGTTGCTATTTTCACATTTTTGCCTTTTGGAGCTATAATTAAGAATTATTATCATGAAAAATCCCAAACTGATACACATGTGACAAATTTACTTTACACTAATTTTTTATCCCCCAAAAACCATAAACTGATTCACTTGTGACAAATTTATCCCAAATTTTAGGATTTGTCGGAGAAAATGAACTAAGCCTATCGCTAGAAAATGAGCTAATTAAAAAAAGTCAACTAAGTAATTATTATTATTTAAAAAAAATTTGGGGTAAATTTGTCACAGGTGTACCAATTTAGGGTTTTCAGTGGTCAAAAAATTAGTTTGTGATAAATTTATCACATATGTACTAGTTTGGGGTTTTTGGTGGTCAAAAATTAGTTTAAAGTAAATATGTCACATGTGTACCGGTTTGGTGTTTTCGTGGTAGTAACCTTTTAATTAATAACTCAAGGGTTCTCTCATGATATTTAAACATCCTAAAATCTATACATTTGACTACATAGCGGCTATAACAAACTTGAATCGACTTATTCATCTTCATCCGCACAATCAGATTTGTAATTCAAAATCGGACGAAGAAGAAGATGAAAATTTATAGCAAGGTTTGGTGCAAAATCACTATAGCATCATCATGTGTATGTGTAAAAGTATATGTATCTAGTCACTTTGTTTCATTGTGATCTAATGTAGCCTCTAGAGGTGCCGACGGTCCACCCCATGTTCTCATGCGTGTCTCGGCCTTCAGAGCCTGCTCATCATTTTGCAGGGACTGTTTACATATGCTGGAAGTTACGAATGCCAAAGCGGTCAGGTGGTAAAAGCAGATTATGCATAGCTTAACCTCTTTTCGCCTATTTGCTCGAAAGACAATATAGAGAAGCACGACAGTCTGGATTGAACTTTGTTACGTCCCGTGGAAAGTTTCAAGATTGGTTGTGGCAATAAGGAAGCATTTTTTACTAGTTTAAAAGAAATATCAGTTCACCTGACTTTTCTTGAATTCATCAATGATTGTATCTGTGGGCGAGGTTGGTGTGCGGTTGGTTCTTTTCTGAGTTGACTCTCATCATATGGCTGAAGACTCCCAACCATGCAAAATTAGATGAGACAGAATGAAATAGGAAGATGAGGGATAGGAGTTGCATGGATGTCCGCCAGGAGAAGGATGGCATCTTTGACACCACTGGCAAAGGAAAGAAGTGAGTTTTGTTGTCCGATTGAAAATAAATCCACACCATTAAAATTGGGGGAAATTCCGCAGTTTTCAGTCTAATAGCAACAACTCACCAACTCCCTAATGCATTTTTCTAACTCTGCTCGACTTTTAGGCCACAATACTTTTTCGAATTTGGATCGGGGGAGATTTACTCGAGTCGGGGCGAACCATAGAAAAATGACCCAAAAAAGAGGAAGCTTGAGAAGACAAACGTTGGTTATCATGCCGGGGTATCAGGAATCAACATGTTCGCTATGTCGAAGCCCCAAGAATGTATGAACTTGTAGATGTTTGACCAAGGCGTTGATATTTATCAAATCAAAATTTTGACCTTTTATTCCTATACTACCGTTGCAAATTCGTTTGTTTTGCAAAATGAATGATTTGGAAAACATTTTCCTAAAAATGATTGTCTGTATTGTCTTCAAAAAGGAATAAAAGAAAAGTATTTTCATCATTCACTAAAGTGTTTAGACATAAATTATTGTCGATGATGAAAATATTTTTCTTTGACTAATTATTACAAGTGATACAAGCGATCATTTTTAGGAAAATATTTTCTAAATCATTTATTTTTCGCGAAACAAACTCACCTTTAATGAAGGATATAGCCCGGTGATGATGAGATATATGGCATCTCAACTTTTTTCCCTCTATTCTTCCATTTTGAAGAGTTTCACCTAAGGACTTCCGAAACTCGCATTAGAAAATTCATCAATCAACACATGTACATGGAAAACTGAATTTAATCATGCTCCTCTTTGGTGCGCGCGCACTCAGAAGTTATTTATTTACTTCTATGTAACTCGGTAAGTTAAGTAATAAGGTATTGAGTTCAAGTCATTTTGAGCACTGCCTTCTTTTAAGATTATTCATACGTGCAATGGCGGATCAAGAAATTGAGATGAGAGGAGGCGAGACAATGAATTTCAATTAAATACCATATATAGTTCTTTATGGAAAAATTGTTTATCTCCCCTTGGTCAGCTACTACATACGTGGCTTTGACTAGAAATGATAAAGGGCCCAGTGGCAAGCTGGCCCCGTCTAGGCCTTGAAGCACGCTCTGGATGTGCTGGGCAGGGAGTTGCTTTCTTAATTTGGAAGCCACCCATGCCCAATCTTTAATGAAGAAAAATCAATATTTTCCAGGAAACGGACCGCCCTTGAACGAGGACTTTCAGACTAGATAGGCTTGGTTGTCATGCTTTGGCTCAATTTCTCAAATATAGAGCTTTAGCCTTCATGGGCATTAGCAGACAAAGTGGTCCCAAGAATTTGTCTCACTTTCCAGAGGGAAAGTAACAAAAAATCATAAACTAATTGCATTGGTACCAATTCAATCATAAACTTTTCAATTGGACTAATTTAGTCCTAAACATTTTTACATTGGTACCAATTCAGTCCATCCGGCCAATTTAGGCTGGAAATTGCTGACATGGATGCCAGCCGTCCTATGTGGCAAGACCAGCAGTGGCACAGGCGGCGCTAACGTGGATATTCTTAATAAAAAAAAATTTGTATTTTTTCCTTTTTCCCTTTTTTTGCTTTCCCTTTTCGTTTGCTGGTTGCCGGCCACCACCATAGGCCGTAGCTAGTGAGGGTGAGCGCCTGTGAGGCTTGAGGAGCCTCGCTTGGGCAACGGTTGGTCTCGCATCAAGGAGGTCGACCCTCGTCGCCCAAGCTAGGGTGAGGCTCGCCAGGCCTCGCCCTCGCCCAAGTGGGGCTTGATAAGGCCAACTCTCACCCATGCAAGGCACAACGAGGTCGCCTTGGCCTAGGCAAGGGTCGGCCTTGCTAGATCTGGCGAGGGGGGCCTTGCCCTTGCCCTTGCCCAAGCGCAGCTTGACGAGGGCAACCCTTCCCCAGGTGAGGCTAGCCCTCCCTGACCATGGCCTGTTCCACCAGCAAAAAGAAAATGAGCAGAAAAAAGAAGGAAAAGAAAAGAAAAAAAATATTTAAAAATGTCTATGTCAGCGCCAATTGTATCACATAAGACGGTTGGCGTCTCGGTCAATAATTTCTAGTCTAAATTGGCCAAATTGACTGAATTGGTACCAAAGCAATAAGTTTAGGATTTTTTTTGTACTTTTTCCAACTTTCCCGGGGAGGATAGAACGAGAATTTCACCAGTAGCTTCTCCAAGGTGGAATCCTCCTCGTAGAAGATAGAGAAATGCGTCAAGCCTCCCTTCCGAAACAAGGGCTTAGGGAAAAAGAAGGCTTCTGGCACAAGGGAAGACTTGAGTCAACGTTGAGTCCAATATATATATTGTCATCTCCAATTAATACACGGACTCAAAGTCACTCAAACACTCAAGTTCAAAACTCACTTGTCTCAATACTTACTCTCTATATGGAGCAATTTCTGGTGGGATTCAGATTTCTTCCGACCGAGGAAGAGCTCATCAATCATCACCTAACGAACAAGGTACTTGGATACACTAATAATTGCGTCATACCTGAGCTCGAGGATTTCTATGCATGGGATCCTTGGGATTTACCTAGACTATATCCAGGTGAGTTTCATGCGCCTACTCTTTTCCCTTTAACTTAGGCATGTGCTGTAGTATTTATTTGTGACATCATAACAGTAATTATACACAGAAAAGTTGTTCATACACTATTTGCATTTATAATGTTTTGATAAGTTGTCCCGAGTCTTTTGCCATGTACGAGCGCAGGAATATTGAATGTTCCATCGGATGGGTGGGACTGGTTCTTCTTCTGCCCTTCTCCTTACGTTGCCCAAAATAGCGAGCGTGTCAAAAGGAAGACAAGGAGTGGTCGATGGAACATCACTTGCCCAAGGGACGACATAAAAGCTCGAGGCACCACGGATTTAATAGGCACCAAGAGGATTTTGGTCTTTTACAAAGGTCGTGTCAAGACCGGATGGGTCATGCACGAATATCACCTAAATCACGAACTTCTTAATGGATACTCCTCAACCTTAAGGTTATCCATTTGACCTATCTAAGATTTCTCTTGTATTTTTGCTATGCAAAATAAAATTTTGAGGAGTGAATTAATAGTGCACTAGACCAGGCTGAACAAAGTAGGATGGTGGTTCTTTTGAACTGCAACGTAATATTAATGGCTTTCAACAGGATGAGCCAATTAACGTGGGTTGGTCCAGTTGGGGCGTAAGGGAATTTCCTGTCTAGGATTGGAGTCACTCGTTCAAATCCTGTAAATTGCGTGCAAGATTGCTTTGAGTTAGGACAACCCGCATAGATCATAAGGCATGTACTTAACCGGTTATGGTGTCACTTGGGCTTAGGCTGACTTTATGCTCGTGTCCCTGAATTACAAAAAGAAAAGAGCAAGCCAATTATAATATCGTACCACGTATTGTTATTATCATTTTTCTTTGTTTTGTCACGTACATTCTGCAGTGTATTCAAAGTGAAACTTTCAGATTATACTGACTAATCTTTGTTACATTTAAAATAAATAAATATTTACAGATACCATATATCCTCTGTCGCTTGAAGAGAAAACCAAGTGAAAGCTTGGATGCTTCCCCAAGTTTTGGAGGAGGTTCAAATGTAACTGATAACCCTCCAGTTGCTTCTCAACATGGGTCAACAGAGGACACAGATCAGGAGGTAAATAACTAGAGGGACCAAACCTCTTTTCTGGGTTTTGCTTCCCTACTGGTTTCTATCAAATTAACGTTTCATGCACAGAGCAATAGCCGAGAATTTCGGAGTAATTCGCGAGAGTCTTTTAACACGAATTTTTTTTTTGTTCGACATCAGTCATCGTTTCAAGCAACTATGGAATCACTCCCTCCATTTCAGACGCTCTACAGCAACCTACCAGACTACAACTCGTATTCCTCTTTCAATCCGCAGCACCACATATTCGGCGATGCTCAGGTAGGGCTCACGTAGTCGCATGTGGTGCATACTGATGGTTTAATCAATTCGTGAAGCACAAACTAACCATTAACTAATTCCTAATTAAACTAATGATCACTATGTTTGGTACAGGGCAATGATTTTTTCTGAGCCTTGGAACGTGAAGAATCACCACTGTTAGCTCTTCAACAATGCGGCCTAGCAGGATATTGTGTTAGAAAATTAGTGAAGACTCCTCTCGAGCTCTTCAACGATGTTGCAGAGTTTTCATGTACTGTATTGAGTGTGTATGTGTGGGCTGTATATATTTTCATAAGTATTGTACTGCATATTCTGTAATGGACTTGTGCCAACCAAATAGTTGGACTAAATTGCTGGTATGAAACTTCAGTTGATCGCGATATCAATCTTTTATTGCAATGTCGGGCATTTTGTGGTGATCCATGTCGGACTAAGTTATATGTACTAGTTCGACTCGGCACCGGACGCTTTTGTCTAAGTCGATTGGCTTAGTAAACTTGAAATATCCAATTATCAACATGTTGGAGAAGTTAATAATATTGGTTACAGGGTCGGCAGGTAAGTATATAAACTTAAATGCTTTGACATCATTGCTCAAAGTATGCGTTGGCAAAAGATCCTACAATCTTCTTCACTGAGGAAACACTCGAGCAACTTCATATCATGGCCTTCTGCTTCCATGCATGAAATTCTGGAGTCTTTCTTCATGAAGAAACTGGAAGCTTATTCTATAAGCTTTCAAAATTTTCAGCCAGATGGGTCCAATTAACAGAGTTAAATACGCACAATGGACTTCGAAGAAGCTGTTGAAACCATCGTCGCCTTGAGCTTACAGGAGTTTGCCTTCTGAAACAAGGCTAAAGAAAATTACTTGTTCTTTGGGTTTATGAACTGACCCACTTGGAAGTGTTTGGAGTCAACACTCTCAACCCAAGCCAAGCTAAGAATAAACTCTGTTTGCTCTGCTTATTCAGCTAGTCCCAGTTTCTACTCTTTTCTTCTCTTTTTTCTATAGCAGAATTGTCTGTGTGATAAGAAAGCGTGGAAGACTCAACCGAGACACGGAAGACTCAACCAAGATGTGGTCGGTGGGACTCAGACTTGAATGGATTTGGCCAGGTTGTTAGAGAGTAGCCGAAGGACGAGTAATTATCCAAACTCTAGCCTATGTCGCATTACCAAAATCCACATCACATCCGACAGAGGTGTACAGAACCAAGGTATATAGTAATTGACCCTCAGACTGGGTAATAAGCTCTTGAAAGTTAGCACGGTCCAAGGAGTAGGTGCATAATGAGCTCTTGAGTGTTAAGGAGTAAAAGTAAATGAATGGATTATAATTGTTTTTCTGTCAATCTGTTTAAAGGAGAGACTCACCAGAAGTTAATGTCTCAGATTCAATTTACCAGGCTATTACCAATCATACATATTACAACCCACCAACTTGCCATAAAGTAAGCGGATGCATTGAGCAAGAAGCATCCTGGTAGTACCAGCAATTGGGTCTCAATCAACTCAACTTCCGGAGAAAGTAAGCGAGACTTGAGAATCGAGTTGAAGGGAAAAAAATAAAAGAAGACAAGTAAAAAAAAAAGCAGGCGGAATCCTCCAAAAGGCCAGACAAGACAGGCGTGACTCTAACTCAATGTGAGTGCAGTATAAAATCCCATCTCTTCTCTCATAGGTGTGGATACCAAAGCTCTCCTATCAAAGTTCAGATGTCCATCAGTACACAATGTATCAGGCATTTTAGGAAATGCAAAGTCAGGATTCAAAAAGGAGAAGTGGGCTCCAATGACTCATACCTGGTGATTCTTTGACGCTCAACTTGCCCAACTTGCGAATAAAGGCTACAGTTTCTTTGAGGCTAAACTTGTGAAACTTTTGAATAAAGGCAAGAAAGATACTCATGAAAGTGAGGAGTGCAAATGCGTACACCATCATCTGAAATTTCAAATTAGCCAATATATGTAAGAGACACAATTTAAACTGATTAAACACACTTTCCACTTGGACATTAGAGCGCTTGAGACCAGCATTCATCTTGCGATAGGATTCTCCAAACATCCGCTTCATCATAACTAAATGATGTTCTTGCATCAAATGTAATGTTACAAAAGGACAATGTTAGTCATGCCACGATATCATATACTTCATAGCAAGATAATTTATTTTTGACGGACATAGAAATACTAGTGTTAAATGATGCCACAATAAATATGATAACAAATATATCCCTCTAATAGAGAGATTCAAAAAAAGAATCACAATGTAAATCTGGTCATAATTTTGAAACAAACAAACAACCTTTCACTAAATTAAGCTAAAATTGGAATTTGAAAAACTATAATGAAGAACACATGCTTGTAATTGCTAACACACAAAATGAAGGGTAGAAATGCAAACAATGCATACCCATAGCATTCGCAGTCCAAACTTACAATTTGCCAATCCACGTTCTTTGAGATTTTCAAACTACAAACCAAAGAAAGAGTAAGGAAATACTATCAATCAATCAACTAGGATGCAAGGAAAATAAATCAAACTTTGTATAGACCAGCTAGGGATCTTACCTCATGCACATATGCTTTCGTGGCATAAGAATCGCACGTAGTACTCAATCCATCTTCAAATGCTTTTACAAATGCCGATGTTATCGCGCCAAGTTGCCAACAATTTTAGACCCAAGAGCGGAAGAGATACGAGTTGTCGCGGCTCCGACCCAAGGCTTGATGTGCGAGGGGGGGGATTGTTGAGGTTTATCCCACATCGGTTGTGGAAGAGATGGTCTTGGGCCTTTCTTATCCCAAAAGCTAGCTCAAAGGGTGAGATTTTCCCTTACACTTATTAACTGACTACCAGCTCCTTCCACAACCGATGTGAGATAAACCTCAACAATCCCCCCTTACACATTGGGCCTTGGGTGGAAGCCGCGATAATCCGAATCTCTCCCGTGTGACTCTTGGGTCCAAACTTGTTAGCAACCTGGGCTTCTGATACCAGTATTGGGTGGTCTTGGACCTCTCTCACCCCAAAAGCTAACTTAAAGGGTGAGACTTTTTCTCACACTTATTAACTGACCACCAGCCCTTTCTACAACTAATGTGGGATAAACCTCAACAATCCCCCCTTACACATTGGGCCCTGGGTCGGAGCCACGACAATCCGTATATCTCTTGTGTGAGTCTTGAATCCAAACTTGTTGGCAACCTGGGCTCTGATACCAGTATTGGGTGGTCTTTGGCCTCTCTCACCCCAAAAGCTAGCTCAAATGGTGAGGCTTTCCCTCACACTTATTAACTGACCACCAGCCCCTTCCACAACCGATGTGGGATAAATCTCAACAAACAGCAATTGTACATTTGTTAATGAGAAAATGGAGAACCAAAATGAAATGTAAATTACCAGCTTGGGAACTTTGAGATTTGACTTTGAATACACTCTTGCCAAACAAACACCAACTTGATGAAAATGCTTTCCTATAGCCATGCTGCGAAAAACAAGAATTCTTTTAATCAATAAGTATAAGCCTTCACGATTTCTTTAGAGAAATATAAACTAGTAACCAAATTGCATTGCCACTGAGTAACGACCCCACCTAAAGTTGCGTATGCCGGTATAATTGCCACACACACACTGAAGATAACTTTTAACAGTAAAATCGAAAATCATCTCAGGACAGTGAAAAAGCAAAAAATTAATCACTAAAGTTGAATTGAGAAAGAGAGGGGGAGAATACGCTGATACAAGCAAACGATAAATTAAAATAGAGATTCCTAATAATACACACAGGAACCAACCAAAAACATATATTGGGTTGTCCCTCATTACTTCTTTTTGTAGTCATGATTGCAGATCACCTTTCCTTGTCCTGACTTTTCTTGAACGTACTTGAGTAAGACGACAGACATTTGGCCTAGAGAAAAGGAGGAGAAAAGAAAAACAGATGACAAACCCAATTTTCGTGCTGAACTAAAAGAGAGATTTCCACTAGTTGGTAGAAAAGCACAGTTAAATTTCAGTAATTATATAAAAGCATTTTCCCAGTACAGAGCAAAAGAGGCACAAAACTGTGAGACCTAGCCCAAAGAAGGATCAACCACAAGGAGAAACCAAGGGAAGATCAAACTTGAAACAGATAAAAAAAAAGAAGCTAAAGTTTAAAAAAGTATAGGGAAACTCAAAGGCCATATTAGAAAAATATTAGCTTGAGGCTTTCTTCTTGTTCTTCTTCACAAAATGGACATCACCAATTTCCTAATTCAATAAAAAAGGAGTCTAGATCAACAATAAGCCAGGTCTACAGAACAATAAGCTTTCATGATCATAAAGCGTTCAGGAAACCAAATTGTGTTTCCATCTTCTTCCACTACAAACGACGACATTCTTACTAAAACAGAAAGGATCCGACTAAAAATAGTGACATTAGTTGGCAGAAACAGTAACTATACACACAAGCATTTTTCTCGGTACAAAGCGAAAGAGAGACAAAACTATGAAACCTAACCTAACCTAACCCAGGGAAGCGTCAATCCCAAGGAGAAACCAAGCAAAGGGGAGATCAAACTCAAAATAGAACAAACATAAAGGGAAATGTTAAAAAAGTAGAGGGAAACTCAAAAGGCCATGTTAAAAAAATAATTAGCGTGATGCTTTCTTCTCATTCCTCTTCACAAAATGGATAGCACCAACTTCCTAATTCAATCAAAAGGGTCTACATCAACAATAAGCTAGGTCGATAGAACAATAAGCTTTCATGATCATAAAGCATTCAGGAAACCAAATTCTGTTCCATCTTCTTCCACTACAAACGACGACATTCCTAGTGAAACAGATAGGACCTGACCAAAAACAGTGACATTAGTTGGCAAAAACAGTAACTATATACATAAGCATTTTCCCCGGTACAATGCAAAAGAGGGACAAAACTATGAGACCTAACCTAACCCATGGAAGGGTCAATCACAAGAAGAAACCAAGCAAATGGGAGATCAAACTCGAAACGGATCAAACATAAAGGGAAATGTTAAAAAAGTAGAGGGAAACTCAAAGTTCATGTTAGAAAAATAATTAGCGTGAGGATTTCTTGTCCTTCTTTTTCACAAAATGGGTAGCACCAATTTCTAATTCAATCAAAAGGGGCTAGATCAACAATAAGCCATGTCAACAGAATAATAACCTTTCACGATCCTAAAGCATTCAGCAAACCCAATTGTGTTCCATTTTCTTTCACAACAAATGGCGACATTCCTACTCAACAGACAGGACCCGACAAAAAATAATGACATTAGTTGACAGAAACGGTAACTATATACACAAGTATTTTTCCCCCGTACATAGCAAAAGAGGGACAAAACTATGAGACTTAACCTAACCTAGGGAAGCGTCAATCACAAGGAGAAACCAAGCAAATGAGAGATCAAACTCAAAACAGAATAAATAAAAAGGGAAAGGTTAAAAAGTAGAGGGAAACTCAAAAGGCCATGTTAGAAAAATAATTAGTATCAGGCTCTCTTCTCTTTTTCTTCACAAAATGAATAGCACCAACTTCCTATTTCAATCAAAAGAATTTACATCAACAATAAGCCAGGTCGACAGGACAATAAGCTTTCACGATCATAAAGCTTTCAGGAAACAAAATTGTGTTCCATCTTCTTCCACTATAAACGGTGACATTCTTACTGAAACAAACATGACCCGACTAAAAATAGTGACATTAGTTGGCAGAAATAGTAACTATATACACGACCATTTTCCCCAGTACAAAGCAAAATAGGGACAAAACTATGAGACCTAACCTAACCCAGGAAAGCGTCAATCACAAGGAGAAATCAAGTAAATGGGAAATCAAACTCGAAACAGATCAAACATAAAGGGAAATGTTAGAAAAGTAGAGGAAAACTCAACAGACCATGTTAAAAAAATAATTAGTGTGAGGCTTTCTTATCCTTCTTCTTCGCAAAATGGATAGCACCAACTTCATATTTCAATCCAAAGGATCTAGATCAATAATAAGCCAGGTTTATAGAACAATAAACTTTCATGAGCATAAAGCTTTCAAGAAACCAAATTGTGTTCCATCTTTTTCCACTACAAACGGCGACCATTCTATTGAAAAAGAATGGACCCAACAAAAAATAGTAACATTAGTTGGTAGAAACAGTAACAATATACACGAGCATTTTTCCCGATATAAAGCAAAAGAGGGACAAAACTATGAGACCTAACCTAATCCAGAGAAGCGTCAATCACAAGGAGAAACCAAGCAAATGAGAGATCAAACTCGAAACATATCAAATATGAAGGGAAAGGTTAAAAAAGTAGAGGGAAACTCAAAGGCAATGTTAGAAAAATATTAGCTTGAGGCTTTCTTCTTGTTCTTCTTCACAAAATGGACATGACTAACTTCCTAATTCAATCAAAAGGGTCTAGATCAACAATAAGCCAGGTTGACAGAACAATAAGTTTTCACGATCATAAAGCATTCGGCACACCAAATTGTGTTCCCTCTTCTTCCACTATAAACGGCGACATTCCTACTAAAACAGACAAGATCCGACTAATAATAGTGACATTAGTTGGTAGAAATAGTAACTATATACACGATCGTTTTCCTTGGTACAGAGCAAAAGAGGGACAAAACTATGAGACCTAACCTAACCTAGGGAAGTGTCAATCACAAGGAGAAATCAAGCAAATGGGAGATCAAACTCGAAACAGATCAAAAATAAAGGAAAAGGTTTAAAAAGTAGAGGAAAACTCAAAAGGCCATGCAAGAAAAATAATTAGCGTAAGGCTTTCTTCTCTTTCTTCTTCACAAAATGGATAGAACAAAACTTCCTTTTTCAATCAAAAGGGTTTAGATCCACAATAAGCTAGGTCGACAGAATAATAAGCTTTCACGATCATAAAGCATTCGGGAAACCAAATTATGTTCCATCTTCTTCCACTACAAATGGCGACATTCCTACTAAAATAGACAGGACCCGACAAAAAATAGTGATATTAGTTGGTAGAAATGGTAACAATATACACAAGCATTTTCCCCGGTACAAAACAAAAGAGGGACCAAATTATGAGACCTAACCTAACCCATGAGAGGATCAATCACAAGGAGAAACCAAGCAAATGGGAGATCAAACTCGAAACAGATCAAATATAAAGGGAAATGTTAAAAAAGTAGATGGAAACTCAAAGGTCACGTTAGAAAAATATTAGCTTCAAACTTTCTTCCTGTTCTTCTTCACAAAATGGATAACACCAACTTCCTAATTCAATCAAAAGGGTCTAGATCAGCAATAAGCCAGGTCGACTGAACAATAAGCTTTCACGATCACAAAACATTCACGAAACCAAATTGTGTTCCATCTTCTTCTACTACAAACGGCGACATTCCTACTAAAACAGTCAGGACCCAACTAAAAATAGTGACATTAGTTGGTAGAAACAATAACTGTATACACGAGCATTTTTCTCAGTACAGAGCAAAAGAGGGACAAAACTATGAGACCTAACCAAACTCAGGAAAGTGTCGATCACAAGGAGAAACCAAGCAAATGGGAGATCAAACTCGAAACAGATCAAATATAAAGGGAAAGGTTAAAAAAGTAGAGGAAAACTCAAAGGCCATGTCAAAACAATATTAGCTTGAGGCTTTCTTCTTGTTTTTCTTCATAAAATGGATAGCACCAACTTCCTAATTCAATCAAAAGGGTCTAGCTCAACAATAAGCTGGGTTGACAGAACAATAAGCTTTCACGATCATAAAGCATTCAGCAAATCAAATTGTGTTCCATCTTCTTCCACTATAAACGATGACATTCCTACTCAAAGAAACAAGACCTGACTAAAAATAGTGACATTAGTTGATAGAAATAGTAACTATATATACAAAAGAATTTTCCCTAGTATAGAGCAAAAGAGGGACAAAACTATGACACCTAACCTAACCTAGGGAAGCGTCAATCACAAGGAGAAACCAAGCAAATGGGAGATCAAACTCGAAACATATCAAACATAAAGGGAAATGTTAAAAAAGTAGAGGGAAACTCAAAGGCCATGTTAGAACAATATTAGCTTGAGGCCTTCTTCTTGTTCTTCTTCACAAAATGGATAGTACCAACTTCCTAATTCAATCAAAAGGGTTTAGATCAACAATAAGCCGGGTTGACAGAACAATAAGCTTTCACGATCATAAAGCATTCAACAAACCAAATTGTGTTCCATCTTCTTCCACTATAAACGGCGAAATTCCCACTAAAACAGACAAGACCCGACTAAAAATAATGACATTAGTTGATAGAAATAGTAACTATATACACGACCATTTTTCCTGGTATAGAGCAAAAGAGGGACAAAACTATGAAACCTAACCTAACCTATGGAAGCGTCAATCACAAGGAGAAACCAAGCAAATGGGAGATCAAACTCGAAACAGATCAAACATAAAGGAAAATGTTTAAAAAGTAGAGGAAAACTCAAAAGACCATGCTAGAAAATTAATTAGCGTCAGGCTTTCTTCTCTTTCTTCTTCACAAAATGGATAGAACAAATCTTTCTTTTTCAATCAAAAGGGTTTAGATCCACAATAAGCTAGGTCGATAGAACAATAAGCTTTCACGATCATAAAGCATTCAGGAAACCAAATTGGGTTCCATCTTCTTCCATTACAAACGGCGACATTCCTACTGAAACAGACAGGACTCGACCAAAAACATTGATATTAGTTGGTAGAAACGGTAACAATATACACAAGCATTTTCTCCGGTACAAAGCAAAAGAGGGAAAAAACTATGAGACATAACCTAACCCATGAGAGGGTCAATCACAAGGAGAAACCAAGCAAATGGGAGATCAAACTTGAAACAAATCAAATATAAAGGGAAAGGTTAAAAAAGTAGATGAAAACTCACAGGCCATGTTAGAAAAATATTAGCTTGAGGCTTTCCTCTTGTTCTTCTTCACAAAATGGATAGCACCAACTTTTTGATTCAAGCAAAAGGGTCTAGATCAATAATAAGCCAGGTCGACAGAACAATAAGCTTTCACGATCACAAAACGTTCAGGAAACTAAATAGTGTTCCATCTTCTTCTACTACAAACGATGACATTCCTACTGAAACAGTCCAGACCCAACTAAAAATAGTGACATTAGTTGGTAGAAACAGTAACTGTATACACAAGCATTTTCCACGGTACAAAGCAAAAGAGGGATAAAACTATGAAACCTAACTAAACCCAGGAAAGAGTCAATTACAAGGAAAAACCAAGCAAATGGGAGATCAAACTCGAAACACATCAAATATAATGGGAAACGTTAAAAAAGTAAAGGGAAACTCAAAGGCCATGTTAGAACAATATTAGCTTGAGGCTTTCTTCTTGTTCTTCTTCACAAAATGGATAGCACCAACTTCCTAATTCAATCAAAAGGGTCTAGATCAACAATAAGCCGGGTTGATAGAATAATAAGCTTTTACGATCATAAAGCATTCAGCAAACCAAATTGTGTTCCATCTTCTTCCCACTATAAACGGCGACATTACTACTAAAACAGACAAGACCCGACTAAAAATAGTGACATTAGTTGATAGAAACAGTAACTATATACACGAGCATTTTTCCTGGTACAAAGCAAAAGAGGGACAAAACTATGAGACCTAACCTAACCTAGGAAAGCATCAATCATAAGGAGAAACCAAGCAAATGGGAGATCAAACTCGACACAAATCAAAAATAAAGGGAAATGTTAAAAAAGTACATGGAAACTCAAAATGCCATGCTAAAAAAATAATTAGCGTGATGCTTTCTTCTCTTCCTTCTTCACAAAATGGATAGAACAAAACTTCCTATTTCAATCAAAAGGGTTTAGATCCACAATAAGCCAAGTCGACAGAATAATAAGCTTTCACGATCATAAAGCATTCGGGAAACCAAATTGTGTTCCATCTTCTTCAACTACAAACGGCGACATTCCTACTGAAACAGATAGGACCTGACAAAAAATAGTGATATTAGTTGGTAGAAACAGTAACAATATACACAAGCATTTTCCCCGATACAGAACAAAAGAGGGACCAAACTATGAGACCTAACCTAACCCATGAGAGGGTCAATCACAAGGAGAAACCAAGCAAATGGGAGATCAAACTCGAAACAAATCAACTATAAAGGAAAATGTTAAAAAAGTAGATGGAAACTCAAAGGTCACGTTAGAAAAATATTAGCTTCAAACTTTCTTCCTGTTCTTCTTCACAAAATGGATAACACCAACTTCCTAATTCAATCAAAAGGGTCTAGATCAGTAATAAGCCAGGTCGACTGAACAATAAGCTTTCACGATCACAAAATGTTCAGGAAACCAAATTGTGTTCCATCTTCTTCTACTACAAACGGCGACATTCCGACTGAAACAGTCAGGACCCAACTAAAAATAGTGACATTAGTTGGTAGAAATAGTAACTGTATACACGAGCATTTTCCCCGGTAAAAAGCAAAAGAGAGAAAAAACAATGAGACCTAATCTTACCTAGGGAAGCATCAATCACAAGGAGAAACCATGCAAATGGGAGATCAAACTTGAAACAGATCAAACATAAAGGGAAAGGTTAAAAAAGTAGGGGGAAACTCAAAATGCCATGCTAGAAAAATCATTAGCATGAGGCTTTCTTATCCTTTTTCTTCACAAAATGGATTGCACCAACTTCCTATTTCAATCAAAAGGGTCTAGATCAATAATAAGCCAGGTCGATAGAATAATAAGCTTTCACGATCATAAAGCTTTCAGGAAACCAAATTGTGTTCCATCTTCTTCCACTACAAACGGTGACATTCCTACTGAAAAAGAATGGACCTGACCAAAAACAGTGACATTAGTTGGTAGAAACGGTAACTATATATACAAGCATTTTTCCCGGTACAAAGCAAAAGAGGGACAAAACTATGAGACCTAACCTAACCAGGGAAGCGTCAATCACAAGGAGAAACAGAGCAAATGAGAGATCAAACTCAAAACATATCGAATATAAAGGGAAAGGTTTAAAAAGTAGAGGAAAAATCAAAAGGCCATGCTAAAAAAATAATTAGCGTAAGACTTTCTTCTCTTGCTTCTTCACAAAATGGATAGAACAAAACTTCCTATTTCAATCAAAAGGGTCTAGATCAACAATAAGCCAGGTCGACAGAACAATAAGCTTTCATGATCATAAAGCATTCAGGAAACCAAATTGTATTCCATCTTCTTCCACTACAAACGGTGACATTCCTAATGAAACAGATAGGACCCGACCAAAAACAACGACATTAGTTGGTATAAACGGTAACAATATACACAAGCATTTTCCCCGGTACAGAGCAAAAGAGGGACAAAACTATGAGACTTAACCTAACCCATGAGAGGGTCAATCACAAGGAGAAACCAAGCAAATGGGAGATCAAACTCAAAACAGATCAAATATAAAGGGAAAGGCTAAAAAAGTAGATGAAAACTCAAAGGCCATGTTAGAAAAATATAAGATTGAGGCTTTCTTCTTGTTCTTGTTCACAAAATGGATAGCACCAACTTCCTAATTCAATGAAAAGGGTCTAGATCAACAATAAGCCAGGTCGATTGAACAATAAGCTTTCATGATCATAAAGCATTTGGGAAACCAAATTGTATTCCATCTTCTTCCACTACAAACAGTGACATTCCTATTGAAATAGACAGGACCTGACAAAAAATAGTGACATTAGTTGATAGAAACGGTAACAATATACACAAGCATTTTTCCCGGTACAAAGCAAAAGAGGGACCAAACTATGAGACTTAACCGAACCCAAGAAAGTGTCAATCACAAGGAGAAACCAAGCAAAGGGGAGATCAAACTCGAAATAGATCAAACATAAAGGGAAAGGTTAAAAAAGTAGAGAAAAACTCAAAAGGCCATGTAAGAAAAATAATTAGCGTGAGGCTTTCTTCTCTTTCTTCTTCACAAAATGGATAGCACTAACTTTCTAATTCAATCAATAAGGTCTAGATCAATAATAAGCCAGGTCGACAAAACAATAACCTTTCACGATCATAAGGTGTTCAGCAAACCAAATAGTGTTCCATTTTCTTCCATTATAAACGGTGACATTCGTACGGAACAGACAGGACCCGACCAAATATAGTGACATTAGTTAGCAGAAACAGTAACTATATACACAAGCACTTTCTCCAGTACATAGCAAAAGAGGGATAAAACTATGAGACTTAACCTAACCTAGGGAAGCATCAATCACAAAGAGAAATCAAGCAAATGAGAGATCAAACTCGAAACAGATCAAACAAAAATGGTAAGGTTAAAAAAGTAGAGGAAAACTCAAAAGGCCATGTTAGAAAAATATTAGCTTGGGGCTCTCTTCTTGTTCTTCTTCACAAAATGGATAGCACCAACTCCCTAATTCAATCAAAAGAGTCTAGATCAACAGTAAGCCAGGTCGACAGAACAATAAGCTTTCATGATCATAAAGCGTTTAGGAAATCAAATTGTGTTCCATCTTTTTCCACTACAAATGGCGACATTTCTACTGAAATAGTTAGGACCCGACTAAAAATAGTGACATTAGTTGGCAAAAACAGTAACTATATACACGAGCATTTTTCCCGGTACAGAGCAAAAGAGGGACAAAACTATAAGACCTAACCTAACCTAGGGAAGTGTCAATCACAAAGAGAAACTAAGTAAATGAGAGATCAAACTTGAAACAGATCAAACATAAAGGGAAATGTTAAAAAAGTAGAGGGAAAATCAAAAGGCCAAATAATTAGCGAGAGGCTTCCTTCTCCTTCTTCTTCATAAAATGGATAGCATCAACTTCCTAATTCAATCAAAAGGGTCTAGATCAACAGTAAGCCAAGTCGACAGAACAATAAGCTTTCATGACCATAAAACTTTCAGGAAACCAAATTGTGTTCTATCTTTTTCCACTACAAATGGCGACATTTCTACTGAAATAGAATGCACCCGACCAAAAACAGTGACATAAGTTGATAGAAATGGTAACTATATACACAAGCATTTTTCCCGGTACAAAGCAAAATAGGTACAAAACTATGAGACCTAACCTAGCCCATGAAAGGGTCAATCACAAGGAGAAACCAAGCAAATGGGAGATCAAACTCGAAACAAATCAAATATAAAGGGAAAGGTTAAACAAGTAGAGGGAAACTCAAAGGCCATGTTAAAAAAATATTAGCTTGAGGCTTTCTTCTTGTCCTTCTTCACAAAATGGGTAGCACCAACTTCCTAATTCAATCAAAAGGGTCTAAATCAACAATAAGCTAGGTCAACAGAACAATAAGCTTTCACGATCATAAACCGTTCAGGAAACCAAATTGTGTTCCATCTTCTTCCACTACAAACAACGACATTCCTACTAAAACAGTCAAGACCCAAATAAAAATAGTGACATTAGTTGGCAGAAATAGTAACTATATACATGAGCATTTTCCCTGATACAGAGCAAAAAAGAGACAAAACTATAAGACCTAACCTAACCTAGGGAAGCGTCAATCACAAGGAAAACTAAGCAAAGGGAAGATCAAACTCGAAACAGATCAAACATAAAAGGAAATGTTAAAAAAGTAAAGGGAAACTCAAAGTCCGTGTTAAAAAAATAATTAGCATGAGACTTTCTTCTCCTTCTTCTTCACAAAATGGATAGTACCAACTTTTTAATTCAATCAAAAGGGTCTAGATCAACAATAAGCCAGGTCGATAAAATAATAAGCTTTCACAATCATAAAGCGTTCAGGAAACAAATTGTGTTCCATCTTCCACTACAAATGGTGACATTCCTACTCAAATAAACAGGACTCGACAAAAAATAGTGACATTAGTTAGCAAAAACAGTAACTATATATACAAGCATTTTTCTCGGTATTGAACAAAAGAGGGACAAAACTATGAGACCTAACCTAACCCAAGGAAGGGTTAATCACAAGGTGAAACCAAGCAAAGGGGAGATCAAACTCGAAATAGATCAAACATAAAGGGAATGTCAAGAAAGTAGATGAAACTCACAAGCCATGTTAGAAAAATAATTAGCGTGAGGCTTTCTTCTCCTTCTTCTTCACAAAATGGATAGCACCAACTTCGTAATTCAATCAAAAGGGTCTAGATCAATAATAAGTCAGGTCGACAGAACAATAAGTATATGCTTTCATGATCATAAAGCGTTCAGAAAACCCAATTATGTTCCATCTTCTTCCACTACAAACGGCAACATTCCTACTAAATCAGATGGGATCTAACAAAAAATAGTGACATTAGTTGGCAGAAACGGTAACTATATACACAAGCATTTTCCTCGGTACAGAGCAAAAGATAGACAAATTGTGAGACCTAACCTAACCCAAAGAAGGGTCAATCACAAAGAGAAATCAAGCAAAGGAGAAATTAAAAAACCCTAGTTCCAACGAAATCAAAGATGAAACATGATAGAGAGAGAGAGAGAGAGAGAGAGAGAGAGAGAGAGAGAGAGGAGGAGGAGGAGGAGGAGGAGGAAGAATCGATGAAACCTCACCTCGCCAGATCGGTTGAGCTTGCTCGCTAGAGAGAAATCATGGGAGGGGAGGACGTGCGAACTGCAGCTTCCACGAAGAGAGCGATGAAACCCTGCCTTTTCCTTTTCCTAAATGGAAATAGAGCTAATAAAATTAGCAACTTAAGTGTCTTTGATATTCGACAAAAAAAAAGTGTCTTTGAAAAGGGAAGTAACTAGGTGTAAGATTTCATCTTACCCCTTTCCACGTTCAATTTGTTACTTAATTAGTATTTATATTTATTACATATTTTATGTATTTTACTAGTACATTTTACTATCAAATAAAATTTTCTTAGAGAATGATGCAAGGGGAAAAAAGAAATTATAAAAAGAGTTTAAAAAAAGGGAGGAAAAAAATAATAAACAAACAAAATTGAAGAAGGCAAGAGTGTCGTGAGAGATTCTTACCATCTTCATTTGTGCAATTTTTAGGTTCTTTTATACTGATGTCGTTAATAAATAAATAAATAAAACACAATGGACAAGATATGTTGTGAAAATATCAGCTTTTATAGTGTGATTCACCAAATAGTTGATAGGATTAAGCAAAATTCTTGAATTTCATACCATTGAGGTTGCCTAAGATTCAAGTCAGGAAATTTCTAGATAAGATCTGTGACTGGTATGCTATCCCATATACTTTGCCCTTGGCCTTAAATAGGGATTGCCTGTTAGCCTCCAGATCCTTCTAAGAATTTTGGCTCATACCTTAGAAAAACTTGATAGAATCAAAGATTTCTTATACATGGGTTCCACAAATGTGGCAAGTGTAGAGCATACTACTAGGATTAACCAGAACATGCACCTTCTTCAAAGAAATTTACTAGACAGAAAAGAAAAGAAAAGAAAAGAAAAGAGACTAGCTATTTGGACTCATGAACACACCAATATTATTTTTCAAGAGGCAAAGTTTGCCTTTCTTCATTACAACCACTGCCTTTTATAGGTATTTGGGAGAAAAACAAACAAAAGAAGCAAAGTCATTAGAAGACTTCACGTTTCTTTCATTTTTCGACACTTTTCTGTTCATGAATAGTACATGAATAGTGGTGAACAATAGACAATAGTACATAAACAGTAGTGAATAGTGCGATACAGTGTTGCTACAGTAGCTAAATAGTGCGTTACAGTAATGAACAGTGCACTACATTGTGCTACAGTAGTGAATAGTGTACGGCTTATTTTTCAACGATGCATCACACTTTTGTACAATATGTTACACATTTTGCGATGCTTTTCAGAGGAAGATAAATTTTAATCAAAGCCAGGTAAATTCATCCATCGGTCTTCATCAGAACTGTCAATGTCATATCCAATTTTTTCCCTTTTGTAAGCTTTGATAAATCTTTGCTCTTTTAGAGCTTCAAGATGGGGAAATGAAAAATCTAGTGAGGCTTCTGCTTGGGTCAGGGATGTTGAAGGAACATCTTGAGTGCTTGACGAAACACCTAGTTGAGGTAAAGATCCAAGTTGCAATGATGGATCTTCTCTATTGAGACTAAGACTGAGCTGTAATTCACTATAATCATATGGGTCTTGTGACAAGGGTCCTTCCCATGGGTCTTGAGAGGATGAAGCATGACCACTTGATTGGGTGTCCATGTCCATGCCATAATAAGTTGCAAGAGCACTGTCAATCATGGATCTCATGGGCACATAATCTGATGCATGATTTCAAGAAACATTATCAATCATTGTGGGCTAAACTTTTGGAGGAATAACTTGGTTATTTTGACACATAATTCTTTGGAGTTCTTGATATTCTTGAGAACATGCTGAGATCACACAAGGGAGGGTCTTGAAAATTATGTCTGGAACCGATTGAGGCTTATATGTTGAGACACCAATATCTATCGGGGTCTTGCACATGTCTCCATTGGGCCGTACAAACAACCATGGCATGTAAAACAGTATGGTCGTATGTAATTCAGGATTTGGCCTACAAGCTCTAAGTTGTTCCTTGAAAATATTTTTCCATACTCCAAGAGGCTTGAACCAACTAAGCAAATCTTCAAGGTGTTTGTATGTATGTTTCTTCTTCTTGGATAATTCTGCCAAT
Organism: Metrosideros polymorpha var. glaberrima; assembly: GCA_001662345.2. Lineage (NCBI taxonomy): Eukaryota > Viridiplantae > Streptophyta > Magnoliopsida > Myrtales > Myrtaceae > Metrosideros > Metrosideros polymorpha. The sequence continues at coordinate 5,513,349 of BCNH02000008.1, read as the reverse complement.
AATAAGAGGCATTTTGGTAGTGGGAAACTCAATGGCTATGGTATAGAGATTGAAAAGATACCAATAGAACCATTTGAGATTTTCAAAAATTCATTTGATGGGTTAAAGGATAAGGGATGAATAAACGGATATTTCGGGTGAAGCCCCCTTAATCGTAGACAAAGACCTCCATAGTTGTTGAAGATTTTGAACTGATATTCCCACAAAGATTTTTCCAGATTATCTAAGAGAGTCTTATTCTCAATGAATGTTGGGATTTCTGGTAGATACGAATGAGAGAGCCATTTGGGTTTCATTTATCTGGTCTTGAAACTGCTATATGGTTTTTTTGACACGTATATGTTGATGGAAGTGATGGGAGCTGTATACTATTTGGGTTTTGACAGAAAATCTATTAAGACATTTTTCTAGCCTACAATATGCTTAGTTTCAAATGAGTACTTTGAAAACCATTTAGCCCACATGAGAAGTTGTAGGTCAAGGACTTGCTTCTGCTTTAAATTTCAGCATCTGGGAGAAGGAAGACATATCCAATTATATTAAGAAATGATGGCCAATAAGATGGAATTTAAACTTTTTAATTTCATATTTTACTACCAAAATTTCTTTGAAAGTATAATGGTAGTGCATTTTTCCTTACGCGAACCTTCCACTCTTATGTCCACAAATTCGACGCTTTCCATTAATTTCTTCAAGAAGGATAGTAGCCCCGTGTTCATCATTGACATTAGTCTGGAGGATTCTTTTCTCTATGGAAGGGATTTGTAGTGGAGGGAGATGTTGGAGAACCTTTTTAAGTTGAATCATAGAGTTTGTTTGTTGTGGTCCCCAAGCAGGAGCATCTTTCTTCAACATCTATTGGAGGGAATTAAGCAATTTGCTGATCTTTGGAACAAAATCTCTTAGATAAGTAACAATCCCAAGAAATTGTTGAACTTGCTTGTGAAAAAGATTCTCATTAGGAAATTTCTGCAATTCTTTTGCAATGTGGGAACCAGGGTAATATGTCCCGTCTTTGAGATGCATTCCAAGAAACTCAATTTCTCTTTGGGCAATAATCATCTTCTTTTGAGATAGCATAATCCCGTATCGTTTTACTAGCTCAGCAAACTGGACTAGTAATTTACAATGAAAATCCTCATCATGGCTGTAAAGGAGGATATCATCAATGTAAATCTGGGCATTTGCTATGATAGGCTAAAAAATTCTATACATTACCTTTTGAAACAATGAAGGAGCTATTTTAAGTCCAAATGGTAGAACATTCCATTGGAAATGCTGATTTGGGATGCAGAAACCAGTTTTGTGCATGTCCTCATGATGGATGCCTAGTTGCCAGAAACCAGTTTTAAGATCAAACTTGGAGTACACTTTAGCTTGAGATAGCCTGGAAAATAAGGAATTTCGATGAGGTAAAAGAAATTTGTCATCCTGAAGAAACTGGTTGAAGGGCTAGTAGTTAATGACAAATCTCATCTTTCCTATATTCTACTCAGCTCGCTTGTTAACATAAAATGCTTCACAAGCCCATTGAGAATTAGAGGGTTCAATCCATCCTTGGTGAAGTAAGTTGGAACACTCTTTTTGCCAGAAACAAATTATTAGGATTCATTTCTGAATGGCTGGCTTTTATAGGATTGATATCTTCATTCATTTTAAGGGAAGATGGATGAAAAAGTCTGGATTTTTCCAAAGAGGGTTGGAACATTTTTTAGGAAGTTAGAATGAGAATCCACATATGTGTCTAGCAAAATGTGCATGATAGGATCTAAGACACTCATCTGGATAGCGAAGAATCGCTGAATATCCACAAATTCTTTGAATTCACCTCTGAACCGAAGTCTATTAGGCATGATTCACAGTTTAGGAATTTGTGTTAGGATATCCCAATTGATGATAATATCCTTATATGGTGAGTTGGATTCAAGGATTTTTGTGGTGATTAAACACTAAGGAAAGAACTTGATCTTAATGGGTTTGCTTCTGATTTTTATGGAGAATGTGTCTCCAAAAGCAAAGTTGAAATACCATGTGTATGGTTTCCAATATTCTTCTGGAAGAATTTTGGTATAAAAAAATGAGGCACTAGCTCTAGTATCAATAAGGGTAATCATGAGAATAAGTTTGGCATATTTGGAGGGATAGATGGTAATAGGAAAATGAGGAAGTGTAGAAGGAGTGTATGAGCAAAGTTTTTGAATGTCAGGGGTTTGTGGAGGTTTAGGAGTTTTTGGAGAAAGTAGTAAACCACCTTTCTCAAATTCTTCAGATGATTTTTCAGTATCACTAGTTGGAGACCATGCTTGAATTGAACAAATTGTATGCTCAGTGGGCTTATCTGTTGGGTTCTACGTAGGGTTCCACAGTTGTTAAAACGCAGCGAAATATAGGCAATAAACCGAAACCCTAGAACCCTAGACAAGATCCATGTGTATATTGAAATCGAAACAGAAGTTCGATACATACCTTTTGCAAATCGAAGGTGAATTGACAATCGATTGTGTCTGGATTAGCGCTCCAAGTGTTGCGCCTCTACCGGTATCCACACACACGAACAGAAGTCTCCAACGATCCAAGTGCTAGCTAAAGATCTTGAAGTTTTTCTAAAAAAAAATCCCTTGAAGATAAAGAACGATTCTCTATCTATTTAAACAGCCTCATTACCCAGCGAAAGCAAAAGCAAGTGGGCCAGGTGTGGGCCGGGCGATTTGGGTCCTTTTAAATAAATCAAGGCGCATAGAAAATATTAATTCAGTTCGCTATTGTGTGCGACCCTGTAGGTTCACTAAACATTAGCAGTGCGCTCAAAACTCTTTTTGGCCACAAGTCATAAGCGGTCTCTAGCAAGACATTATGACTACCTAAGTATAGTGAAGGTCGGTTTTTCGACACAACCTAATCCACAACTAATATTAGTGTATCAACCTTGATTAATTCCTAGGGCGGACCACTAACATCATCTTCTAAGGAGAATAATGATTCAATATCATCATCTTGAAGAGAAATTCCTGTCTTTTGCTCAATCTTATGAATCAGATGAGAAGTACCGCCTTTGACTTTTGGACAATTTTTTGCAAAATGGCCTTCCTTGTTATAGATATAACATCGATATGATTTTTTGAGTCTTCCACTTGAACGATCTTTGCGAGAGCGCCTTCGTCGCAGCAATCGCCATTTGTGTTGTCTTCTGGGATGTTTCAAGGAAAATCTCTTATAATGCTTCCTTTTCTTGCATTTAGCACAAGAAAGATCATCACAAGAATCTTCCTTTGGCCATTTTATCTTCAGGCCGAGTTTGTGATAGGCTCAATCAAGTTCTTTGTTACTTGAAAGATAACTCCTGAATGCTTTTCTGTGGATGCAGAGGTCTTCAATTGCTAGATGTATCTCTTGTTCGAGTTCTCCATGTTTTTACATCAACAACTCTCTTTTGGTTGTTGAGGAGGGTTCGCTTAACTGCCTTGTTAATTTTTTTTTTAATAGAAGACAAGAAAACTTGTTTCAAATTGGAATCTGCTCCAAGGGCGTAGAATAATTTGAGCATTTCTTGAAAATGTTTGTTGAGATGTTTTTGTCTTAGGGAACAACACTTTCTTTCAAATAATTCTCTTCATTTGAGCTTAAGCTGATCTTCTGGCCTTCCCAAGAAGAACTAGTGGATCACATGTATAACATGGTTGAAATCCGTTTGGAGTAGAAAAGTCATATGGTCTTGATCAGACACTATTTTCCACAAATCTTTAAGGCTTCTAGTGAATCTAGTGATGAACTCAGTCAGTATATCATACTGGCTTTCAACTGTAAGGGCTCTAGTGTTTAACCAAGCATGAAACTCTTGGAGTTTTTCTGGCCATTTGAAGTAATGGGTGTCATCAAGAGTGAAAAAGCATTTTGAAGAAGAGGATCCTAAAGAACTGGTGCGAGGTTCTTTGAGATTGACCAGTTCAGGTTCAAACGAAATAGACTCCATTTCCTCTTCAGGAGGATCTGCCATGAAAATAGCATGTTGGATAGAGCCTTTTTTGTCTAGCTCAATGAATGTAGAATTATTAGAAGAAGAGGAAAGAGATTCAGATCCTGAATCAGAGAAGGAATTAGATTGTTCTATAGGACTTATGGTAGAGATGGATGGCAATTATGGATGGCTTTGGTTTTTAAAAAAAGCTTCTAAAGGATTTGAGACCATATGCGAAGAAGGGGGTACATCTCGCGGTTTAGGCTCAACTGGTTTCGGCCTTTCCCTTCTTTGATCATCTTTTTTTTCTCCATGTCCCAAATATGGTCACGAAGAGCGACAATATCGAGTTTACTAGATTTAGGAGCTTCAGCAATGATAGAAGAAAAAAGTGAAGAAGATTTTGGAGGAGAAATCTCCATCTTAGTGGGTTTCCAAGGTTGGAAAAGTGGGTCTAAGGGCGGAACATATTTGCCTTTTTAAAGGAGCTTGATCTATCTTATGAGCTTCTCCATTTCCGCAGTCTAATCCTCAAGGTAATGATGAGAAACAAACTTTCCAGTCTCCATTTGATGGAGTCTTTGTTGAAAATTCTCGAGCATCTTCTTTGTAGCTTGAGTGGTTTCATGGACAGTAGAAAACTTGGTAACCATTGAGCTTAACACAGAAGTGTGTGCTAAAGCATGTTCAGTTTGCCAATTCAAGACGATTTCAACAACTGATATTTTCTTATGTCTCCCTTAATCATCAACATCTGTGGAATTTGAAATTTTAGGCATGTGCCTATAACGATGTTGCGCATCTGTAAATTCTTCTAATGTTGGGAAAGGAGCACTAGAACTAGATCTTTTCAATGGGGGAAAATCATAAGGGTGGAACATACAGATGGTTAGGAGCACAGGGAGAGGGTTTGGTTTTGGAGCACACGAAAGTGGTGCCATAGGTAACTTCATTGGGGAAGAGGGATTTGTCTTTACTCATTTATGAATGGGCTTATAGAAAGGAGAGACAACTGGCTTTTGTGGCTTTTGTGGAAGAGGTTTCTTTTTAGAAGGTGACTATGGTGGAGTTGGTAGTTCACATGGTTCTAGTTTCGGAGAGGGGGTTGATGGACGAGGTGGTCCATATGATACCATGAACTAGTATCTTCCTCCATCTTCACCGAGAGGTCCAACGGTAGGATCTCCATTAAGGTATCGTTGGTACAACTTGTCTTTAGACCGTTTTTTCTTTCGCTTGGACGATCTATCATCTTCTTCATCATCAGAAGGGGTTGTGCATAGAAAACACTGGCAGTCAAGATCCCAAAAACAATTGCCTGTTCGGGGATCTCTGTAATAGTGAATGAGTCGCCATTCCTTGTCAAAGGACTTAATCATGGCCTTTGAATCTATGCCACTACCTTCCATGGGAGCATCGGTAGCCCAAGGTCGTAACATAAAAAGAGTAGGAAAAATAGAAGAAGAATTTTTTTCTTTTTCCTTACTAAATTTAATGACAACAATGCCATCTTTCTTTTTGGTAAACTGGGATTCCAAGGATTGGATAGGCCTGTAGTTTTGATGGAGTTTCTCATAGTTAGTTACCCATGTGTCAGGGAATAACTGAACCAATAGATCTCGAGGAATTTGTCTGGGTATATGGATGCAAGAGGTTTGGTCATTATCAACGGAAATAAATAGAGCATCCTCAGTGCCCTGGAGGTTGAGATTAATAGCATAGTTTTGAATTCGGTAAACCATCTAATAGTGCAAAGTGGTTGCAATAGAATCTGGAGTTTGAGGGGTTCTGGTGAGTTGTAGCTGGACTTTGAGAGCAGTGAGCAATCTAAGATCAGTACGGGCCATGTTGAAGTTTGAAAAAAGGGTGACAAAACAGTGCCAGTGTTGAGAGTTGTTTGGATGGTACCAATACAAGCATGCTGGTAATCCAAAAAACAGATGTCCAACAAAGCCATACGAGCAACAACTGGGAGTCCCTTCCTTCCATGGAAGGATAAAGCAAGACGTATAGCATTAAAGTGGAGATGCGTATAGCCTTGTTGTATCCATTGGCGGGAAAAGTCAGGAGGGATCTGAAGGGTAACAACTTGTTCTTGCTGGGTAGCCAGGATGGGATGTTTGTCAAAGCGAGAGGCTTGAACTTACTCCTTTACTTCACGAGGGATATGTTTGATGAGCTGTGTACTGAAACGGAGGGGGGAAAAAGAGGATGGTGTTTCTGAGATTTTGTTATCTTCATCGAGGTAAAAAACCTCATAAAAATAGTCGATCTTAGAAACATTGGAAGTACGTAATTCCATAGGGAGAGAAAGAGACATAGGATACAGTAACAGGAGAGGAAGAAGGTGTGGGAGCGATGGAGCCAGACATCATATAACAAAACTTCTCTTCTGCCTTGGTATTTATCAATGAAAAAGAAAAGCATGTGCTGATTAATACACTGGCTCTTAACTGATAAGTGCTCTTAACTCCATCCGATCTACGTTGAGTTGGTTTTGCCATTTACCTGATCGAAGTGATCTATCTCCACTTGTAGAGCAACCATTCTTCTAAATTATGGAGTCGAATTAAAAGAGATTCTTGAACCTTCTCTTTGGTGGTTCCTCTATATCCGTGGCAGGCAAGTGCTCTTTCTGTGCTAAAATCTCTAATGAATTGCGCTTTCTAATCCTCTTCATCTTTATCGGAAGTGACGCCTGAATTTTTTGCTCGGTTAAGTCCTCATTCAGACCAATAAGTTAGAAGACAACTGCTAAACTTATTGATGATGTCGGGAAAGCATTCACTTCTAGTCCATTGTTTATCCTGCCCTGGATGATACAAATGCTAATGAAGAGAAAACCTTCAGAGGAGCTAGAGCTATGTGTTGGGATGTCTGATAATTTATCTTCTTTTGCTGCGCTCTTCTCTGGTGTATATAACTCTGTTGGCTATAAAGTTTTGTTACCCATGGTTGGAGAATATTCAGTAAAGCTTACTATCTTCTGGTCTGATTTGTCTTCTCAATTTAACAAAGTGAATATTATATAAATAGGTGAGAGGGTCATGGATGTGGCCTTATCTCAAAGAATGACAATTATAAAGACGCAAATCTTTTAAGCTCTTTAATTGCATCTAAATCTACTAAGGGTTGCAAGGCGAGAAGCAAAGATGTAAAAGATAAAGAGGCTTTGATAAAGTAATGTAAATCATGATGGCTGAAGGAGGGGTTACTTGGGACCATTTTGTTTGCTAATTGCCCATGAAGTTCTATATATGGAGAAATTGAGCCAAAGAATGACAACCAAATGAGGGTATTGATTTTTCTTCATCAAAGATCAGGCATGGGTGGCTTCCGGATTAAGAAGGCAACTAAGGATGCGCATGGCAAGTTGCCAGAAAGAGAATTTATGCTCCAGAATGTCTTCATTGTCTCGCCCCATCTAATCTCAATTTCTTGGCCCGCCATTGCATGTATGAATAATTTTAAAAGGAAGGTGGTCCTCATAATGACTTGAACTCGAGACCATGTAACTTAACTTACCGAGTTACATGGAAGTAAACAGTGACTTTTAATTAAGTTTTCAGTATGTTCTATTTTGTTTCATACCTCTGTGAAAATAACATGTTTGATGAGCAAATTTTAGAGAATGATCAAGAACAATTGACTAAGCTTCTTTACCATATCCAGAGAAATTGCGCCAAAGTAGAGTCGAATCAGTGTTATTTGTGGTGAGTGACAAATTTTTGTGGTTCCGGTCGATATTAAACACGGAACTAGCAATCTACATGAGATTTCAGGGTGAATATGACCATTCCATCTCTAGAATACTGCGTTTCTCACATATGTAGAGAATCAAGTCCTCAATTTACATGCATCTTATAGATCCTTATCATTACTTAAAATTGAAAGAACACACTATGATTGAGTGCCCTGATCACTCCCGGTGTTCTATAGCAACACGTGAGGTGGCTAATGCAATCACCTAGAGGGAGGCGAATATGTGAAAATAAGTAATCTTAACAAATTAAAGCCGAATTGAAAAGTTAAGATTAGCAACACATGAAATATAAGATCTGAAGAGAGATTATGCCATATCAGAGGCACGAGTGTGTGCAATGTGTTAATAACAATAAGGAGATTAGGGATAAAGAAAATTGCACATGAAAATTATAATGGTTTGACTTTTGCAAGCCCACGTCTACTCTCCACGCAGACAGCATACTGGCTACATTCCAATATTGAATCAATCAGAGGTTCCAAGAGTAGTACTCAAATCAATAGCTCTCGCGATCTCAGAGTTTCTATACTAACACCTCTTGATTATTACAATATGAAAGATCTCACAAACAAGTGTAAATGATCAAGGCTTTCTTGTACTTTGGAATTTTGGATTCACATCCCTCTTTCTTCATAACCAAAATCTCCTTTTATACTCGTATTCTTCCGAACTAGCCGTTGGACAGACTTCAGAGGATCTTTCTCTAAGCATCCCGCTAGACTCGAACGCTACTAGGAGATTTGGTAGCTGAAGGACGAGTAATTATCCAAACTCTAGCCTATAAATCCGCCTCTCATACGAAGATGGATGACGGGTCGCCGAAATCCACATCACATACGACAGAGGTGTACAGAACGAAAGTATATAGTAATCGACCCTCAAGACTGGGTAATAAGCTTTTAAAAGTTAGCGCGGTCTGCCGAGCAGGCACATAATGAGCTCGAGTGTTAAGGAGTAAAAGGAAATTAATGGATTATAATTGTTGTTCTGTCAATCTGTTTAGAGGAGAGACTCACCAGAAGTCATTGTCTCAAATTTAATTTACCAGGCTATTACCAATCATACATATAACAACCCCACCAACTCAGCCATAAAGTAAGCGAATGCATTGAGCAAGAAGCATCCTGGTAGGACCGGCAAGTGGGGGTCTCAATCAACTCAACTTCCGGAGGAAGTTAGCGAGACTTGAGAGTCAAGTTGAAGGGAAAAAATTAAAATAAAAAAGCAGGTGGAATTTTCCAAAAGGCCAGACAAGACAGGCGTGACTCTTAACTCAATGTGAGTTCAGTATAAATTCCCATCTCTTCTCTCTTAGGTGTGGATACCAAAGTTCAGAAACTTCATCTCTGCTGTGTTTATGGCACAGAGAACGTGAGATGGAAGACCACACGATAAAGCTGTGGAGTCTTCGCCAACGGGGTTCCGAGTCGTAGCCCGCTATGGAAGAACTTGTCAATCATTACTTGAAATTGAAAGAACGCGCTGTATATGAGTGCTCCGATCACTCCCGGTGTTTTATAGCAACACACGGGCAGAGGTCATGCACGAATATCACCTAAAGCCGTTCGTCTGTATCATGCTTCGGGAGGCCAGGTAATCCATTTTCTCTTTCTTCTTCATTCTTAATCCTGTTCTTGCACAGGTAGAGCAAATCTTTGTTCAGCAATGAGATCCCAGAGGCATATTTAGATTACTATGTATAAGTTCTTGGTTCCGTTTCCAGTACTTCTTGTTTTCACCATTATCGAATTTTTCAGCTCCCAAATGGGGAGATCAGATTCTGGATTCTTCACCACCTGAGCTTTACTGGGTAGAAAAAACATTAGTTGTTAGCGATTGGTGTTTATGAGTGTTCCGATTCGACGGTTAAAAATAGCGACAGCATAAGAACTTGACTTCTATGCCCTTCTTGGCTTTGAAGGCCGAGGTATAGACATTGAGATTGTGATAAATAGATATTGCACTCTGTTGACCCTCTGTTGATTAGGATACAGTCAATTTGCATCTCAGTTCCGCGAGGAATTATATGCTGCTGCCTTTTGCTGCTGTCTCATAATAAAGTTGGGTTCTTCTAAATCTTGAGCAGAGAATTTGTCCTTAGTCTGTCGAAAGGAATACAAGATGAGAAGGCTGATAATTGTGTAGATATACGTGACACCTCAGCCAAGGCAGTTCTAAAAAGGTCAAGATGCTGCAAAGGAGTCGATCCATGCATCTCTAATACGTGATTGAAGACATGTCGACAAGGCGATTCAAGTACCGGAGACACTTGCGAAGACATATGCTGCTTAGTTTCCATATGCTTAGCACAGTGAGCTTTCTAATAGAGTCAAAAAAAGCCTTCTTTCTTGTCAAGAAGGCATCTTCCCCATTTTTATTTACCTTTGCTTTTTATCACTCATCGATTGTCAACCTGAATCACAACATATCTCCAACACAATTAGTACGGATAGACGACGTTTTATTTGCCTGCAATATGCTAATCAATGTTTCATCTCATCCAATTTTTACAAAGAAAGCATATATAAATCACAGGGTTTTAAGCTCAAACATTGATAAATGTAGACCCTTCTGCGCAAGCACAGAATCGATCATATGTTCTTGGATGCTCATCTTTATTAACACAGTATCCCATAGTACCTTTGTTTTCATCCCCTTTAAGCCATGAATATGTCTTATATTAGACTGAGGATATATCAAATTAAATACGGTTCAGTCCTTGTGCTTTGCGCTTGCTTTAGTAATGTCTGTTGCATAGTGCGTCTGCAATGTCCATAACTTGGCAATCCGGCAGAACCTTAACTTGACAGGGCAGACATTGCAATGAGACGGTGTCTGCAACGTTGTAGGCATAGAACATCCCGACCTCCCGACATAGCCTCGACTTGACAATCCAGTCCAAATCGTGGTCGGTCAAAGGAGTATGTCCTCCAAGCAGAGCGCGGCCTCCATGGGACTCTGAGCGAATGACAAGCCACAGAAGAGAAGGCGGAGCAGCCTCCTAACATCCTGCATCCGTCAAATTGGAAGTCGCCTACTTCTAGAGTCGATAGGGTGAGAGCGAGTTTATGATTCCTCTTTCTTCTCCTGCTCATAAAGAAATGGCTCATATGCAACCCCAGCTTCAGTCTGGACTTCATCAAGACCTTGTTTGAACATGGTGGTGGGCAAATCAATGTCTAATTGGATCGTTGTAACCATGTACCACTTAGGCACCAAAGATCGTAACATCTCACGAGATCCTAATTTTGGGAACATCCAGCAAATTCTCCCCCATCGATACGCACTTTGTCGCGCTCCGAAGCAACATCAAGCTTCCAATCGTGTAATCTGAAAGTAACTCCGATCCATTGAGCCGAGAATCAGACGTTTCGAAGTTTACAAGCGTCAACCTTTGGCTAGGCCTCGAACACGTGGGATGGGATTGTTGATCCCATTGAAGGAACTTAAACACAGATAAATTTTCTTCAATGAAGTAGACTTGTTCATGAGGAAACAAGATGTAGTGTTTTCAATGCTGAATGGGCTTCTAAAAGAGCACCAAATTGGCTATTTTCACCATCATCAGCAAGTCATCTCAAGCATATCCTTACTAAAACCATACGAAATAAGCAAATATTCATCCTCCACTCTCTCTTTTTTTCGTGCTCTGCTACAACAAAGCACGTGAACTAATCTAATTGGATTAGAGATTAGAAAATTATTGAAAAGAAATATATAGATTATTATTAAAATCGCATCTTCGAAAATGTTAATCCATAAAGATATGACAGGAAAATAAACGACAACCCTAGATCTCTAGTGAGTAGAATCGAAGTTTCTTTAGAAGGTCGACTCCAGTCCCTCGTTTCTCCTCAGTTAAACAAGTCATATGTTATAACCTCCTTAAATATTGAGACCAACGAAAAAGTAAATACGTAAAAGAATTAAACCATGATAATATCTTCTAATATTATTTGGTGGTATCCATCACGATCATGCATGGGAAACAATGGATACGCAAACAAAAATTAAACAAGAACAATGAAATCCAATTCTGTGACATTGAATAATCTTTTGATATTCGTTGAAGCTTAATAAAAAAGAATAATCTACAGAACTGATTAGAAAAGTGAATGGGATGGCAACGAGTACATTTGCATAAGGTGAAAGGGATGGCAAAGAGGTTAATTTTATAAAATTCGAGATAACTCCAAACAAATAAAATAAAAAGAAACACACTAAGAAGGTATAAAAAAAAAATTGGACCATTGAGATAACCTCTCTTGCCTCATCTGGGGGATATATACTGAGGTGTATGCGTGTTCATGGTTGATGTGGGACTCGTCTTAGCTTCTATATGTAAAAAGCTAAGAGGTAAATTTTATAAAATTCAAGATAACTCCAAACAAATAAAAAAGAAGTAAATTTTATAAAATTCGAGATAACTCCAAACAAATAAAAAAAAAAACACTAAGAAAGTACAAAAAAATTTGGACCATTTCTCGATTTGTGCGTGTCATCCTTGCGCAGGGGCCATGCTAATCTTCTCTGTATCGTTCCAATTTTATCGGATGTCTCCGAAGAGACAACCCCTCTTGCCTCGTGTGGACATATAAACTGAGGTGTATGCGTGTTCATAATCGATGTGGGACTTGTCTTAGCTTCTATATGTAAAGAGCCGGGCCATGGAAGTTTTCCTGAATTTCTTATTCATATAGGGCCCACATTAATACACCTAAAGTTAGGACATGTGGTCCAAGCATCTTTCACGTTTAAAAGGGATGTGACTTTAGCGTTGGGCTTAGCCCAACAAATAATCAACTTAAAAAATGGGAAGATTTTTTGCTGTCAATAAAATGCTAGGAAGGATTCTTTGCTTGCAAAGAGAGATGTGTAATCGCTTGGATAAGTTTATATTTTTGGTAGACTTGGTAAAGTTTGATTTATTGTTATAAATGCATGGAAACTTAGATTAGGAAATGAAGTCCACCAGATGTCGCATGAATAGCTTTCTTTAAAGAAAAGAGGTACCAATTAACGGGTAATGGGCTTTAATTGATGCGTAATCAAGTCTCCGAACTCAATTATCTAGTTTGCAGAAGTAAGGCGACCTCTTACGTCTTGCTCAGCTCCTAACCGGCTTAGTATATAGGTGTAATAATTAATAAAATGAGAGGAACGGTCCTCTTACATGTGATGGCAACCCATTGACCAATGATTTCCAATGGATGAATACAAAGAAGATGGCTGGATAATGACTACTGAGGTAAATGTACGATATATATAGAATGCTAATATGAATATAATGTGTGAGCTAAAGATATAAGTAGAAGGGATGGAAAAGCTGAAATATAAGTGCAATACATAACCTATACTTTTAATCAAAGTCCTCCAAGTCCAAACCAAGGTGATAATTTATGCTCAACGTACGAATCCTCGGTGTATAATTTCAGGTCCGAAACTCCCTTGATGATTTATGTAGATCGCTAACAAGAGATTAAACTCTGTTCTCGGCACTTCTTGTCATCCTCTTTTCCTTTCCATTTCTTCGCTTTTCTTTTCTTTTTTTCTTGACCCGACTGAGCTCTTTCATTTCACTCTATCTATTCTTTGATCTTCTCTCACATTTTTTTTTAACCCAAGCTCTCTTTCGTTTTGGTTTGTTCTTTTTCCTTTTTGTGGCACTCTTCGTTTTTATTTATTTATCGCAAAACGATAAAATTACTAAAAAAAAGTCATAAACCTATTGCACTTATGCCAATTCAGTCTTAATCCTTTAGTTGTATCAATTTAGTCCTAAACATTTTCACATTTTGCCAATATAATCCATCCGATGAATTTTG
>BCNH02000008.1:5424078-5499577 GCA_001662345.2 Metrosideros polymorpha var. glaberrima | reverse complement strand
GAGCCTCGGCGATGGCCGGCAACAAGCCATAGGCTATGATCGGCGAGGTCACCCTCGTCGAGATCTGGCAAGGGCGAGCCTTACCCTCGCTCTCGCCCGAGGCCAAGCCTTGGCCAAAGCTAGCAAGGGCAATCCTCATTGATAGTTTCCTTTGGTTGGTCGCCGGCCATCACTGAGCCTAGCGACGGGCAAAGGAAGAAGGGAAAAAAATAGAAAATAAAATAAAATAAACTATAACAAAATTAATAAAAATTTCTAAAATATTAAAAAACTAATAAATTTTGTTCACATCAGCGTCAGTCGTGCCACATAAGACGGTTGGCGTCCATGTCAGTGATTTTCAGCCAATTTAATAGATGGACTACATTGGCAAAACATGAAAATGTCTATTACTAAATTAGCATAATTGAAAAACTTTGGAAGTACAGTAGATTTATGACTTTTTTTGATAATCTTCCCTTGCAAAACTCATGCCTTCTCACTCTCTCCATATCAAACTTTGATACCCTCACGGGCCACACCCTCGCGCTCCTTTCAAGACTCTCGCTCTCTTTTCCAAAACCCTAAAACCAGCCCCCGTCTTTCAGTCTTCTCTTATATTTACGTGGACAATGGATGTCCTTCGGAAAATTCATGGATATTGTACCACGACACCACTCTCTCCATTTGAATTCTCCGCGATGAAGAAACTCTTTAAAGCATTTATGAAGCAACCGAAGAGACTAGTGATGATTACACACTTTCTTGTTTCATTGCTAATTTCGAACCTCTTTTTTTTTTTTTCCTTTATAACTCAAAGACATTACCATAATTAACCAAATATCTGGAGGGGAACCGACACGGCAACTCACCGCCATAGCCCTTAACTTAAAGCTTGAGTTTCTGGCACATGAATCGAACTCACAATTATCGATTCCTGAATTGAAAATATGAAAACGCTCTTGCAATTGGGTCAATCCTAGGGTGGGTATTTCAAATCTGTCTTTATTTTGAAGAGGTCATGCAAGAGGAAAAGGTGAGAAATGTCGTGGATGAAGAGGTAAAAGAGCGACCAAGAACAATGACACTTGATTGGGATTTAGCAACTCTTGCCAAGAATCGCGATGCGCAAACCTTTCCACATGAAGTGGGTGTTCAAGGAGAAGAAGAATCCCAAGATAGAAGTTGAGAGGTTCGAAAGCGAGATTGGTCGCCAATGGTCCGGGATCGACTATGGCAAGGGTTTTGCTTCGGTTGTTCGTCTAGCAACCATTAGATCGATCATTTCTACTTGCAACTCAACAATAGCCGATGATTTATCAAATGAATGTGAAATCGGCTTTCTTGTTAGGGATCTTAAATATACAAGAATTCAAATGTCGGGCAACACATGGGATACGTCGTTAACAAAGCGTTTAAAATTAAGAAGCAGAGTCCTATTTCCAAGCCACTACTTTTCCTTTCTTCCTCTAGAGATATTCTTGAAGATCATCGCCTGGATAATACTGCATATGTAGATAAATTCACCTTGAAGAAAAAAGAAAAAGAGATAAACAATGACATCATTAATATATCTATCCATAAATTGCGTTATTTACTCTATGCGCGTAGGGCATAGGAAGAGGACTTGCAGAGATGAAAGTGGTTTGCATGCATATTAAATGAAGGTTGTCTCCAGCTACGTACTTTACCCAGATGATACTATTAATTGGCCGCAATATGGGTTGGGTTTGGCTAGCCATTTCCCAGCAAGCACAGCATACACAACACATGTTAAGTAATCAGCTCGTACGTTATATCAAAGTTTATTTTGAAGCATCCGTTCTGTGAATGATTTGATTCTAGTTATCAACATTATGACATAATTGAATTAATATCTTGAAAGGAGGAGTTAAGTTTCTAGGGTACCATTCATTTCGGGCTTACATCTCATGCACCTAGAATCACTTATATTCGGAATGGAACGATGATCATATTGGACCGACGGGAAAATTGTCGAAAAAGTCATAAACCTATTACATTTTTGTCGATTCAGTCCTAAACCTTTTTATGATTTGCCAAATCAGTCCTATGTGTGATTGAATCGGTAAAAGTGCAATAAGTTTATGACTTTTTTTACAAGTTTTCCTTGGACTGACCTAAGACATGGTATCTGAGCTTCGTAGATATGCCATGATTAACTATCTCGCTCCATTTAAATGGGTGACGGCAAAGTTGGTGGAGAAATAATTGGAAAGAGAAACCTTGTCCATTTATTTGTATGCTATATATACGTACACGTATTACTTCAACTGAGAAGCCGGTGTAGTCACTTGAGTGATGAATGAGACGCAGCACGGAAGAGAGCTGCTGAGGTTGTTCCAAGTAATAAGAATGTAGATGTTTTCTACAAGTAGTGCTTGGACCTGTCATGGACAACAGGAAAGCTTAAGTATGAAGTTGTGCAAGCAAGTTTTAGGGTTTCACCAGATATGTCTAAGCAATAGGTTTCATGGCATGGCTAGCAATGTATGACTGATCGTTGACTTGCGATAAACTGATGAAATGGCATTCAAAGGTCGCAAATCACGGTGTGTTTTTGTTAGGTTTTGGCGTAAAATCACAACGAAATAAAGTAGAGAGAGAGAGAGAGAGAGAGAGAGAGAGAGAGAGAAAGAGGTGCAAGGTTTTATTTTGATTCACCCTTAAATTAGGACTACATCTAGCAAATGATTCCACTATAATTAGCACATGGCACCTCTCAATTACATCGCTCAATTACAAGAGAAAGAGAGTATATATATGCAATAATTATTCATGGGTTCATGCTCAAACTATCAATAAAATAATGGCTTAAATTATAAAAGCCCTCTAGCGACTCAGGGGCGCTGCTCCGCAACTCCCACCAAAATAGGATTCTTGTGCTTTACTATCGATAGGAAGTATAAACCACACCTCAACAGTTATGTTCTCTGCATATGGAGCCTAGGAATGGATATCTTCATATTTTTCTAGGTTGCCCATCTTCATGTCTAGGGAGGCAAGTGCTGGAGCTATCTTTGATAAAGAGAGCAAGATTTTGAGTGCAAGAAAGGGAAACCTATTGATGTAACCGTGTTGCTCAAATTGGCTCTGTCTCTGTGTGGTTGACTTTATCATGCATAGGAAAGCTAGAATGAGGAACACTCTTGGTGAACATTATAACGCTGTTGATAGTTTTGACGGTCTCTTTGATAGTCTCGAGCACAATGTTTGCTATAAACTGTTTTCTGCATATCTGAGTAAGTGTATTTATAGGAAAGAGCATGCATTGAGAAACATGTAGAAATTGGGAGAGTGATGGTAGAGTGATCTTGATGACAATTTGAAACTTAAGTTTGATGGGCTTGTAGCTAACTGGCTAGACTAATCCCCCTGCATGTTTTATATTATCAATGGGTACTAGCTTATCCACTAAATAAACAAATGATGAAAGATACAAATTAATTACACTTCCTCTTTCTGAGAATAAAGTAGTCAGCGCTTTCTCATTTAAGTACTGCCACATGCACCTGCACTTTAGTATCACATCTCCAAACCTACCTAATAAATGGAGATCACCTAGCTCTAGCTTCTAGCTAGTGTACTATTTTGTATCGCCGGATGAAAATGTTCTTCTCAAAAGTTTAAACCGTTAAGAAACGGACCAACGATGTATATACATAACACATGACTTAACACTTCCTTTAGTGAGTAAGTCAATCTTACACGGCAAAATGGGTTGTGAACATAACCAATTTTGACAAAATAATCGGGAGAACATAAAAACAGGTAGAATAATGAAAATAACACGTGGGACAAAATTGAGAAAGAGTGTCAAGATTCGAATTCTTGACTTGTGATACCATGTCATACGAACCGTTCATTTTATATAAATTGTTAAGAAAACGAGTCAACAATGAATTTATGGCATATGACTTAGAATTAAGGGTGGTGCTAAGAGATCGACCAGACTAAGGACAAAGAGGAAGGAAGTTTGGTGGTTTCATTTAATTTGAGAGAGGTCCATATCGTGGAGCAACCTGAAAGTGACATTTTGGAATAGTGACTTGCTAGTTGCTAGGTAGTTACAGTGTGAACCATGAAAAGGACTTATGTCATGCTAGTTTCTTACTTTCGGAAAGGTGAAGAAAACAGCAAATTTGAACTTGAAACGCCTCTCTCTCTCTCTCTCTCTCTCTCTCTACATACATACATACATACATACATATATGCTCTTAGTCCAAAGAGAAAAAGTAGAAGTTGGTCTACGTTGTGAGCGTTTTCTTTCGTGTTTAGGGTTTTGTTAGTGGGTCATTTGCCTATGTGAACGTACCGATGATGGATTAAAGCCCCTTGGGGAATTATACAGATCATGGTGCATGGACATGATCATCGGTACATTAGCAGAAATTTAGACTACACGAACCAGAAGGCAAAAGAAATACATATATGCGTCCAGATGTGCGGGTACTACGTGTAGGTGTAACGTGTAAATAATAAGAAGTAGATAATTAAATGGAATATGCAGGCATGCTCTGAGAAAAATCTCAATGCAATAATGTCAGAACCATAAATAATCTGAAAAATTAGTTGTTCAGTATATCTCTTTATAGTTATTGTGTTTTGTTCATGTGTGCACTGTTACTTGTGTTCCTTCTCCTATTTTTCTAAACCCAGTTGACGTACAACCCAGTTGCCTAAGCAGTAGGCATTAGTCTCTTCGTGCAGTTGCTCAAATCCTTTTGCGGCTTCTCTTGCCTACATGATTGTGATGTCATATGTGTTGAATAAAGCTCCTAGTACATTTTGATGATTAACAAAACTGTCCATAATTTTGTGGAAACTAATTAAAGATATTTTTAGATGAAATTACTTATGGAAAGTTTCATCTCTTGATAAATATGGAGTACACCATCTGAGACACCTTATTACTGAAGTCTTTCGTAGTATTCGAACTTTATGCTAAGGAAGAAATGTTTCAAACTTTACTCTAAGTCAAGCAATATCATCTGAGCGAAAAATTATCTCTAAAGTTTTTCACCACATGAATATCTTCCACAAACAGCTAGTGATCTGGAATGGACTCTACTTCTAGATATCTCGTGACTGAAGACTACTATTCTAAGTACTTCTACAACAGATATAAAGCAGAATACATCAAGAATGGTTAAAGTTCCTCACGAAGCAAGTCACACCTTCCATAATAAAGGACTCCAACTTATAGAAACTCAGATTCAGTGGTATGGGTAACTGAATCATAGGAAAATTCAAATCTCATCTTCAACGGTTCCTTAATATCTTTTTGGGAAGTTTATATTTAATGGGAAAATTTGGATATCATCCTCTGAAGCTGTCCAATGAATAGTTGTGAGCTAGAAGACTATAAAAGGAAACCAAGAGACCTACGAGAAGAGCTAGAGAATTATAAACTCCAAAGTTTGAGAGAACCTTAATGATTATACTTGTTCATCTTTTGAGCTTTACACTGTAACCTCTTAAAGACATTGTGAGATTGTAATCATCACTGTACTCTTGAAGTTGATCTAGTGGAATCCAGTCAGTAGGCTGTTAGCTTGAAGATGGACGTAGACTTGACCTAAACCGAACCACTATAATCGTCGTGTGCAAATTTCTCTTTACTCTTGCTTACTTAGCTTCAGACTGTTGCACACGAACACTGCTCAGACTTTGTTTTTGCCATCACAAAATTTTATCTTGATTGTTTTAATTTCGCATTTTATATCAAGATTGTTTATATTAACATATTCACCCCCTCTAGGTGATAGAACTAACCGTAACAATATGTATATATGTCACCCTTATGCATTGTTGCGGTATAAAATCGAAGTGATATCATTTGTGCTGGCTTCTCGAAATATGCACCGAAAAATAATGTCGGCCGATTCTAGCTTGATCCTCATTGGCGGACGTCGTTTTGGCATGCCATGCGATGTGGAAAGTTTCACCATATTGAGCTAACTCTCTGCATAATGTTATTAGCTTAGCGATCATATTCTTTTCGTATGTCTTCCAAATTTGATCGACATAGCAAGAGAAGCCCACCAAACAAATCCTCTCTTTCCTCCAAGAGTTCGATGCTATGAGTATGATGTTGTGCCCGCCCATGTCCTCACACATTGCCTACAACAGTTCGGTTCGGGGTCAGGTCATAGGAAGCTTTTATTGTTCGTGTTCAATTCGGTAACCACGGACCATTGACACTCCTACCTACAACCCCTGAAGATGCGGACTACACAAAACTGAGACCTTACAATCATGCATGGAATTTTGAGGAGGCAAATTTCACAAGTCATCGTCATTTAATGTTGGGCCATGCCCTTTTGGGCACTTTTAGGTGGAGTTCTTGGACCGTCTTCAATAACTGCTTCTCCCACTCACTGTGGTGTCTTCTTATCTTTTGGAGCTGATCGAAGTTGATCGAGTCAATTCCTCCATTATTGAGCCAAAAGATGAACATTTTTTGATTGGTTCGACACTTCCCGGCCCAGAGGAAGTACACTGTCGCACACTACCTCTCTGATACGATTCTCCAACACAATGCATAGTCAGGAGCGTTGGAGATTAGGGTTTCCTTGTACGTCTTCCATTTTGGTTTTCTCTGACCACATTTTAGTGTCTAAATTATCTATAGGCTCAAATCGTCTAGACCCAAAAGTAGAATCGCATAGCAAAAGGCGGCATCAATCTGATGAATGAAAATTTAATCGAGTTATGGTATGACATCAACCCCCGTATTAAAAAAGTCGTAAGTCTCCCGTCAGAATTAGTAAAATCGGTATTTTCCTCTGATCATGATTCAAAGAGAGGAATATGCTTTGATCGAGCATGTCGACTTGTTCGGGGTTCGCTCAGTTGCTAACATGGAGGTGATGCTTTACTCGTCCTGCAAAACAATAAATCATTTGTCTATGGTCCTACCATATATAATTGGAGAGAAATTGTGTTTGAATATGTGTTGACCCCAGCTATACGACAGCCCAAGAAATTGAGTGGGACTAGAGGTGACACACCTTGAGTAAGCTTCGTACGTTCGTGATGTCAATTTTTAGGGGTTTATCGCAAGATTTTTGCGCTCTCAGCCTATGAAACTATGGCCTTGTTAAAATGTTTCAATTTATTTATTTCCAGCCTATGAGGTGACAAAGCAAGCATTCATTTTCCGTTTGCAAAACTACTTATTTTTTATGGTTATTATTTAATTATTGTTTGGATGGTCGAAATAATCCACAAATGTCAGCTTGAAATATATATATATATATATATAGGATAGCCAAAGTAAATTAATTATGAATGCTAGTTTTCATAACAGTTTAAAATGAGATGGCTGGCGAAGTGCAAATCCAATTCAAGGCCACTTGTGTTTAGATAAAGGGTGAACCACCACTAGATACAATTATTTCATATATCGACAGTGAAACCTAATAATAATTCCTACAGCATATATACACTAGACATTTCATTATTGCAATGCACCGCTTGCACATGCACTCGGTTCGGCCAAGAAAATACATATTTTTGCCAAACAAGGGGAACCAAAAAAAGATTGTGTGGCCTAATAATAATTAATGGGTGCATGTTTTTACTACAAGTACCTAATGCATGCAAATGGGGATATTTTCTGCATGTTTTCCTTGTATGTCGTCTATGATAACTACTGTCCGCTTATTTTGAAAACTCTAATGTGCCCTAAATCTCAATTTGGCCTTTAGACGGACCCACTTTCCCGCCATTAACAGCTCCGGATCTCTGCAATTTCTAGCATATAGGAAACAAGTCACAGAACAAGAATCCTCCCAAAATAGATAAACCAACATAGATAAACTTAGCTTATGTTTCGCATGATGATCAGATGGATCCTCCATCATCAGTCAAACCCTCTATAAAACCCCATGCACACTCTCCTTTTCACACACACGCACACCAGAGAGAGAGAGAGAGAGAGAGAGAGGCTGAGTCCCCTTCAATGTTATCCTCCATTATGTCTAGCCCTCGGCTCAGTCCAGTGATTGCTTCCCTGGCCATACTATCCCTGAGCATTGTAGCGCCGCCACCTCGAGCGGAAGCGGCTCGAGCTTTCTTCGTGTTCGGGGACTCTCTCGTCGACAACGGCAACAACAACTACCTGGCCACCACCGCGCGTGCCGACTCCCCACCGTACGGGATCGATTACCCTACCCACCGGCCGACCGGCCGCTTCTCCAACGGCCTCAACTTACCCGACATTATCAGTATGTCGATTTCCTCTACTTTGTCATTATTACTTCATGCTCCTAGAGATTTATGTGGTGTTAGGGTTTTTCCTCTTCTTTGTCTCATACTTACCAATAATAAATCTAATATGGGCTTCAAGGCTATTAATTAGGGTCACTAAAGAAAGTGGCTTGTTTGGATGGTCAATGAGAAGTTGTTGGTGTCACTTAATGACAGAAGCTTTAAAGATGTCTTAAATGTGGTTAGTGAGAACGATGTGACAATTAGTTTGATCCCGATGACCAGTGAGAACTTGTGATGTCAGTTAATAAAAAGAAGCTCAAAGAATCATATTTTCTTGCTACATAATGACATTATCCCAAGTAATCATCTTCATGCTTATTTAGCGATTGACATGTAAGCAAATGGGATGTATGTTCAGGCGAGAAGATTGGTTCGGAGCCAACGCTGCCGTACTTGAGCCCGGAGCTCACCGGAGAGAAGCTACTTGTCGGTGCCAACTTCGCGTCTGCCGGGATTGGGATCCTCAACGACACCGGCGTTCAGTTTGTATGGCTCTTCGATCCCTAAAAGCAAAAAGATCTCGGTCATGTGATGTGTTCACCTAAGTTTGCAATCTCTGTTTCTTTTTCCTCTCCTCTTTTAGCATGACCAATTAATGGAGGCAGTCCCCACAAGAAGAAGCAGGTAGACCTCCATTAAAAATGGAGATCTAAAAATGGAACATTGATTAGGGTTTCAACGTATGTGGACAGTCAAAATATGAAACTAATAGCAATGGAGTAAATGAAGATGGCTCGTCCTGAAAGGGACGCCCCCAATAGGGTTGTAGAGTTTGGCATTGGGTGGTCAACATGCTTTAATTTGAGATGTTGATGCCTGCAACCGATTCATTAAGAAACGTTAAATAAATAAATAAAACTACTTTCCTTAAGTCATAAGTTGGAATGCAGTGCCATTAGGGCACGAGAATAAATTCCGCAATTTGTGATATTGTCATTTGTCGTATCACTAAAGAATAAGTGACGGCGTGCAATAAGGATATATATGGTGCTCCCCTGTATCTCAATTTCTCTTTTGAGTTCTTCGATGGTGGGATTTTCGATGTCGATGAAGATTGATAACGTGAAAATTCAATGCCAATCTCTATACCTTATGTAAGACATGTTAAGAAGGAAAGAGAACGACCGACTAAAAGAGGTCAGCGGGGCCGTTAATCACTGACACTCGGTGTTTGGTGCAATTTTAAAAGAATATGTACTATAATCTATTAAATTCGACGTAAAATTATGCACCTCGCCCCTTGAGTTAGGTATGGCAATTTTTTCCTATCTTGCTATATGCCACCCCCAACTTTGTGCACAACAGATACGTATGAATTTGGAACTCACGATCTCATGTGTTACGTAATGTCGACTAATTGAAACTGACAACAACTGAATGGAAATATCAAACTGTGATGTTCTTGTTGCAGCTCGTCATAATAAGGATGTTCCAGCAGTTTGCGAATTTCCAACTGTACCAAGCGAGGCTGAGCGCGCTGATCGGAGCCGAGCAGGCGCAGCGGCGGGTGAACCAGGCGCTGGTGCTGATGACCCTCGGCGGCAACGACTTTGTCAACAACTACTTCCTCACCCCCTTCTCCCCGAGGCGGCGCCAGTTCTCCCTCCAAGGCTTCTCCGACTACCTCATCTCCGAGTTCAGAAAAATCCTCCTGGTAAATTCACTAGTCAATTTCATCCTCTTCCGTGATTTAATAATCACCCCTTAATCAAATTTCTTGGCCGAGTCATATTAGTAGGAGATGGCAAATTTGTGCTTAATGTGACACTAACATTTGCAGAGGCTGTACGACTTGGGAGCCCGCCGAGTGCTGGTTACGGGAACTGGGCCGTTGGGCTGCGTTCCGGCTGAGTTAGCCTCGCAAGGAAGCCGGAACGGCGAGTGCGCGCCAGAGCCCCAACAAGCCGCCGCCATATTCAACCCGGCGCTCCACCGGATGATCCAAGGACTAAACCAGGAGCTCGGATCTGACGTCTTTATCATCGGTAACGCATTCCAGATGAACATGGACTTCATCAACCACCCTCAACAATTTGGTTTGCCTCTCTCCATACTCTTTATCTTTACGACTCCTTAATCAGTTCGCAGCTTATTCAAGTGTTTGCTAATTTCAAGTTTCGAATTAGGTTTTGTTACGTCGAAAGTGGCGTGCTGCGGACAAGGGCCTTACAACGGGGTGGGAATATGTAACGTCCTCTCGAACTTGTGCCCCGATCGAAGCTTGTACGCATTCTGGGACCCATTCCACCCGACCGAGAAGGCGAACCGGATCATCGTCCAACAGATCCTGACCGGTTCAACCGACTACATGAACCCCATGAACCTGAGCACCATCATGGCCTTGGACTCCAAGTTCTGATTACTCGAAGTCTTCTCTCATCTAGCAAAATTACTTAGTTTGGAGCAATCGGTCTCAAACTCTCAAAGTGTTTCATTCGAGTATCTACTCATCATATGTTTAAGTCAACATGATTTGTTGTGGTTCTACTTTTATGTCGTACTAAATTGGTCTTTCGTCCTAATGAGTGATTATCTTTTTGCTAGTATTCGAAAGCATATAGTCATCCGTCATAATATTCAATGTCCAATTACTGTGTGATTATCCAGCTTTCATATGATAAATACAATATCTGAGTCGAGACGATGGAAGTTGAATTGCTGAAAATTATAAAGGAAAGTGCACCAACTCATGAAAGCGGGGACCTCCAAACTTTCTCGATTTGTACAATGTCGTTTTCGGAGTTTTATATGTGCATTTGATATTTGGAAGGAAATGCCGACGTGGCGGCTAGATGGCCGTTGAGCGCTTACGTGATGGTCACGTGTCGTTGACGTGGACTTTACAAATTTGAGAAAAGAAAATAAAGTTGAAGGTTCTTGAGAGATGAAAATTGGAAAATAAAAACCATCTCCAAGCTTACTCCGGCAAGCAAACGGAGGGAGGGCGGTCACGAATTGAAGATTTAACCAAATAAAAAAAAAAAACAAAAATTCAAAGATGGAAATTGAACTTTGAGCGAGCGAGAGTTCCTTCGTTCCCCTCTAGCCCCCCGAGCTCGAGCAGTCAATCTCACTCGCCATCCTCTCTTCACGCCCGGAGCCACCGATCATGAAGTCACCTCCGTCGCTCGTCTCTCTCTCCCTGGAAGCGGTGGGGAACGAACTTCTTCGAGGTAGCCTTCTCTGCGATTCGGCAACTGCAGCTTCTACCTGTCTGTCGCTCGCTAACGTGGGAGGATTTCCTCGTTCTGATTCGTTAGTTTCGCCACGAAAATCTCAGGGGACGACGATGTCCTTCCGCACGTCTACGAGCTTCCCGCGGATCTGTTCGACGCCCTGGTGGCTCGGTTGCCGCCGTTGAGCTTGCACAGGTTGCAAAACGAGATGTGAGTGGACTTCATCGAGTCAATTCGTTTTGTGATGCATATATCTGACAGTGTGTGTGTGTGTGTGATGTCGGATTGCGCATTTCCTCGAATTGAGGAGACTAACTACTGTGGAGTCGAGGGTAGGAAATGTGCAATCATATGCGGCTAGCGCTTTTGATTAGGAGGAATCTGTCTGTTAATTTCTCGTGTCTTTCGCCGATGGTGGTTTTCCTTTTCGACCGGCGGTCTGTTTTACAAGCTCGCCCGAAATTTTGTTCAAGCAGGCCAGAATGGAAATGGGATGAGTATGACGCGGATGGTTGCTTCACAAATGGTAGAAAACGCGCGAGGTTTGTGAGAGTTTGTCGTGACTTGATTTGAGTTTTATTGTAGAGCATCTATTGGACGAGTCATTGTTTGGGAGAAGATATTGAATACGAGTTTATTGTAATAGGAATGGAAGCTTCAATGATGCGTGGAGGTCATTGTATAAGCAGCGGTGGGCAGAGCTTGTTGACCAAGTGCGACCAGCTGATTGGCAACAGGCATATTGGGAGATGCACTTGCAGAAGTACGATGAATAGTTTTAAGATAGACGGCAGGCAATGTTTATCTTCCATCGTCGTTTTGATTCTATTGTTCTTCTTGTTGGAATCAGTTACATAGATGAAGCAGCGGAGGTTGCATTGCTCCCCTCCTTCGACGGGAAATTAGGCGAGATAAGAATTTCAGGTATACTTCGTAAGGTCCTTCTTTGTGTTTCTCAGATATATTTCTTGTCAAACATGAAGCTTTGAAAGTGAGAACATGAGTCTAAGGCAGGCTTTGGTACATTATTCACAATGATCCATATCGGCCATCCATTAAAACTCTTTTTCTTGGCTGTATTTATTTTCTGCAATATGATTTCTTTGTTTTTCACAGATGCTATGTTGAAATTTCTTGGTTATGAGGGTCAAACTGATACTTCTACGTCCAAGCTCTCAAAACTTTATCAGCATTGCGAGTTTTTTGGACGCTACATGAGGTAATGTTCCATAGATATGTGTCGATATGGTAGTATCACCTTTCTTATATAAGTAGATATGCTGCCTGCTTCTCATTCGGAGTCTGTACTGTAATGTATCGTTTTGTTGTTCTGCAGATCTCTGAGACTTCAAAATGTGCTATGCATTGAAGAAACTTGTGTAAGCTACTCTGAGTTGTTATTCTTTTGTTCTGTCTATCACTTTGAAAATCTGTCATGTTGTGTAGGTAGAGCTGCAAAGCATATAGAAGAGAATAGGTTCCATCACTCAAACATCAGGTTTAACATAAAATATCATACTGCATGTACCACTATTAACTAAATGCAATGCAGAGAAGCTAGATAACCTTTAATTCTTTATGCATGAATTCAGTTGATGCTATGCTTGGTTTCTTTTTAATGTGGTCTGGGCAGATAAAAAACTGTTCTATGCATGCTCTATCTTGTTAACCTCTGGAATGCGTGTGAATCCAAAATGATTTTGGCCTGAATACGTCTGAATGGCAAAGCGGTAAGCATCTGCGGTGAGTCAATAAAAGGTGTTCCATTGGCCAGAGAGTTAAAGAAATAAATGGTCGATAAAAAAAAACTAATTTTAGTTTTTCTCTTTTTCAGCATTTGCTGAAGAATTCTAAATTGGAAAGCTTGGTACTTCGGTGGATCAGGACGAAGGAGCATGTAAGTTACCCTTCCCTCCATTTGCCCTCTCCATACATGACTAAAGGCGGACATATCCATGGACTTCTCTCAGAAATCCTTCTGAGAAGAGCAGACAATTGGCAGACAAGTTAATATTTAAAGTAGAAGATAGTGCAAGGCAGGCATGCTGGATAACCCTTTTTGCATCTCTTTGGCTGATGATTTGGTAGTAAGCCAATTGGCATACTGTGGTTAATGAAGTAGTCGTAGTCATAAAACATCATGACACTTTTTCAAATATAAATTTTTGGAGCTCCTCTTTATGCTTTCAGTTTCCAGTAGATTGCTCAATAAGGGGATATTCGGGAGGATTTCACTTCTAGTTTCTACTTTGGACTGTTAATCCAAATTTTGCTTGACAACATAAGTCAATAAAAAAATATGACATATCATAACATAACACGGTTTGATACGAACTTCCATTGTTTCTTTTGCGGTATTGTCAAAGTCACAAAGTTAACAAATGTAAGCATAATATTTTCCAAGCACTAATTTTAACAAAGGCCATTACTAAAGCTAACGATCACATGTCATGGCTAGAGCCAAAGAAAGCCATTCTGGGGATGATGCTTTCTACATTTATCTGCTTCTAGACTGACCATCTCTTCACTCACTCAAGCAGCTGCGCAAGTAAGCCAGTGTCACTGAGATTGAATATTCCAACTCTGCAACAACCTCATGGCATGATAGAGCGAGAATCTGCTTACTGTGATTAGGTGTCAGTGCATTATTTTGCACAATCCGCTGTGTTTGTTTCTTGTAAGAGGCGCACGAGTAACAGACTATTGATGATATTAGCTATGATGGTAATAAAAAAAATGAGAAGATTCTATTGAGATACTGCCAGGAGAGGCAGTGTAGATCTGCACTTTCTGCCAAAAGTGCTTCCTTTTGTTACCTGTACCATCTTCAATAGGAGAGAGTCTTGGGCACTGGCCACTAGGTCAAACCAAGTGTAAATATTTAGTATAGATGGCATATGGTTCACTTGCACTTCTTAGCAACTGATTACAAACAAAGACACAGGCTTTGAGATGAACATGGGTAGTTGTGCTTCAATATAGGTAGTGCATGTGAGATGATGTCCAGAATCAGGACTAAAACACTTGGGTAACTTTCCTTTGGCCAAATGCCAGAAAAAAGCGTGAACTTATATGCTCAAGACAAAGATAACCTCACTTTTCAGGCGACCCGAAGAAAAGCATGAACTTTAGCTCGCGGGCTAAAAATATCCACGAACTTATACCCTCGGGACAAAAATGACGTGGTTTGAATTGGGTTTTGATTCATTCTTTTCAGATAACAGAGAGACAGAATAAGTTTAGCTCCAAATCGAGTTTACAAAGTGCCTAAGATTTTGCCCCAAATTGAGTTTGCAAATTACGACTTTAGATCATTGTTTTTGATCTAATTTGTGGAGTTAAGCAAATCATGGAGTTCAATTAGTGTTTCGAGTTTGCAATGAGAGGTTCAAATCATCGATTTCACAACTAATCAAGCAAATCATCCCTAAGTCGCAGCAAAATGGCATCATTTTGGCTCAGCTGACATGTCATGTCACTGCTGTTAGCCACCTCAGATGCCAATAAACTTCTTTGGACAGAAAAGTCAATAGTGGATAACGTAAGTTCATGCTTTTCTTTGGGTTGATTAAAATGTGAGGTTGTTTTTGTCCCAGGTGTGCAAGTTCGTGGATATTTTTGTCCCTCAAGCAAAAGTTCATGCTTTTTTTTTTGGTCCTTTCAAAAGTGGGGTTATTTCTTTTGAGGGTTTATGCTTTTCTAACTTATAACTGTCACGTCCTTAGAGCATTTCTCTTATTAGAATGATGTATGATCAATTTCTGTCCACATTAAGCAAAATAGTTACCTTTTAGTGAATTTTCCAGTTAAAGCATAAATGTTAGTCATAATACCATTTCTTTCAATTTGCTTCTTACCATGGGCAAATATATTACCTAAGCATTCTGTACATATTAATCAAATGCTTTGCCCTTCTATTTTAGATATGAAGCTTATATAATATGATTCTACAGGTCCGTGCCTTATGCCAACTTCTGCTCCAGAATCATGAAACATTGACATCCCTTGAATTTTTTCACTGCAAGCTTCCTTCAACTTTCATCAATGCAATTTGTGCTTCTCTTCATGTTAAGGGTATGCAATCTCATGGAATAAAGCAGTTCTCGGTTCATGCATCAAGCTTTCTCGACAGTAATACGGTCTTACCTTCTGAATTCTCATCATTTCTTTCATCTGGAAGGTAATTTTTGTTTTGTGCTATAACCAGCTTCTGATTGCACATTTTCTTGCTTAGTCTCGCATCAATTGCAAACTTTACGTTACGGACACTGTTGTGTTCTGATTTCATCGAGTGCTAGGAAGTAAAGATTTGAAAAATCCCAAGAAGTAGTGAACCCATATAGTACTAGAAATACCAGAGAATTCACTGTGGATGAATAACAACTGCATGCAGCACGATTTTCACGACATAATACTTGAGAACTATATACTAAGTGCCTGAAATCCAATATTAGGAACCTGCTTATATGTAGTGTGTGTTCTGTGATTTGTTCAGAATGAAAGAGATGGGTGTCATTGACATAGTGATATTTGCATATGTGCATCTTGCAGATGTTTCTACTTGTTATTTCATCCTTTCTTGCACGACAATAAGCGAATGACTGGATTACATGTTCTACAGAGAGCTGAGGGTATTAGCATACAAGCTTAATGGCTTGTTTGTTTAAGATTCAGCAAAATGCAAAAAATTCCTGCCAAAATTTAAAATATTATTTGACCTAAAAAAGAATTTTGGTAAAATCTTATGTGAATCTGAGTGTCAATATTTGTATGTTGTGAAAGTTTCAAGTGTTTCGGATTTGAGCAGTCAAATTGCGTGAGCCACAAGATAGCTTAAGCAAAAAGTAAAAATCAATCCAGATAGACCTTTCAAGAAGTTTGGTCGGTTCTGTCTTAGTCCTTGTATTATGGGGTCTTGTCTTGTACACCTTTAACCACAAGGTGCATGTTCACCAGCTGCTACAGCCATCTATGTACATTAGCTATTTCAGCACCTTAGATTGAAACAAAATCCCGGTAGAGTGACATACTTGGCACCTTTATAAGACAGAAGAATGGAAAATGGCACAGTACAAAGATTTGGAGGAGCAGAACAAGGTTTCTGGACAATAAATACTCAAAGAATCTGAAGGCTTGTCCTGCCTTTGCATCCTGGAGTTCTTGTCCTATAACTTCCTGATTCCCGACAGTTCCTTTGCTCGAGTTCATAATCTATTCAACATGTTACACTGTGATTCTTTGCGATTTTTTTTTTGGCAGTCAATAAAACTCTGGGGCATTCCGGGCTCTATCAACTGTAATCATCGTTTGCTGACATGAAAATCCTGCTCTGGAGCGACCAGAAACTGATGGTTTTCCCTGTCTGGACCAGTAGTTATCCATTAGACAAGAATTGGGAAATATTGTTCCAAGCCCTTTTTTGGTTCTTTCCTTTTTGGTGGGGGGAAGTTGTCATGAATTTAGGAGCCGGAGCACATGCAATAGTATAAAACTGTTCCTGTGAATTGAGGCTTAAGAAAAAGTATTCCAAGTTTTGAAAGTCACAAACTCACAAGTGCATAACGATGTAAGAGGCAGATACTGTTGTGTCAGATGCTTTGTGATTGTTTGTATTACCCAATAAATTTCACCCCCTAATTTTTGGTTTTGGTTTTGCAACTTTTGCTTTCAGGTGCTTGTATTCACTGAGATTTTGTGATGTCCACCTGGACAAAAACTTTGCTGAGTTGGTATTTAATATGCTTCTTGATGCTTCATCTGACCTATCCATCCTCGATCTCTCTGACAATGAGGTGCATAGTGCACAAATATTTCTTTCCATCAATCTTGTTTTTCAGGGAAATAACTAACTTCAAGATCAAATGTACTTTTCTTGCAGATAGCAGGATGGCTTTCTAGTTTCACCTGGAAATACAAGGGTAGCGCAATCTCGTCTACTGGAGCTGCCAAATCATTGGCTTCATTACGTGTGCTCAATCTAAGGTATCGCCCCTTTTTCTTGGTACACTTGTTTACTTGGGATACAACATACATTGAGCGACAGAGACTAGGATGCAGAATTAATGGTTTTGGATAAACAACTGTACCCTTTTGTATTATTTTCCTCCTTGAGCTTGGGTTTAGCAGGGTGGATATGGTGATTAATTGCTGCAATAAATTCCTGGACACTGTACCCTTGTTGTAGTCATTTGTAATGTCAGTATCCTTGCATTCAGGGGAAATAATCTTCACAAAGAAGATGCAGACAATCTTAGACATGCTCTTGTTCACATGCCTTCCTTGCGGACACTGGATTTAAGTGAGAATCCCATTGGGGATGATGGGCTTAGGTCAGTACAAGTTTTACTTCTTCACAGATGGCTAGTACTTCCTTTTTTACAGTATCTTGCCCTGCAGGCATCTAATTCCCTTTTTGGTTGAGGCATCTGGAAAAGGCTTTCCCTTGGCTGACTTGAGTCTGGAAAACTGCGAGCTTTCATCTAATGGAGTTATTGAATTCTTAAATACCCTGTCCACCTTAGATAAATCACTTAGTTCTCTCTCTATTTCAGATAACAGGCTTGGCAGGTCCTTCCTCTAGCTTTACAACTACTCTTAATTCCTGGAGCTTATTTATTTTGGTTTATTGAATTTGGTCTTATGTCTGTTCAGCCATGTCGCAGAAGCCTTGGTAAAGTTAATGGGCACATCAGTTCAAGTACTTGACATAGGTGGTGTTGGATTGGGTTCTTCTGGCTTTCAAGAGCTACAGAAAGTAACATCCAACTCTTTAAAGCTTGTCAAGATTGATATAAGGTTAACAGTGAGCATGGGCTTTCCATTCAACCTCTCTTATGGGACATTCACTATGTTTAACACAAGTCATTTAATTTGCTTGGTACAGTAAAAATCGCGGTGGGATTGAATCTGCCAAATTTTTGTCAAAGCTTATTGAATGCGCGCCAGAGCTTGTTGCAGTCAGTGCTGCATATAATCTTATGCCTCCAGAGTCCCTCACCATCATATGCTCAGCATTGGAAGCTGTGAAAGGTATTTTCATTCCAGAAATACCTTGTAAGTTCTTGAGTTGGTTCAATCTTCTTTTGGCTAATGTTGCGATTTTCGTTTTAGATGTAGACATCTACGGATATGTTTAATGGCCATATTTATCGTTGTGAAGTGATTTACATCCTTTGCTTTTCTGGTGACTTTGAATGCTGAAGCAATCTTCTTAGATTGAATTCTTGTAGAGATGGGATACTCTGAATTTTTCAAACTTTAGTGAACTAGTGGTTAAGTTTTAGCAATCACATGCTAAATTATGCCTTATACACTGTCTTATTCAAATTGTGTTATGTATTATCTTTAATCTAATGTCTGTTCATATGTGGCGATACAATGACTTCACGACACACTTGCAACATAGGTAATCTTGGGCTGTTGGACTTGAGAGGAAATAATTTGGACAAACTTGCCAATGATGCTAGCATGCTTGTTGATCTTCAACGGGATCAAAGACTTCGTATAGTTTTTGAATCGTCACCAACCTTAGACGCCCCTTATGATGATGATCCTTGACGCTTTTGCTGTCTTGGGGCATTCAGAATATGCAAGATCTTCTGATTCCACACACTTTGGGCTTGAAGATAAAACCTCTTCTCGTTTCACATGCCCTGCCAAATGTGACAATTGGGTAAGGAACTCCGTGCGTGTGTGATTAATTTCTGTACTCGGCTTTTGCTTGTGATTTTACCTGCTATCCATATGTCTATCTTTCCTTTCAGGTACTCTTGATTGCAGTTGAGAGTATCAGACTATATTTGGTCTTCATAGACTGGGAGGTTACCAGTCATCTTTAGCGGCATTGTCTTTTAGGGCTGTACAGTACAGAGCCTTTTAACAGGCGCCAGGTTTTTATGGCCAATGCAAGACTCGGGCAATTTTTTCTTCACTTATGGAGTATGATTAGCTGGTGTGCATGTACAATCTCACCAGCATCCATGCTTGAACTGTGAGTTGTAGCTGGACTATCTTAGCTTTGACTTACGTGCTGTGATGCGGTTGGAGTAGCTTCGGCACTTCTAACTCGGGATCTAGCAGGCGCCGATATGAAAACCTCGTCCAATTGCGCTAATTCTGTAAGATTTTATTGAACGAGAAATGTATGGCTTTTGGTTGAACCCTTTGGAACAGCCTAGTAGCAATCTCTTTCTGCTCCTAACAAAAGGCTATATTATATTGGCCAACCCTCAGTTTCTTTTTTATCTTTTTCTTCTCTTGGTAAAATCAGCCAACCTGTAAAGATCAATCTATTTCATTCTTTATACAATTCAGAAATTTAAAAATAATAATAATAATT
Source organism: Metrosideros polymorpha var. glaberrima (assembly GCA_001662345.2). NCBI lineage: Eukaryota > Viridiplantae > Streptophyta > Magnoliopsida > Myrtales > Myrtaceae > Metrosideros > Metrosideros polymorpha. The sequence goes on along the minus strand of BCNH02000008.1, from coordinate 5,479,789 downwards.
TGTCAAGCGACAGAATAGCAAAGGCCAGCATGATGAAGCAAAAGCGAAAGTGCGCACGAACTCTCGCCCGCAGTGGTTGGGATGGCTTTGTTATCAAGTTAAGGCCTCCTCCCGTTTATATTCTCCAGCAAATGATCGCCTCGCTCGAGCTTATCCTCCCCCTAATCCCCTCCACCCCAGCCATCACGTAACATGATTCGTGCAGTGACCCGTGAACTAACCAATTAGTTATTATTATCTGGTGTCCTATGTTCGTCACCATGATTAGGTTTCATGCGCCATTTTTCTTCGTCGATTTAACTCCAATCCAAAGCGACTTGTTCCTTTCCTTCTTCGGATGGCGATGGCGACATTAATTAGGTATCGTTCTTGTCAACCCCCTCCTTTATTGGTCAGATGTGATTATTCATCTTTCGTCTAGACAATTTTCCCCATCTTGCCTAATGCTTCGATAAATGCGGGATTTAACTTGTTAAGATCCGAGCTTCTCTGGAATTGATGATTGGAAGTCCACTTTCACAAATACGAAGACTCCCATTTTTGCATTTTGTATTGCTTGATAATCATAAGCTTACCTCATGCGGTATTATAAATGATGCCGAGTTTAAGTTTTGAGTAGTGTCATTTAAGAGATTTATATCGAACCTCAGGATTTTAATTTTGATATTGGTTAGGGAGAAAAACTACAAATGCTCTCTCGATTGATTGATCAACCGATCTAATCATATAACTTTGCGGGTTTTAAATAGAATTAGGTTGCGTATAGGTCGTTCGAAATTCATCGTGAAATTTCTGTGAGATCGGATCTCTTTTGGTGAATATGGAGCAGATTTCGTTTTGCCAATATATTTTTCCCTATGTATTGTGTGGTGGATCCATTCGATGAGCTCTTCCGTAGTACCGTACCACGTCCTAGTCGGTCGGGTCACCCAGACCCACCTTGCGCACGTGCTGAACCCGAGTCCGACGAGGTCGACAAGGTCGCGCGGTGGCACGTTTCGTAAATCACTCCCATTTCGGGTGGCAAATGTTCTCCCGCCCCCGTCCTCCTCTCTGTCACAGACACACACACACAGTCTCTGTCGCTTCTCCAAAGTAAGCGTCAGCGTCACTCAGAAAACTACTTTTTTTCTCTCCACCACTGCAACACTCACTACCATCTCAACCCCTCTCTCTCTCTCTCTACATCGGAGAAATCTGAACCAACAACCTCCGCTCGATCTGCTTTCTCTCTCCTCGCCGCACGGATCCCCACCGTCTTCTCCGGCGAAATGGAGGAGGCCTTGGAGCTCGCGCGCGCCAAGGACACGAAGGAGCGCTTGGCCGCCGTGGAGCGGCTCTACCAGCTCCTCGAGGCCTCCAGGAAGAGCCTCTCCGCCCCCGAGACGGCGTCGCTCGTCGACTGCTGCCTGGATCTCCTCAAGGACAACAACTTCAGGGTCTGCGAGGGCTCGCTCCAGGCCCTGGCCTCCGCCGCCGTCCTCTCCGGCGAGCACTTGAAGCTGCACCTGAATGCGCTCGTCCCCGCCGTCGTCGAGCGCCTCGGAGACGGCAAACAGCCCGTGAGGGATGCCGCCCGGAGGCTGCTGCTCACTCTCATGGAGGTAACTGCTCCGTTCTTTCGCTCGCGCGCGCGTGTTGCTGGATAAAATGCGAGGCGGTGATGGGGATGCGCGTGTGTTTGTTTTTGTTGGAATGGTGATTGCCGGAGTGAAGATTCTGTGAAAATTCGGACGGTTAGGAGTGCGCGGTACTCTCTCGATTGAGTTTAATCTATCAAAAAAATTCTTAGAAGTTCTTCTAAAATGTAGGTTCGTTCATTAACAATCAGATGCTAATGGTTGATCTCCCTGTTGCTGATAATTGAGAATTATTGTTGTCGTGTTAGAAGTTTTGATTTGTAGCGTTGTGGAGCTTATAACTTTCAAATATTTCGCCCTTCTTTAAGGCTGTTTAATAACCTGAAATGAAGTCAAATGTACAAATCAAGCTCGGTTGACTTAGTTCTTAGACATTGCAGGTGTTTTAGGGTTTAATTTGACCAAATTTTGCCTTGGGAGCTTCTTTTTTACTCTTTTGTAGGTTTTTTTTTCCCTGTAAGCAGAGGATTTTTAGAGAATTTTTTAGGAGCATTGGGAGATCATTAGATGGGGAGTTCAACGCAATCATCGTGCGTCACTTCAGCTCCAATTCATGCAAAGAGTGGAAATGGCCCGTATATTTTTTAGGATTCCTATGCCTGAACAGGATTTGCCAAGAGGAAACTTGAATCCGAGAACTGGTTCAGTTTGTTTCTCAGTTAACCAATTTGTTTTCTTATTATTATCGTGTTAAATAAAATGTGTTAATTAAATATACATTTCCTTTGCCCACTTCATCTATCATCCCTATTTCACATGATGTATATGTTGCAACAAAAAAGACTCTATTTAGGCTAAACTGCTTAGTCGTTCTTATTTGTGCAGTTTCTTTGTCTGAAAACCATAGATCAAGTTGGAGGAGGAAAAGCATGAACCGGGATTTAATTTGCCCGAGAATTAAAACTGACCTTTTGGTCTTCATTGCAAAAACTTCCATTTGAATTCAGTTGTGCCTGGTTTATTTGCTCACTACTAGCTTAAACCAGGTCGAAATAGATTGGACAAAAGTATTTTTTCTAGCTCTTCTTTCTGAATTCCAGGAAATGCAAAGGGCAGTTCTCCTTCCTTATTGTAGGAAACACAAGGGGATTTTAATATTTCTTTCCTTCTTCCTTGTATTTTTTTCCATGTTTTGGTGCCTTTTAAACTCTAGTGATCTTTCACTTGTTTTTCTAGGTTTTGTCAAACTTGATCTTGGTTATTCGTTTCCTGCAGGTTTCTTCGCCAACAATAATTGTTGAAAGGGCTGGGTCTTTTGCTTGGACTCACAAAAATTGGAGAGTCAGAGAAGAGTTTGCTCGGACTGTGACTTCTGCAATTGGTCTCTTTGCATCTACAGAGCTTCCTCTTCAGCGAGCCATCCTTCCGCCGGTATGCCCATTGACTTGACTTAGTTGGAGAGTATAGAGATTTTTTTCCTCCAAACTGGATTTATTAATGCTTCCTTTCATCTCTAGATTTTGCAAATATTGAATGACTCAAATCATGGTGTTAGGGAAGCAGCTATATCATGCATTGAGGTCAGTGGCATCCTTGACACATTACTCCTTTAAGCCTTGTAAGATCCTTATGTGGAGTTATCTTACTAATAAGTCTCCTTTTTGACCTTGTATTTCTTGTGTAGAGTTGTTTATGAAAAGCATCATATGGTTCAAACTTCATACAATTAAATGTTTTTTGGTAGTTGTGGGAGTAAATTAGTGCGATTGGTAAACAGAAAATACTAAAACCAAGGCGTTTGCATGGAAAAATTCAGTATCTTCCAAAAGCACTCGCAAATCCTTTGCTTTGGCCAGCTGTAATAGAGTCAAGTTGGATTCCATCTCACAGAACAGTTGTTGGACTTGCATTTGAATTATAACATTTTCTTGCCAAACTCAGTGATACACTCATCACATAAAAAAGCCTCAAATTGCTTTATCTCTTTTACAAGTAACCTCTACTGTGATGGCAACATTTTTTTTTTTTGTTAGAGTTATGACATCAAGGAGAGACACAATGCATCCGCTCTGGATGTTCTATTTACCCAGAAGTTGTTTAATGATAAGAGAAGCTGTATCTGTATTACTTTGGTTTAGCTCATATTTTAATTCGATACCTGATCAGTGCTTGTAAGTTTGCTGAAGGATCAAAATCGGTGTTGAATTACTAGGCTCGAGTGACAGTAGTCAAGACTGCTCTTCCACGAAAGCTCATAATTGGCCATTAAACATATTTTTTTTAATTTATCATCTCCCATCTCTTCCGCGATCCTGTGAGTAATGGTTCCTTTCTCAAATAAAGCCTGGTGCTGGTTGACATATTTTCTAATTCCTCGATGTGAGAAGCAAAATCTAAGTTTCAGCAGCTGTGATACTTGTATTCTGATGTCACTGTTCTAAAAGATAATTGATGCAGCTTTTACGGAAAGTTTATATGGTTGTGTTTCACTTATAAGATGGATGAGCTGTGCTAGGGAAGCAGCACGTTTTACCCATTGAACTTGAAATGGCAGTTCTCTCTTGAGCTTTTTTATTTGTCTTTTGACTGATTGCTGGACCACATTCACTGAGAAGGCTGTTTTTTTCCTCTCTTTACAGGAGATGTATACACAGGCTGGGTCTCAGTTTCGTGATGAACTTCAACGGCATCATCTCCCATCATCAATGGTGAGTATGTGCATGTACTAATTTACAGATTTTATCAATCTGCTGTCTACTGTAAACATTCCGATGAAGTGAACAAAATATTGAGTGATTCCAGTCGTTTCTTTTATTTGATTGGATTACCAGTATTTTTGCTTTTCAGAGAAAGGAACTTTTTGCCTCCTTCTGATGGAAATTATGATTGTAGGTGAAAGAGATCAATGCAAGATTAGAGAAGCTCGAACCACAAACTTGTAATTCAAATGGACTGGCAGGCAATTTTGGTGCTGCAGATACAAAGCCTACAAGTCATAACACTAAACGAAATAGTCCCAGGGCAAAGAGTTCTACTAAGGATATGTCTCTTTTTGGAGGTTAGCATCTTCACTTTAATCCTTTCCAGCTATCTTTAAGTATATGATCTATACTATAGTCCTCAAAGATATCTTTTCACCAAATTCAAGGTAGAAGTAGAATGCTCTTCCATTCAATTGAATGTGTTTTGTTCCCCTTGCCTTGAGAGGGGGTGGGAGTTGGATGTATTATGTTTTAACATTTTGTTGGGAGAGTTAAGTATATTTGTTAAATATTGATGGACTTGTTCTTTGTGGTGTTCTGTGCTTCTCTCTTCCAATCCTACTCTGACCACGAAGCATTGGACGAAATTTGTAAGATGCGCTTCAGTTTAATCTTTCGGTGTTATCTTTTCTGTTCTATGCAGCTGAAGGTGATGTCACTGTAAAACCCGTAGAACCAATTACAGTATACTCAGAGAAAGAGCTGATAAGGGAATTTGAGAAGATTGCTTCTACCCTTGTACCGGATAAAGATTGGTCAGTTCGCATTGCTGCCATGCAGAGAATCGAAGGACTAGTTTCTGGAGGTTTTTACTCTCTCTCTCTCTCTCTCTCTCTCTCTCTCATGGGATTATGTCATTCTCATCATTATGATGCTTGCAATTTTGTTGATTTTTCAAAGAAACAAGTATAATTGCCACATTGAAAGTAGATCCCACACTTGCCACCTCGCTTGGAATGATAGATCCATGCCAAATGTGACTGAGATGGGTATTGATCTGGTGGCACAGTGGTACCTCCTAAAAGGGTGCTTCAGCTTTTTAAAGGTGTTTAGTGAACACCTCAGAGCCAATGTTGCCCCCTCTTTGCTTTAGGGTGCTACAGTTTTAGGACATGTTGTCAAATGCATGCGCTGCACATCAGACTTCATTGCACAGCAACAACAGTAGTAGACAGACTCTGTGACAATTGCCAAAAGAAGCAATTATAAGTTTCCCTCTGAATATGTAGATGTCTGTTTGAATAATCTTTCTTGGGATAAAACTGATTTAATCAACAATGTATTGGTGCAACCTTAGTTTAGTGTTAGAGCTCACAAAATCTTAGTACTGTATACACGTGTTCTTTTCCTATCTACTAGTTACCAATTTCAATGTTTTTGTCGTCTAATCCCTATATATATATATTTCTTACCTGATCCTTGACATTGCTCATAAATGCAACTATAGTGGTGGTATTATTTGCTGAAGCCTTACAAACCATGTTTTTATGCAAGTCTTTTTGTCATCAATCATACTGTTACCAGGTGCTGTTGACTATCCATGTTTCAAGGGACTCTTGAAGCAACTTGTGGGCCCTCTGATCACACAATTGTCTGACAGAAGGTCCAGCATAGTGAAGCAGGTGCTACTTCACGGCTTAGTGCTGCCCTTTTTGTTTGTATATCTTTCTTTACCACTGGTGGTTCTCGAACTATCCAATTAGAGGCTCCTAAGGCTGGTTCATGACTGGCAGAATGGCAAGCAGACTTGCTTTGGCTTTGATCTTAAGTTGGCCACTGAGGTGGCCCTTAATCTTGAAATTAAATCTGGGTTGTGGCAAGGTGGGCTCTTTTTTCTCCACCAGTGCCTATCAACAGTGCTTTGATTCTGGCTCATTGCTGCAAAGACGTGTTTATTGGAGGATAACAAAAAAACGTGGTTGGTTTATTAGAAAAAAAGGACAAAGGCATGGTTTTTATTGAGATCTCCTACCTTGCTCGAATCCCATTCCTGTCTCTGGGTCATGTTTGTAATGACCAATGACAGATTTATTTGGCAAGTTTTTTTATCTCCGCATATATTGCTTGTAGAGCTTCTTACTTCTTCTGTACTTCAAATTAAGGAAAGAGTTACCACAAATCTCTGGTGGTTGCCAACTTGCCGGAACTTCAGTTACATGTGCCAAGCAAACTGTTGCTTTTCAGATTCATCAATCGTAGGGATTTAGCTAGTCTAGCCCCGAAAACATGGGTATAACAAGAGGTCCTTATTTTGCTAGATCACTAATAAAACTTTTTTTGTGATCAAACATCCTAGCAAGTAATGTATATTGGTCTTTAGGAAAAATATACTGTATGTTAGCCTCTATGGTTGTATTATGTGCTTTGAAGGCTGGTTCTACTTTGCTAGATCACTAGTAAATTGCTTCTCTAATCAAACATCGCAGCAAGTAATGTATTAAGTCTTTATAAAAAAGATACTGTATATAAGCTGCTTTTTGGTTGTATTATGTGCTTTGAAGGCTTGCCACCTGCTATGCTTTTTATCCAAGGAGCTCCTGGGAGATTTTGAAGCCTGTGCCGAGTTGTTCATTCCAGTACGTACTAAACTGTTTTAAATTTGGTCTTTTCACGTTCACTCTCCGTTTATTGATAATGTGTTATTCCCATCAGGTTCTTTTCAAGCTAGTTGTGATCACTGTCCTTGTTATTGCAGAGTCTGCTGATAATTGTATAAAAACGGTAAATTAACTCATCAGCATGTTTAGCCAAAAAAAAAATCTGATATTGCTTTTAATTTCATAATTTTTCACACCACATGCTTTTACCTACAGATGTTGCGTAACTGCAAGGTTTCACGTGTTCTTCCTCGCTTAGCCGACTGTGCAAAGAATGACCGAAATGCAGTACTTCGTGCAAGGTGCTAAAAAACTCTTTATGTTACGTAACTCAAGCGACAAAGCATATTGTTCTGTGCCCACTATAATTGTTCCTTTTTTTACATTGTTTCTTTTACGTTCCTTGAATGTCAGGTGTTGTGAATATGCACTGTTGGTATTGGAACAATGGCCTGATGCACCAGAGATACAGCGATCTGCTGATCTTTTTGAGGATCTTATAAGATGTTGTGTCGCTGATGCAATGAGTGAGGTAAAGCTGTTTGAATATGTTTATATTTTTTAGCTTTTTCATTTCGGTTAAAATGTTAATTGATGTTTGAAATTTTATAGGTTCGATCCACAGCCAGAATGTGCTACAGAATGTTTTCAAAAACTTGGCCAGAGCGCTCCCGCCGCCTATTTTTATCTTTTGATCCTGTGATTCAGAGGGTAAATGCTTCTTATGAACAGGGATATCTTTTGCCTATTTGTATTCTTTTTCCTCCATTTAGTTTTCTTTTATCCCTCCTTCTGTGCAGATAATAAATGAAGAAGATGGTGGCTTGCACAGGCGACATGCTTCTCCTTCGATTCGTGAGAGAAGTGCACATATGTCATCCACTCATACCTCTGCTCATACAGGTCTACCTGGATATGGAACTTCTGCTATTGTTGCAATGGATAGAACATCTAGTTTGTCCTCAGGGACTTCTCTTTCTTCAGGGCTGCTTTTGTCACAGACAAAAGCAGCTGGTAAAGGTGCTGAACGTAGTCTTGAAAGTGTGTTACATTCAAGCAAAGAGAAGGTCAGTGCCATTGAAAGCATGCTTAGAGGCTTGGATGTATCTGATAAGCGGAATCCTTTGGCTCTCCATTCATCTAGTCTGGATTTAGGTAAAGATGGACTCGAGTTATTTCTTTCATTCTGTTGAAGTAAATATTCTTGGTTTTTGGATGGATACTCTTGATTATTTGTAAGCAGTTGAATTTCTCTCGTGTTGCCCCTAGTGCAGGAGTTGACCGTCCATCTTCTCGTGATCCGCCATCTCCACATGCAATTCCAGCTTCTAACCGGAGCTCTTTAGCCTCAGATTCAGCTGCATCAGTTATCAGCAGGGGTAGCAACCGAAATGGTGGCTTGGGTTTATCTGATATCATTTCTCAAATTCAAGCTTCCAAAGATTCTGTCAAGTCATCCTATCGTAGTAATGCAGTAACTGAGACTTTGTCAGCATTTTCTGCCTATTCTGCAAGGAGAACTACAGAGAAGCTGCATGAAAGGGGTTCAATTGAGGAGAAAAGTGACATTAGGGAAGCTAGGCGATTGACGAATATGCACATGGAGAGGCAATATATGGACACACCACACAGAGATGGAAGTTTAAGGGATTTACAGAGTAGTCATGTCCCTAACTTCCAGAGGCCACTTTCGAGAAAGGCTGTGGTGGGAAGAATGTCTGCAAGCAGGAGGAGAAGCTTTGATGAGAGCCAGCTAGTGCTGAGTGATTTATCAAGGTATGTGGATGGTCCAGCATCTCTTAGCGATGCTCTTAGCGAGGGTCTCAGTTCAAGTTCTGACTGGTCAGCTAGAGTTGCTGCTTTTAGTTATATAAAGTCTCTGCTACAGCAAGGACCAAGAGGTATTCAAGAAGTTATCCAAAACTTTGAGAAGGTCATGAAGCTATTTTTCCAGCATTTGGATGATCCGCACCATAAAGTTGCACAGGCAGCTCTTTCCACTCTTGTTGACATCATTAAATCTTGCCGCAAACCCTTTGAGAGTTACATGGAAAGGATCGTGCCACATGTTTTTTCACGTTTAATTGACCCAAAAGAGTTAGTTCGGCAGCCTTGCTCAGCAACACTAGAAATTTTGAGTAAATCATACAGTACAGATTCTCTTCTACCTGCTTTGCTTCGATCACTCGATGAACAACGCTCTCCCAAGGCAAAATTGGCAGTGATAGAATTTGCCATCAATTCCTTTAACAAGCATGTGGCAAACTCTGAAGGTTCTGGTAATGTTGGTATATTAAAACTATGGCTTGCTAAGTTGACTCCCCTAGCCCATGATAAAAATACAAAGCTCAAGGAAGCAGCTATTTCTTGTCTCATATCAATTTACTCCCACTATGATTCAACTGCATTTCTCAATTTTATCCTAAGTTTGTCTGTCGAGGAACAGAATTCCTTGAGACGAGCTCTTAAACAGTACACTCCTCGTATTGAAGTCGATTTGATGAACTTTTTGCAAAGCAAGAGAGAGCGACAGCGTTCCAAGTCTGGTTATGATCCTTCTGATGTTGTGGGCTCATCATCTGAAGAAGGATATATTGGTCAGCAAAGGACAGGTAATTTCTTTGGCAGGTATGCTGCTGGTTCCCTAGACAGTAATGGGGGCAGGAAGTGGAGTTCTATGCAAGATTCGTCCCTACCTACTGGTGGGATTCACGTAGCATCTAATGAAACTCATGATAACTTGTACCGTGACTTCTCTGATTCCAAGTCTGAAGATCTGAGCTGCACAATAAATCTCCCTGACAATAATGTAGATTCCCAGACTGGTCAGATTGAACATGCATCTACCATGAGTCTAGAGGGCTTCTCCAGTCCCCAGCCCCAGGTGGACATCAATGTTATGAACAGTTCTTACCTTGGGGCAGCTAAAAACTTCAGTCCGGATGGTGAAACTTCAGCGGAGGCTGACCTCGACAATCGCAATTTCTCCACTTCTAAGATTAATTCATTGCCAGACAGGCCGAGTATTCCTCAAATTCTTCACATGGTAAGATATCATTTACTTTCTAGTGGCTTGTAATGATAAGATTGTCTGCTTTTGGGAAACAGTACAATTAGAAGTGTGAAAAACAAATTCATTGAGGGTAATGAATCTAGAATCCTTCTATTGTAGATCGGTAACAGCAATGATGATCTTTCATCTTCAAATAAAAGAACTGGCCTTCAGCAACTGGTTGAAGTATCTCAGGCCAGTGATATTTCTATTTGGACAAAGGTATGCAATGACAAACCTCAGTCTCCCCCTTCCTCGCGAGGCTTATGCCATGAATGTTCTTCCATGTGCAGTACCCTAACATGGCATTGTAGTTATGCGTATAGTATGAAGTTTACATGATACATGTCATTTGCCAATATCTTTAGAAGCTAATTGTTCTGTTATGGCTTGTTCCTTGAAAATTGTGACAATTCTGTATCAGGATAATCCTACAAACTGTCAGAACTATGTAAAATGGTGTTAATTGAAAAAAGAACACTGGTTAAAGGGCAACTGGTTTCTTATTCGTTGAACAAGACAATCAATGTTCTTGGGCATCTTATTTGCTTATTCCATTCATTGTATATGTCAACCCGTCAAAGTATATTCGTTAGCTTTTCTTTCCTTGATGAAGTGGAATCTACCATTTTCCGGAAGCTATTAAGTCATTTTATTCACTCTTCATATTAATAATTGAATTTTTTTCCACCAGGGAGGAGGACCTCATTTGAAAACATGTGGTTAGATTAATGTTGCAGCATGTTATTCTCTATGATGACTTATGGTTGCCTTGCTTTTATGCAGTATTTCAATCAAATTTTGACAATTGTACTTGAGGTGTTGGATGATTCTGACTCCCTTATCCGTGAACTCGGTCTTTTGTCGATTACCGAAATGCTCCAGTATCAGGTGCGTTGTGTATCATTTTGCTTTTAAAATAGTTCCATGTCTCTAAATTTGTGTTGAAAAATTTCTTTTCACAGATGCTTCCATGTGTTTTTCTCATGCTTTGCATAATTTTTATATGGGGTAAAATCTACATTTCTCTTATGACTCCAGAAAGAGATGATGGAGGAGTCTATTGAGATTGTAATTGAAAAGCTGCTTCATGCTAATAAGGATGACGTTGCCAAGGTAATTTCTTTGACTAGTCTTTTCTGTTGTGTGTGTGTCATTAGCTTCCCTTGTATCCACCTTATATATTTTATTTTTCCGCTTTTAGGTTTCAAATGAAGCTGAACATTGCTTGTCTATTGTATTGTCCAAGTATGATCCCTTCAGATGTCTAAATGTACGTGCTCTCTCTCTCTCTCTCTCTCTCACGCGCGCACATTCGAATGCTGGTGCTCTTTTCTTTTAGCAAAGTGGGGGTTGCTAGTAGACTAATTTTTTAATTTGTTGGTGATGTGATTGTTTGATGAGCAGGTTATTGTTCCATTATTGGTCACTGAAGATGAGAAAATGCTTGTTACTTGCATAAATTGTTTGACAAAGGTACCTTGCTTTCTACTCTCAGTCCAACCTTATATAGTACCTCCTCGCCTAAACCCCCCACCAACCTCCCAAGGAAGAGTAGACGAAAGAAACAAAGAACATACACAGAATTATTTGATAATGTTGACAATGCTTGTTTTGCTATTTCAGTTGGGCTTATGTTGGTTCCCTCTGTTGTAGCAACTCGTTGCAAAGTACATTTCTTTTGGATGGTTACTTATGAAACAAACTTATCAATCGTAGACGTAATTAGGATTTGGGAGCAGTTATGATGTCCACAGACTGCTGGAACAGGTTCTTTCTTTGATTTTTTTGACCATCTGGGACTTTTTATGGCAATTTTGATCATCTATATTTTTTTCGAAGCATATTCGTGTAAAAAATTGCATATGCTTCATCTTCAAAGTTGTCACTGGTTACTATTGCTTCAGCTTGACTTAAGAGCAATTTAGTCATGTCCACTACCAATATTTAATATGCACAGAGTGCCTTCTGAAGCCGTTTACATAGTTTTCCACCCTTGGATGGTCTTAGACTCTTAGGCTATACATTATCGAGACCGGCCTAAAGGTCATCTTATCTTTGGAAACCAGCCCTCTCCTTACATTTCGAAGACATTTAACTTTCAATGCTCCTTATTTTTATCTAATAGATAAAACTTCCTCTCATATCTCCAGCTTGTGGGACGGCTATCACAAGAGGAGCTGATGGCTCAGTTACCCTCATTTTTACCTGCTCTTTTTGAAGCATTTGGGAACCAGAGTGCCGACGTTCGCAAGGTAGCATTCTTAATGTTTTTATGACTCTGTCTCTTAATACTGGGACAGTGGCTATTAAGCTCAGTGGAAAGGAAAAATTAAGCATTGGATATAGAGGGTCTCATGATTATTCAGCAAATATGTGGATTGGGAAGGATGAAAATAATCCGCAAATTTGTGTGCTTTGACTAGGAGCAATGGAGTTTGCTTTGACTTATCTCTTTGGGGTTGTATTCAAGTCTGTGATAGATATAATCTCTGTGATTTGTAGCAGGAGTGAAGATCCTACTTCGAGCTTTTGTACCGTAGTATGTGCTTCCCCATGTTTGCCCTCCTGCGAGTTTATGCTGCATTGTTCCTTACCAATCTTGATGGTGTCATAGTTCTTTTAGATTATTTCTCTCTTTTGCTTGATGTGGAACGACACGTATATAGAATAAATATGGTGTTAAGTCAATGTCAGATACTACATACCTGTTTGATCATCACGGCATCTCTAAGGTAGATGGTGTTGGATTCTTTTTGCTCGTACTAATGCATTTTTTCACATCGTTGAAGTTGAGTAGATCACAACCTTCTACTGTTGCACTGTCTTTTACAATCTCAGCTTGGTTTTGTTTTTCTATTGGTGCAGACTGTAGTTTTCTGTCTGGTCGATATATATATCATGCTTGGGAAGGCATTCTTGCCATACTTGGAAGGCCTTAACAGTACACAATTGCGCTTGGTGACTATCTATGCTAATCGTATATCGCAAGCCAGGACAGGTACTGCCATAGACAACAATCATGTTTAGCTCTTTTTTCTTTTTCCTTTTTTGGGTGGGAAAGACAATGACCATGAGGTTCTATGGTTCATTGTTGTGTATTTTGTAAATTTGTGTGAAATGGGTTTTAGGTATATATATATTTTCGTACATATTGCTTTTGCTTTTAATTTGTTTGGTTTTTTGTGAGTGATTGATTATGGTGGGAGAGAATTGTAATTTTTATTTGGAGAGGGAAACTTGAAACGTGAAAAATAAATGTGATTTTTGGAGGAAATTGTTTCTACACCTATCCCCTGTGATGAATCTTTGTTTCTTGAGGGCTTTCCATGTAGCTCTCTGAGTTTAAGTTGTCCATTTGGACATTGGCGTTCGAACATAGTAATGGACTGAAGTCCTCTGATGTGGTTGCTTATTTATATCAGAGAGAACATGCCCTTTTAAATTCTATATTGTTGCCATTTTCTTTGTCATTTGAAAAGCTGAGGCTGCATAAAAGTCGCGTACTTCCAGTCCATGACTAGTTTTTACCACCGAGTCTTCCGTTAAGCTGTTTTTGAGTGCTCAAAGCCATCATCACTGCTTTTGTGCGTGGTCCTTCTCTCTGCGTTCTCTCTTTTGAGGCAAAGCATCTGGTGATGCTATGCTAATTGTGGAGCTTTACACTAGTCGTGCCAACATCCCGTCCTTTGCCCTTAATTCTCCACCGCACCAACATAAAATCCTTCTTGAGGGCTTTCTACGTTGGCGATTTGACGTTCAAGGGTCATGGACGGCAAAAAGTCAGCAGCCTAAGGTTAACGACCAGGGTTCTGCGAATAAGCAATTTCCCATGCAGAAAATGGCTTTGTCCGAGATTTGGCTGAATTCGGTATTCCGTCCGAATCTGATGGCTCGCTCCATCACTCCATTGCTTACGAGTGGGAAAAAGGGAGTGACGTTTGCGAATGGCAGTTGAGGCTGTTTGCGACCTTTATAATGTTAGGTGCCCAGTCCTTTTAGTACCTAAATAATCCCATTGGCCCAGTTTTTTACCTTAAGCTTAGTTCTAACCTTGTCTTACAATGTTTCCATCTTGAATTCACCATTTAGAGCATTAACCCAAAAAGAACGAAATATTGTGTTCTAAGAGCGGCAGATCAAACAAGAACTTGAGGAGCTTGCCTCCCCATTTTTCCTGGACTATATAACTGCGAGTAGGACCACCAGCAAATTTATTGAGCACATATGCCCCTTTAAAACTTGTAGAATCTAAGGCCTGGTGGTTCTTCCCCGCATTTTGGTAGTCGAGAAGCCCCTCTTTTTAGGTTGTTCCTATTACTTCGGTTTGTCTTACCGCAGCAGCTGTCATGAAATGAAAATCAAATTTTTGTAACAGTAGAAAGGTTTTCCATTACTTAGTCCGAAAAAAACATATATGTAGCCATGAAATAGAGATTAAGTGGAACAGAATCAACTGAGATGTAAAGTAGTGGAATTACCTCCTCCTTCCATATTTTGGACCTTAGCTTATCAATATGGGCTGGAAAGGACTTGATTCCTTCGAAATTTTTATGACATCGCCTCATGCCATTTGTTGGTGTCTGAAGTACATACTGTAATATTTTCGCTAAAGATCGAGGATTGGGTCGTGGATGAATAGAATTTAACATTAGTAGAGGAATTGTGTATCATTGTCTGGTAATAATACAATGTCAAACTATTATTAACCTTATAGGCAAGAAGAACTATTTGTTACACTCGGCAATGCCCTTTTTAATCTGTCTTTTCTTTTCTTTGCTGGTACCTATGTGCTTGCACATAGATCGCTCCTGTTCCAAGTCCAATTAATTGATAACAATTATGCAAGAAGCATCCGACCATCAGATTTATCTCTCTGTATTACAAAATAAACCTAAGTTGTCTTTTAACTTTTAACTTTTTGCTAATAATGTTGATAAAGTCTATGCTAAAGGGTACACCACTAAACTAAATGGTAATTTAAATGGTGAACAAATCTCTCATCTTATTCCCTAAATTTCTCATAAATTGGGTAAATTAGATTTTCTCATGTTGTTATTGTTCGAACTAATTTCACAACACGATCTAGACCACATTTTTTATAATCATTAGATTTTTTTTTTTTCCATTTTTGCTTGTTAATGTTGACCAAACATGTGATTTATGCAAATGAACCCATATGAGAACTAGAAAGGCAAATTATCCAAGTGCTGCTGGTAGCTCAATGGAGTAAAAACATCGATCCTTTCAGCACATAATGCTGCCAAAGAAAAAGAAAGTGAACCGAAAAGGAGAAGAATGAATAAATTGTACACTTGTTCCGTTTGTTTCGCAAAAAATGTATCATTTTTGAAAAATATTTTCCAAGAAGTTATTTTCTAGGAAAATGACTTCATTTATGGTGTTTGGCTGAGACCTGAAAAACACCTGGAAAATACTTTCCGTCGTTTGGTATGGAAAATTCAATGGGGAAAATTTTTAAAAAATCATAAATTTTAATAATTTAACATCTTTTTTCTTTTTTCTTTTTTCTTTTTTCTTTTTTCTTTTTTCTTTTTTCTTTTTTCTTTTTTCTTGGCCGGTCGCTGGCCATCGCTGTGGCCAGCGACTGGCCGAGGAAGAAGAAAAATAAAAGGAAAGGAAAAGAAAGGAAAAGAAAAGAAATCTATTTAAAAAAATAATCAAAAAATTCATTTTTTTAAAGATATTTTTTATAGAATTGAATGTTTCATTAACTAAGGGCTTTGGGCTCGGTCTTGATGAACCTGGGCTCGTCCACCGGAGACATGGTCTTGAACACCAGGAACCAATTTTGGGGTTCCTATGCCCAAGCACAAAGTTTTTGGTCCAAGCGCCATGTACTCTATCATCTTCCAAAAAATGATTTTCGATTTTTTAAAATAAAAATCATTTTCCTAAATTTAAGCTTTGGTAGGAAAATGCTTTCAACATTTTCAGTTGACTAGAAAGACATTTTCCGTTGACTCATTTGCCTAAGCGAACCAAATGCCGTAAAATGAGGAAATTGTTTTCCCGGAAACTATTTTCCGCGAAACAAACGGAGCCTAAGGCGCGCTCCAAGTTCAGTTCATGTAACCTAAATTCGTTGTTCAGAAGAAATTTAAAAAAGGAAAAAAGAATTTCTAATCCTCTTGTCTGAGCTCTAAGATGGAAAATGGCCCTGTCGGTTCACCCAAAGTAACGTGGAGTTTCGACGGGGCTTCAGATTTCAGGCACTTGACTAAAATACTTCTATGGAATGTTCTAAGTCTTGACCTTATTTTATGTTACCGCAAAAAGGTCAAATGAATTACAGGGCTAATGTGAAATATGAGTGACTTAAATCAAAAAGTTGGAAATTTCAATGGTCTTGAATTCATCAAGTCTATTTCAGTTGCTTCCTTCCTAATTCAAGCTCATGCTCTTAAAGGTTGACCTCACATATAACATCATGCGAAACTTTGATTTGGCTTCATAAAAGCATTATGAATGGTATTTGAGGAACAGCTACTTGTCGCAGTGATGTCAAAATTTAGGTCGACTGTGAACTTAGGCTTTCCAAAATGTTATATTTCGGTGCAGTACAGTTAACATCCGTTGGGCATTCACTTATGCAATTATTAGAACTTAAATCTTGTAGACCTTATCCACCTCAGAAATGTTCTTCAATTTTACATTTGGTTTATTTGTTTCCAAACCATAAAGAAGCACCAAAATCTCAAGTAGTATATCGAGGATCGAACGAAAGCCAGAAACGTATATACTGAAAATAAACTTACCAACCAAGAATTTGTGGATGTAGTGAGGCATGTATATCTGGAAAGAAAAATGACTTTTTTTCTGTCTCATCATGCTTTTCTTTTAAAGGTAACAGATCGAGAATGTATTTGAAAATGACATGCCACCTATGTAATGATTTCAAAAGGTATGTTAATAAGTTGCCTCTGAAAGAACAACTAGGTTGATGTTTGTTTCCTTATAGGAAGATCAATGTCAAATCAATGAGTTCTTAGAAAGAGACCAAGAATATGCTAGTGCAGATTGAATGCATCAGCTGAAGTGTGATTTCTGTCCATTTCCGGCTGAATTCAACATTCATTTCGACTCGAAAATGCCACTTCGTAATGAGTATTACCCAGAAGTGGAAACTATCCAATTCTTGGATTTCATGTTATCCAACAGAATCCAAGTGATTTCATGATGTCTGGTTCTCTTCCTCGCTTTAATTTCAACCCTCCACACAGAGGCCTTTATATAGGATTCCCATTTGTTCGACGGTGACAAACTCTCTAGTACATTACAACCACTGAAGTACATATCAAGAGGTTTGAAGCCGAGAAGAGAGAAGAAGATCCGGTACATAGATACATAGAAAGGGAATGCCGAAAAGTCAATTTCTTGTACTCCCTAGCCTGAATGGTGAGGTCACTGCGCTCGTGGTTGATGACGACAAGGTGAGCCAAATGATTCACCACCAGCTCCTGAACATCCTCAGAATCGAGAACCATGTTGTGGGAAACGGGAAAGAAGCCATTGAGATCCACTCCTCAGGAAAGAAATTCGACCTCATTCTCATGGACAGGGACATGCCCGTCATGAATGGCATAGAGGTACTGTCAACTTTCCTATGACTAAGAGCTAGATAAAGCCTAAGTTTGAAGCAAGAGCCATTAATTTTTTGGACAGTTTGGGAGATTTTTATTTTCAACTTTTAACAGGCGACAAAGAAACTGCGAGATATGGGCGTGAGGAGCACGATAGCTGGTGTTTCGTCTCACTCATTATCAAATGAGAGGCAAGAATTCATTGAAGCAGGTCTTGATGACTATCACGAGAAGCCTTTGACAGTTGCTAAGCTCCTCTCTGTTGTCAGCAAGATCAAGTACAAGGCGTGAAACTTCGTGGCGTCACTGATCAATCATTGTTCCTTTGAGATGCTGCTGTTGTTAGATAGAGTGTTCTGCAAGAGAAAATGTAGCATTCTTTTCCTCTCATTTAGTTCAATGAAGAATTTTACGAGTCTTGCTGAAGTTTTCTTTTTGGCTCTGTCTCTCCTGCTAAAAGAGCACGATCTAGACTAAATCAAATGCTAGGGATATTAAAGCTTTGCACTAACAATTCATCTATCAAGTGCACTTACGTTGGACGGCAACGGCTGCAATTTTTTATGAGTCCTTGTATGCATTATGGATATTTTCATGCAATTTCCGGGAAAACTCGACGAAATACGATGACGTCCCTTTGTGAGAATTGATCATCAGACACCCTTTGTTAGAAAAGTTTTCCTTTCTGGCGAAACTCGACATATCACCTTCTGGTTGGTCAAGCACTGTAATAACAAAAGAAGAGCACACGATGAAATTTTTTTCCCTTTCTGATGGAAAATTTAATAGTAGAATGGTACAGGACAATGAGCTCAAAGTTCTCCTTTGTTATGATGAGTATTGGTGGCAAAGAAATGATGAATGCGGGAGTCCACAGCTGCATCGAGAGGCTGCTGCACCTAGAAACTTTGGCTGCGATCAGGGCCGAGATTGACAGCCTGTGGAACCGTTAATGGGTGTCTGATGAGCAATTCTGAGGCTCCACTGTCCTTAGTGTCTCTGAAGTTACGTGCTAAAGAGTCAGTCTCAATAATAAGCATAGATATAGTTACAACACCCGTATGCATCAGTGTCCATGTCAGTTTAAGAAGTAAGGATTCCTTTTTTTTACGTCTCTCCATTTCTATCTGATTCCAACTTTATATTGCCGTTCCAAACACGGCTTTTTGTTAATTCGCCTGCGAAGTTGGTGCCTACAGACTCACCTTTCATTAACCGAGTGCGCTTAAGTTGGACTGGAACAGCTGCGTTCTTATTAATTTCATGCAGGCATTACAGATCTTTTCATGCAACTTCCTGCAAAACTAGAGTACCCGTCTTGCCAAAACTCAACATAATACACACTGTTTGGTCAGGAAGTGAGATTAAGGAGTGCCCGATGAACTTTTTTGAGCTCAATGTTCCTGCATGTTCTGTGCTCAAGGAAAAGATTTCTTTCATCCCGCATAGCCAGAACGAGTACTGGAACAGTTGAACGGCCTCATTGCAAATTAACTTGAAATAATTCCCCATCAGCTTTAACAACTCAAGGAAATAGAACTCAACTTGTACTCTTTGCCTGCTATATATTTATGTTTCAGTTTTATACTTAATATATGACATGTGAGGAATGATGTGAGATAATGCACCGACACATCTTCTCTATTTCCGATAAGATACCTTCAGATACACATTATATATCTCTAGGAGCTCGATGAATTGTTCAATTCTACGATTTTGAACCCGAAATGCAAGTTTCCATCTGATAGCAACCCCTGAGATTAATGCCTCGTGCTTGTATCTGAAATATGGAGAAGTTACTGTAACTCAGTGTATTGTTGATAATACTAGGACTAAGCCAATTATAAATCAAAACCCATCTGGTTGTATGTATGTTAGGTGAGATGCGTGGAGCAGTTTTAAGTGCAACTAAAGCACCCTTCTTAACATTTCAGAGCAGAAAATTTGGATTATTTTTTTAATAAAACGTCGTTAGAAGATGCTTCAAAAAGGCTGATTACTTAAAACTGTTTCTTTCTTATTTTTTACTGCTGCTGATTACTTCGCCTGAATAAATGCAATATTTAAGCTAGATTTTCGTTTTGTTGGTGATTAAGTAAATCCTTTTCTGCGCAATTTGTAAATTAAGTATAAGAATGGAAGCTAACTCTTGGAATATTTTAGCCAATAATTAGGCTGTCTATGCAGTTCAAAAATTTAGTGGAAACTAAATCTACTAGAGAATCTATTCATGTACGATTAAAGTCTTAATAATAGGTTGCTCATTTCATATGTATTGAATGAAGAAAAGATTTCCAAAATGCATTCATGAAATGTCATTTCCTTTTATCATTTCTTCATCCAGAAAAAGAAAGACATTCTTTCAAGGATCACATTTTTCTTCTGTTAAAGATGCATTCTCTGCACCCGGTTCTAAAATAAATTCCAGGATATGAAAGATGCCCGACTAGACATAAATGTTCCATTTCAAATGTCTTTAGTTCATTGTGTCTTCATTTTAAGGTTGACCTCGCAACATAACGATGCAAAAATTTGATTCGGTTTCGTAAGAGCTCTTTGGATGGTAACTTTGCAACTGCTACATGCCGCAGCAATGCTGTAATTAAGGATAAGAGTGAAATCATGTCATCTAAACATTTCTATTTTCAAGTAGTGGAGTTGTTGGAATTTGTGATCCAATTTCTAACATAGAAATCTCTAGTCCAATCTAGACTGCTCTAGTGGACGTGAGAAACAAGTTGCCAAAATAAAATATTGTGACAATGGTCTAGAATTGTTGAGAATGGTGGCTACAAGATTACGTAGACAGCATTCAAGAAGAATCCAGAATAACAAGTTGTCCAAGAGATGAGCTGTAAAGAGAAGTGCAGAATCCTCTAAGGCGGTTGTACGTAGTCGGTGAAAATGCCTATATAAAGGCCATAGCTCATCTATGTGAAAGTGTGAGGAAGTGAGCTCATAAAGCAACATCCTTAGCTCCTCCATCAATACTCCTCCATCAATTATATTTGTACAACTATTTTGTTCAACTAATGAAACTATCGTTTTTTATCCCATGACCTATACTCCTTAAACTATCATATCTCGTACCATTATCCAATTTTCTACTGACTATATCCACAAGCTATTATTGATATCAACAACATGCTTTCACGCACATATTCAAATTTTTAATGTGGTATCAAAGCAGATGCACCCAGGTTCGTAACTGAGCCAGGTATAGTCAAAGTTAAGCACATTCAAATGGTTTTGGGTGTTTGTCCTCACCATCCTCAACTAAAATTAAGGCCAAAGCCCAAGCGAGAGCCAACAGAGCCGGAGCCGGAGCCAGAGCCTATGAGAGCCAAAGCCAGAGCCGGAGCAAAAACAAAGACCAATGTTACCTAAAAAATACCAACTATAAACGTGCCTAAAGAACAACTACAATTAATAGCATTTTGATGACCCAAGACATATGGGACATCATTGAAGGAAAATATGCCGATCCAAAGGCAAGTGCAAGTGGTTCGGCAAGAGGATGCAAGGGATCATGGAACGAAGATGGCATAAAAGGCATGGGACATCATAAGAAGAATTTTGAGGTATGTTCGAGACATTTTCCGAATATCGCGAAAATGGATCAAAGGGGAGTGTTGGAAATTATGATCCATTTTCCACATTCTCTAGAATTTTCAAGAAGTCGTCAACTAGCTTAATCTTAAAGAAAGCGTTGAGCAGCCAAAGCAAGGTGTCTAGAATTGTTGAGAATGGCTGGAGCTACAAGTTGAAGACTTACGTGCCAATGCAAGCAAGCAACAGCAACCAAAAAAAAAAAAATCACGTGGGCAACATTCTAGAGGAATCCAGATTGAGAAGATGTCAAAGATTGAGGCTCTAGAAAAATCTTGTAAAAAAAAGTCAATAATTGCAGGAGAGAGTTAGTTGTAATTGCCTATAAATAGGCAACACTCATTCATATTGTACGTGTGGAGGATTGGAGCTCATAAATTCACGTCCTTAGATTCCTTCACCCATGCCAACATCTCCTCTGTCAATTATCTTTGTACAACTATTTTATTTTATGAATGAAATTATTTTTCTTGTATCTTATGATCTATGTCTTTAACCATCCTATCTTGTCCCTTGTCCATCCTCAACCAAATATATTTTATACACATATACTTGCATAATACTAACTACAAACAATCATTGATACCAACAACACGCTTTCACACATATTCAATTTTTTTAACATGGTATCAAAGTAGATGCGCCTAGGTTCGTAACTAAGCCAGGCATAGTCAAAGTTAGGCACGTTCGAATGGTTTTGGGCGTTTGTCATCACCATCCTCAACTAAAATCAAGGCCAGAGCTCGAGCCAGAGCCAACAGAGCCAGAGCCTACAAGAGCCAAAGTCAGAGCTCGAGCTAAAACAAAGGCCAACGTTGCCTAAAAAATACCAACTATGAAAGTGCCTAAAGAACAACTACAATTAATAGCATTTTGATGACCTGAGACACATGGGACATCATTGAAGGAAAATATGCCGATCCAAAGACAAGTGCAAGTGGTTCAATAAGAAGATGCAAGGGATCGTGAAACGAAAATGGCGCAAAAGGCATGGGACACAAACTACAAGAAAAATTTCGAGGTACGTTCGAGACATTCGAAACATATCCCGAATATGGTGAAATTGGATCAAAGGGGAGTGTTGGAATTTGTGATCCAATTTCTAACATAGAAATCTCTAGTCCAATCTAGACTACTCTAGTGGACGTGAGAAACAAGTTGCCAAAATAAAATATTGTGAAGATGGTCTAGAATTGTTGAAAATGGTGGCTACAAGATTACGGGGACAGCATTCAAGAAGAATCTAGAATAACAAGTTGTCCAAGAGATGAGCTGTAAAAAGAAGTGCAGAATCCTCTAAGGCGGTTGTACTTTTAGTCAGTGAAAATGCCTATATAAAGGCCATAGCTCATCTATGTAAAAGTGTCAGGGAGTGAGCTCATAAAGCAACATCCTTAGCTCCTCCATCAATACTCCTCCATTAATTATATTTGTACAACTATTTTGTTCAACTAATGAAACTATTATTCTTTATTCCATGGCCTATACTCCTTAAATTATCCTATCTCATACCATTATTCAATTCTCTACCAACTATATCCTACACATACTCACTTGCACATTACTAACCGCAAACTATCATTGATATCAACTTCATGCTTCCACGCACATATTCAAATTTTTAATAGGGGTTAACATCCTTTGATATTCACTAATGCAGTCATAAGAGACTACAGTCTTAGGCTGTGTTTGATCGTCAGGATAAAAGGCAGGATATGATATATTATATTCTATCATGTGTTTGGTAGATGTCTAGGATAAGATAAAGGGGATATAGATGAGATATAGGGAGGATAAAATTATCCTAGGTAGGATAAGATGGGATAGGATTTCACTTCCCTTTCTCTTCCTCCAACTTCCTTGTCGCCACCTTTTGCTATCGCTCTCCATCACCACTCATTGTCGTCTCCCACCCTTGCCGCCGCTGCCACCCACCCCCGCCACCGACCGCCCATCACCACCGTCAGCCACCCATCGCCACCACTGGCCGCCCATCACCTTCGTCAGCCGGCCGCTCGTTGCCACCGCCGGCCGATCGCCTCTAACCAGAATTCTCTCCTTCCAACCTTCTCGCCTCTACCCTCTATTGTCACCCATTCTCACTGTCACTGTCGGCCACCCGTTGCCATCGGCCACCACCGTCGACAGCCAATGGTGGCACCACCGGCTAATCGCTTCTAACTATAATTCTCTCCCCCTAACCTCCTTGCCGCCGCCGCCACCAAAGCCTCACATACAGCTATTTTGAGGAAAGAAAAATTTAAAAAGTAGCCTTAACTTATTCATTTCCAAGATGTCTTGTTGTATATCCGATTTTAAATCCGCTGTTCACCAAACAGTAGATAGGATATAACAAAATCTCAGGATTTCTTATCCTATCATATCCAGTCCTATCTTGACAAAAAATCCGAACGACCAAACGCAGCCTTAGGGATCTCATCTAATCTAACTATTTTTCTGACCTCGTAGGATTTTTCTCCAATTTTGCATGTGGTTTCTGATATTTGTTTCCAAACTATACAGAAGCACCAAAATTTTGAGGTATTTATCGGGGTCGAATGAAAGCAAGTGTAGGAATGTCCTAATGAAGCTACAAGCCTAGAATATTCTGATGGGGTGGGGCGAAAGGGAAAACTGCAAAGACAGATGACTCTTTTTCTGACCATATTACAAAATCTGATATTTATTTCTTTGAAAGGTAAGATATCATGTATGTATTTGAAAACCATACGCTGCACATGTAAATATTTCTAAAGGTATAATAAAAAGTAGACTCTGCAGAACAACTCGGTGTATGTTTCCATTCAAAAAAAGTAGGAAATCTATGTTGGATCGATGAGTTCATAGAAAGTGGGATTACTAAAGGATGCCATGTAGAATTAATGCATCAACAGAAACGCGATTTATGTCCATTTCCGGCTGAACTCGACATTCCTTGTTCAACAAGAAGAAGCCACCTAATGAGTATTGCCCAAGAATGGAAAAGATCCAATTCATGGATTTCATGATATCCAACAAAATCCAAGTAATTTCATATGTGGTTCTCCTCCTGACTAATTAATCTCAGCCTAGCTCACACACAGGCCTTTTTATAGGCCTCCCATTTGTTTGACATTGATGAACTCATTAGTCATTACAACCGCTGCAGTACATAGAGTTAATCCTGAGGTCTGATACAGCATTACGTAGAAAGGTAATGCCGACAAGTCAATTGCACAGCGTCTCTAGCCCGAAGAGCGAGGTCACTGCGCTCGTGGTCGACGACGACAAGGTTATCCAAATGATTCACCACCATCTCCTGAACATCCTTGGAATCGAGAACGATGCCGTCGTGAATGGGAAAGAAGCGGTTGACATCCACCTATCTGGGAAGAAATTCGATCTCATTCTCATGGATAGGGACATGCCTGTCATGAATGGCATAGAGGTACTATTGACTTTCCTATGATCTAACCAAGAGCTAAAGAAAACCTAAGCTTGAAGCAAGGAAAAAGCCATTATAAAACTTATGTTTTCGTTTTTGACAGGCAACAAAGAAACTGAGAGATATGGGCATTAGGAGCACCATTGCAGGCGTTTCATCTCACTCATCCTCGAAAGAAAAACAAGAATTCATTGAAGCGGGCCTTGATGTCTATCATGAGAAGCCTCTGTCAGTTGCTAAGCTCCTCTCTGTTGTCAGTAAGATCAAGCACAAGGGATAGCGTGAACTTGCGCAGCATCACCAAATCAACCGTTGTTCCTTCGAGATGTTGGTGATGTCAGCTTGGATGTACAGCATAAGAGAGTGTAGCATTTTCCTTTTCCCTTCTCATATGGTTCAAGGAAGAACTTTATAGGCATGCTGAAGTTTTCCTTTTTTGCTCTGCCTCTCCTGTAAGAGAGCATGATCATGACTCATCACATGCTAAGGCTTTGTACTAAAACTTTGGGAAAGTTCTAAATAAGGGATTTTTATTTTTTTTTTCAAGTAAATAAGGGTTTGAAGTGCCCTAATTTTTTTCCTTCTGACCAAAAGAAAAAGTGCCTCATTTTTTCAAATGAAAACTTGAAGTGAATTTTGTTTCAAAAAACGGCTTGAAGTGACCAAGTGTCTAACCTTGTCTACCGGCTAAATAAGGGCTTCTTATTTTTTTTGTCAAATAAATAAAGGCTTGAAGTATCCTCATTTTCTCAATTAAAGACTTGAATTTGATGTTGTTTCAAAAAATGGCTTGAAGTGACCATGATAGTTTCAAATAAGGGCCTAACCTCGCCTACCAACTAAATACTCTTGTCGGTCAAGGACATTTTCATCCAAAGACAATTTTAACCTAAAGTTTTGTTAAATTAGATTTAAAATTAAGAAAGTTGAAAGTTTTTTAAAAAAGAAAAAAATATATAGGTGGGAGGGCCCTCTTGCTTGTGGCTGCCACCCATCACCGATGGGGCGTTGGCAATGGCCAGTGGGGTCGCCAACTCCTCGATGAGCGTTGAAGACCCTCACTCGACCCTCTTCGAGCATCGTCGGTGCCGTCCATTGCATGAGACCGACAACCAACGAAAAGGAAGGAAAAAATAGAAAAAGGAAAAAAAAAAAGTAAAGGACAAAAATGTTGTTTACCAACTGGTGAGATCATACCCTTTTTTAAGATTGACATGACAATTTCAAGTCATTTATTTTTAAACAATGTCCATTTTAGATCTTTATTTAAAAAAATGATGACATTTTATATCTTTATTTAAAATAAGTCCACTTCGTGCCGATTTGAAACCAGATACAAAGTGTCAATGTCTATGAACTTATCAGATTGTTTAGTCAATAAGTCTTACTAAACTTAAAGTTCTTCCATCACGATTCTTCTTTTATAAGTAACATGATATCAGTTTTTCGCGTGATAGTGCAAGATGATAAAGACTTAATTTGATTACGGGGCTCATAGTTCTATAGTGTACTGATATGACGGATTTGACTTGACCAATGAGCTATGGACATGTGTCCTTGATCGCCTGACAGGAACAGAGACAACACCCGACAGGTTTCCCCATTGAAAGGCAATACTAACGCGATGCAATGCATCAGGATGACTAAGTTGATCCCATTGCAAGGGGTGACAGTCTAATCACCACCCAAAAACCAAGCGCCTATCGGTCCACTACAGTGGCCTAACTGTGGCCTCGACCCATCTGATGGGTTATGAAGGCTATTTCCCTTTTGGTACGGGAGATAAGGTATTGACGTATTGTTTTACATCGCTCAACACGAAGATAAAAAGAGAAAAGTAGAGAGAGAGATAGTGGTTGATCGGTGTACTTCCTCTTAAAGATGCAGAAGAAAGCGGAGAGAGAGAAAATTAAGTAGACATTTGATTTGATCTTCATTAAAGTATGTTGCCCTTTAAGCGAAAAAAAAATCTAGGGTTTTGGATTGGGAAAAAGCCACAAAAAATCTTAAATTTTATCCATTATGACACATTTATCTCAAATTTTTTTTGTGACACAAAAAATCTCAAATTTATATATGTATGACACATTTATCCCAAGCTTTTTTTTGTGACACAAAAAACCCTAAAATTTTTTCTGTAACACCAATTTTTGAGATAAATATGTCATATGGATATAAGTTTAGAGTTTTTAATGTCACAAAAAGAAAGTTTAGGATAAATATGTCACACTGTATAAATTTAGAGTAAATGTATTACATAAATATAAATTTAGAATTTTTAGTGTCACAAAAAAAAATTAAGATAAATGTGTCACAGTGGACATATTTTAAGATTTTTGGTGGCTTTTACCCTTTTGGATTTCTACTTCTTTTTGTGGCTAATTCGGCTGGATTGAGGTGGGCACCACTGCAAAGACTAGCAAAAGACGGTTCTTTGTTATTAGAATGCTAATATCGTTAAAACACTCTAACGTTACCAAGGTACCGACTTAAGCATCGAAAGGCCAATCCAGGTTACACGGCAATCCTTAACCTATTTCTTTGGGTGCAATCCTCCATCAGAGCTCCGACCGCCTTCAAAAGGACTAGATTGAACATCAACATGTACGACAATACTTCTTGCAAAAAGGGGTGTCCCGAGCATTTTATTTTCTGAAAAATCTTAAAAGCAAGATTTATGATGTCCATATGTTATATATACACCAGGATCTGTCACTACAAATCTCCTCTAAATTTGATTCTATTATTGATAACAGCCAACATAATTAATTAGTTGGATGAGATTTAAGTGGTGGAAGATACACAAAAGGAAATTTTGAGCTAATAAAATCTGAGAAAAAGGTGAATGACAAGGGAAATTAACTACTCGCCGATTTATCGGTTAGTCTTTGATTTATGGCTTGAATGTTCTCCTCTCTCATTCGGCGCAATGAAACTTTTTTTTATCAGTCCTGCTGAAGTTTCTCTTCTTTGCTCTGTTTCTCCTGGTTAACAGAGCATGATCATGACTTATCTAATGCTAGGGACATTCAAAAAAGACTAATAATTCTATGAACATCCAATGACGCTTCTTGCAAAGATGGTTTCCCAAGTATTTTATATTTTAGCATATACGAAAATTTAGAAATTTCAACTCTAATTTAGATTATAACTATTTAGAATTAATTAGTTCGGCAGGGTTTTCGTTACTGAAAAAAAGGAAACAAGAAAGTTCTAAGCCAACAAAATCTGAAAATACGAGAATTAACGAGAACAATTCATTATTCGCCGCGTCAAGTGGGGTCACCACATTAGAACCAAATTGATTAGTAATCTAAAGTGCATTAAACGAAAATCCAATATCATGAGCTTGAAGGACAATAATAAGTGATTATAGTATAGTTTCTTGTTAAGTAGTGTTGGAGAATTAATAACTACCAACATGTTGAGGCTATTATTCACGGATACTTTGGATGTTAATCTAGTTAATGTGAGTTGGCGTGCAATTAACATTGAAGGTACTTCTAAGTTAAATGCTACAGTAGACCTGTTTTGTTGCAGTTCTCCGTTTAAAAGAGGTTCGATCATCATCGATAAAGAACGTATAACGACCCTACCTTTTCAAATAAATCAAGCTCCGTCGTCATCAGAATATCTCTTATTCAATGCGAGACTCAAGATGTCACGAAATAATAGAAAGTGAACGAAACCCTAATAAAGAAAAATGACACGTAGATGAACCGCGATTTCTTAAAATAACAATTTCAGTCTTTTTCTCCCACATAATCACTGATATTCAAGTAAAGAAAAACTACCCATTTGAGTTTGTCCCCTATAAAATTTGTCCTGAATTAGTACAGGCACAGGTTAGTGTAGACACGCTTTTTGGGATTGGAAATTTGATACCAGCTATCCCCATAAATTAATTATTTCTGCTTTCGTTTTCTGAACGGCAATATAATATTTTATTGGGGGATTTCAGAAATTATATTTTCTATTCCTCTTCTGATGGGACCGCTTGCTATTTCTGATATTGTTGGTTAATTAAAGGGTCCTAATGTCGGGCAGAGGCAAGTACACATTTGAGGCTGGCTTCCAATAATTAATTGGGCACTAAAAATAATAAAAATAACAATAATGATGATGATGATGATGATGATGATGATGATGTGGATGTTGATGTTGATAGATATGGCCTTTCACTTTCTATCAGCATCGCTTCCTTTTGGCCAACTTGCAATCGTGTTCGATCACTCTTTGTGCCCCCAAATGAGTTGAATGTTGTCCAAAAGCATCCGATGGTCAATTGTCAACGTTTGGTCCCCGACACGCAGCGCTCGGCATGTACGTATCTCTTCATCATGTACGGACAGTCGACATCTCTTTGGAGTCTCTTCCTTGCGTGGAGTTATTTTCGCGCGTATCTTCGTCCGATCGAATAATCTCTTATAGGTCGAAGTGGAATAAAATTTCAAAGTGCCTTCAGAGTTTCACATCTCGCTAATATCAAATGAATCGATAATCATTTGTTCACTATCTCGTCTTCCCGTACCGCATATGGTTCATATTTCGAAAACCGAATTCCTTTACATTGGATCATATCGACGAGTGTCTTTAGGCAACCCCTGAAGCACATCTACTAACAGAATCGTCCCATAAAACTTTCTTAATTGGTTGCTTTACTACCTACCATGTCGAGACACGTACCGACCAAATCCTCCATGAACTCAAGACAAAATACAAATGCATTTAATCATGCAAGTGCAGGAAGCAGAAGTGTGGGTTGATGGTCAAGAAGGTCCAAAAGGAAGCGCAGGGAGGGGAGAGGGAGAGGGACAGATCTTATCCCCAACATGACAATCCAAGTAGGCATTTATCCTCGCCCAGCAGGCAAAACAGCAGCAGCAGCAACAGCCAGCAGCTACAAAACCAGCCAACAGAAATTATCTCTTCAAGAGAAAATCAATAACCGACATCGTTCTACGGATGATGCAATGGACGTAGTCGAAACCCATCTTAGTATCGCCAGAAAATATGTCGAATCGAGGTACGCAATATTCAAATGTCGAACGAGGGGGGTGTCAATTTCAATTTATAGCTTTTGTTCCATCGATAATTTGTCGCGGAGTTACATCACTAATTTGTTTCAAAATTGATGCAAAGTAGTGCATTTCCTAGTTTTGAGATGAGATTGTGAAAATTCATAGTACTTTTGTTATTTTAGAATAGAATGGCGAAATAATATCTTCCATGGCACTCGATTGAGGTTTTTTTATATCCTTTTTCGATTATGGACGTTATTCCTCCATCCATGATCGGGAAAAACCACGTCTTTAATTAATAGGTTATAAATTATGGGCATCACCCTCGATATTCATAATGCAAGGTATCAATAAGAAGATTAATATCACGAAGTTTCTTCCGACAAGGAAGGGATAAGAAAATGGTCCCATCATTTCATGTATTTTTCGTTTGGCAACGATTCTAATCCAAAAAATCAATTCTGTTTAGAATCGAATCTTTCTGATTCCGTTCCCTGGACGAATTTCAGGGAATTACAACACATTTGATAACTGCGCAAAATTTCTATTTTCGCAAATAATTTCCCTTCGTAATTTTTTTCATTTAAGTCAAATAATTACATATTGTCACTATAAAGTCAATCTATATAGCATCACTAATAAAATAAATATCACTTGATCTCGAATCATACATAATGCATAATTAGTCTATTTGATCAATCTATATAACATCACTAATCTTTTCGGGAACAATTTCTCTTCCATAATTATGTGAAGTGACTGTGTCCATTAGCTTAGCAATGCTCTCTTGAATGAATGTAGACAGAAAGATAATAAAAAATTTCTAATAGATGGAAAGATATAAATAAATAAAAAGACTCTCTGCGGAAGAGAGAACAGAAGTAGATAGATACGGATGTTTTCAGCCGTACCCAGTAAAACTAAATCTTGATCTTGATACTGCGTGCGACATCACAAGTTGGAGAGTTGCTATTTTTATAAGCTGGCGAGCTTCGTTCTCTTCTCTTCTCTTCTTCCCCACCACCTTCAACTTCAGTTTCTACGCAGTACAGAGTCACGGACTCCATTTCCATCCCTCTCGTACGTACCCACAGAGACGGCTTCGGTTCTTGCTGTGCGAGCTTTGAGTCGCCGTCACCTCTCTCTCTCTCTCCCTCTCTCTCTCTCTTTCAATCTTTTTGTCCAACTCGCTTTCACTCACGCTCCAAGTCACAGAGTCCCATCACTCGCCGGAGCGTAAGTTTCCACTTTCGGTCTCGCCGTTTGCAGTTGCACGGAGAGACGATGAGTGCGCTCGTCCCTGACTTCCGGATTGACAACGGCGACGAATTCTCAGTTCCCTTTTCGATGAGGTTAGCCATGTGAGTAGATGGGTTCTCTTCTCGATTCTTCTCTGGAACTTTCCTCTGGACTCGAAGGAAACTGAAGTGGGCTTGGTTATGAATTCGCAGGGTCGAAGATGAGATCATGGAGCTGCTCTGGGAAGACGGGCGGCTCGTCGTTCAGAGCCAGAGACAGGCCAAGACGCGAGCCGCCACCGCAGCGGGCGGCGGCGGAGTGTTCCGCGAGGGGGAACGCCGGCAACGCGATCGCCTCTTCATCCAGGAAGAAGAGATGGCTTCGTGGGCTCAGTACCCCTTCGACGCCTTCGACGGCGGCAACTTCGGCTCCGACCTCCCGTATTCGCCCACGCCCTGCGTCACTTCGAACTCCGACGCGGATTGCGACTTCAGAACCTCCGATTCCGGCGAGGTTACGAGCGAGAACGGCGCGTCGGAGGGCTCCGCGCTCGTTCCGAAGGCGGCGATGGGGGGATTGAGTCCGTCGGTTTCAAACGAGTTGACTGCGGCAGAGCCGAACGGGACCACACCTCCGGCGAGTTCGGGAGGCGCGAGAGGTGACATGAGGCGAGAGAGGGCTAGCGGCGCGGCGGTGGATGCTCCGCCAGGTGTTGGTGTCGGCGTCGGTGAGGAGGGGGTGGCTCGTGATGAGACGATGGTGACGTCACCGCCAGTCGGGTCAACCCCAACTGGCATGGGGCGGCTGGCTCCGGCGGGGGCGGCATCACAGCTGGGTATGCAGAGGGAGAAGAGGAAGCGCGAAGGGAGAGAGGCAGGGGACGGCGAGTGGCTGAGTGACGAGGTACTTGCGATTCTCGTTTAGACTTTCGGTCTTCTTGGGGAGAGATTAAATGAGATTATTGTCGCCAATAAACGTCGAGTGGTAAAAGTCACGACCTTATTAATTCCCACTTCTTTGTTGGCCAGAAACACAAACATGGTTCAAGGGTGTCTTCCATGCCCAGGATGTTTTCTCTTTCAAATATACATTACTGTTGTTGTTGTGTCCTATGCTTTTGCAGAAGGACGTCCGTTTTGAATCTGCTAACGCGAAGGAGCGAGTCGCTATATCAACGCCTGCAAAGAGATCTCGTCGCGCAAATGTCCACAATCTGTCGGAGAGGGTCTGTACTGCTGCCCCTTTTAGATAATGATAGCGGCTGTTCTTTCCAAGTCTCTAGTTTGCTTGACTTGTGTGTTTGATTCATCTGCAGAGACGCAGGGACAGAATAAGTAGAAAGATGAAGGCCTTGCAAGAACTTATTCCTCAGTGCACCAAGGTTGTTCTGTTACACAGATCAGTTCTTATCCAGGATTTTTGTATATTCAACTACCATTGCTGATGGTGATGCTTGTGTTCCCTCTCTGTGATGAGCATTTTGCTGATATAAATTCACCTCTCCCTGCTTTTCAGGCTGATAAAGCGTCATTGCTGGATGAAGCAATCGAGTACTTGAAGTCGCTTCAATTGCAAGTGCAGGTAGAGTCTCCACAAGTGCTTTTTGGATGGCCCTGCTATTTAACTAATAACTAAATAAGAAGCGTGTGAACATTTCTTCTGAAGAAGCTCATGGTATCTTCCTCGCTGCATCAAGTTCAGACCAGAGTACTTGTGCTAGGAGAATCACCTCAGATAAACAAAGGGTCATTAGGCATTGTCTTGGAAAATTGATGTAGCATATTATTCTTTCAGTACATGATGCTCCAGGTTAAGAAGTACAAGGGGCTAACACAAGTCTGTTTAGCGTGGATTCTTCTTTTATATTCCTCTCTCAAGCGGCATTCTACATCCGTCTTTTTGAATTTTAAAATATTTCTTAGGGGCCTGGTATTTTGATCCTATAAGAGTGAGCCTGAGCTCCATCTCAAATAAATTGTCAAATACTTTCCAGGACTAGACCACTCTTGTGAATCATTGAAATATTGGCTTAAATGGAGTATACTTTTCATTTGTGTAAAGCTTAGTTTACAACACTGAATCATCATTTTTTGGTCTGATACTGACTTCACAAAACAAACAATTCGTTCAGATGATGTCCATGGGGTGCGGTGTGGTTCCTGTAGTATCTCCTGGTGTGCAAGCCTACATGCCATGCATGAACATGGGCACTGCAATGGATGCTGGCATGAATCGCCCCATGATGCTATTTCCTAACATCTTGGCTAGTTCGATGATGCAACCGTCAGCTAATGGTGCTCACTTGCACCCTGGGTACCCTATTTCGACCTCTAGCATGCAGCAAGAAGCTCCTAATCAATTCAGAACTCCATCACCTATTCACTTGGATCCAACATTAAGCTCACAGATGATTCAAAATCTGAGCCAGCAATTTCCCGCGAATGCCAGTTCCTTTCAGCAGCCGCTGGGCCTTTATAATATGCAACACCCACCACAATAGATACTTTCTAAATCCCTCAATGATTGGAGATTTTATGCGATGTGGTAATAAACTGTCTCCCATTATCGTGCTACAATACTTTCTTTGCTTCAGAGACGAAGTCATCATTCTGATTTGCTTATTTATTCTGAATGTCTTTCTTTAATAAAGAAAATTTTTTTATAAGAAAAACCAATAGCAGCAGCCTCTTGAAGGTGGAGAGGTGGAGAAGATAATTCTTAAGACTTGTTTCACTGTAACATTTATTCAGTCTTAAGACTGAATATGCTTTAGAGCACGTGCTACTGAGGCTGAACTATGATAAGAATGCATATTAGCTTTTGGTCGTATACGCTGATATTAAGTTAATGCACTCGGGAGTTTGATTGTATTTGGTCGCTGTTCTTCTCAGATTGACATTAGCAGTCGCTTACTGGAGGGAACAGGACCAAGTTATGATCCAGCCTGGTGGTGCCCAGCCAAAGTAGGAGCAGAGGAGGTCAGTATCAGGTCAGCTAACTCCTATCTTCGTTCCCAATCAACTTCAATGTTTTGACCAGTTCGGAGTTCTGTGAGTTTAGAAAGGGTAAAGGATCATTGATCAGAACCTGCAATGTGAACTAGTGAACTGTGATTATCATGTCGGTGCATGCTGCTGATCCACAATTTGAATCTGCAGTGGGATTGATATGGTCTGATATCCTCTTTGAAACAATAAAACAGTACTTTGTTTTTCCTTCTATAATAGGTGCCTGATTACAAGAAAGGAGGCCTTCCTCAATTGAATAGTTCTCTGTCGTTTCTCGGTGTAGTTATGAAGTCGATTGAACTAAGCGTCAATTTCGTGCCCGTTGTTTTTTGCAATCTTCAATTCGACCCGAATCACCGAGGTGAAAGTTTTGTGCTTTCTTACGGGCTTGGCTCCATTAAGCTCTGCTATCCATGCATTCTTCATTTCATGTTGACGCTGAAGACCGGTCTGAAGGAGATTCCTGGCTAATTCAGCTAACAACAGAAGAATATGGTGTACGATCAAGGAAATTCAGTTCATTGTTCTCTTATACCATCAATGAAATATAAGTTCAGTGCGGGTCTAAACGAGGGTCATGAACGGTGAATCCGCATGTGAGGCCAGGTATCGAAACCTTCCCGGATTCAAGATTCATTTAGGCATCACGGAAGACGGAACTGCACGGCAGTATAATAATGAATGGCCCTTGTGATCAACCACGAGAATGAGCGGCCAAGCTTAATCTCATCCGAGTGAATCATGGGATAAGGGTTGATGTTTTAACTGGTAGTTGCATTACTGTCCACGCATTTAGGAGCGTATCGCCTCGAGGTGGGCGGACGGATTACCAAGTCAAACACTTGGCTCGGGTTCTCCCAGACCCTACCGACCTCAAGTCCGCAACAATTTTTTTTTTTGGGGTCGAATACCGTGACATTGTTGACTCGGTTAATTATGAATATTATGTTCTTTCTATTATTAGTCGCCAATTGGAGGCCGGTTAGAGGCCAGGTGAAGCGCAGAAGATCGTTTCATTTTCCACGAACTGGAGATTTGAGGAACAGGAACTTGATTAAGCTAAGTCCAGTTAGTGCCCCTTTCGGTACCTTTTTCTCGTCGTTTCGAATATATTTTTCACGCGATGTTTGTCCATTTTTTAAGTCCTAGGCACATCCATCTTTATTGACCATCCTTGGATAATTTATGCAGTTGCATTCGAGGACAACATAAGCACAAAACTACATAACCAGATTATCCCAACACCATAATAAGCGCAAGCAAATCAAGCGCGAGAAGATAGAGTATGGAAAAAGGAAGAACCCGAGAGCCGTATCGGGCAACGTTTAATAGAGCCTTGTCATTACGACCGGGGCCGGACCCCGTGAGCGATACCCTAAACCAAACACAGCCACTAAAAACTAAATGATGCGAAATTACTAGCCAAGTGTTAACGATGGAACATTGATCAAACGTAAAACAAACCTAGCGCTAAATGCAGCTCTATACTACGTGCAATTCTAATTAATCAATCATTTTCTTCTCATCTTTTTCCATTTACCATAATTTTCTTTTCTTAATTTTCCTTCAAGACATGCATGTCCCTAGGATCAAACCTAACATATAATGCAGCTAATGAACTCTAATGTAATTACTATATGAACATTATATCACGAGACATGACCTAAATATGCACGAAATGACTAGAAAATGACCTGATAACATGAAGGAACTACCCCCAGGATCACAAGTGATCGCGTCCGGCTTGGGGCACTTTATTTGATTCGAAACAAAGGCCTGTTCATGCATGAATTTCAGGACTAAAACATACCTACCTCATCACAAGCAATTACAATAACTGCCATTTCTGGTTGGGATGCTTGTGTTCCCTCTCTGTGATAAGCCTTTTGTGAATATATATTTGTCGAGGTGTGATTCGTATTCCCATCAATAGGAAAGCACGGGGTCCCATAAATAGCTAGTGTGTATATATACTCTATTTCTCTTGTAATTGAGCGATGTAATCGAGAGATGCGAGGTGCTAATTATAATAGAATCCTCTAACGGATGTAGCCCTAGCTTAAGTGTGAATCGGGTTAAAAATCATGTATCTCGATTTCTCTCTCTTGACTTTCTCTCTATTTCGTCATAATTGTGCGCCAAAACCTAATGATATTTACCTTCGTTGCTGGATGAAGCAATTGAGTACGTGAAGTCAGTTCGATCGCACTCGAAGTCTCCAAGTGCTTTTTAGATGGTCCTGCTATTAAACTAGGAACTAAACAATCCGCACGCGAATATTTCTTCTGAAGAAGCTCATGGCATCTCCCTCACTGCATAAAGTTTAGACCAGTGTACTTATGCTAGTAGAATTACCTCAGACAAACACACGGCTATGGTCATTAGGCATTGTCTTGCAAAATTGATGTAGGATATTGTTCACCAAGTACCTGATGCTCAATGTTAAGAAGTAAAAGGGGCCAACAGCAGTCTGTTTAGCGAGAATTCTTATTCTAAATCCCACTCTAAAGCGCACATCCGACATCCATCTTTTTGAATTTTTAAAATCATTCTTAGTAGCCTGGTATTTAAATCCTATTAGAGTGAGCCTGAGCTCATCTAGAATAAATGGTCAAATACTTTC
This sequence comes from Metrosideros polymorpha var. glaberrima, assembly GCA_001662345.2. Taxonomy (NCBI): domain Eukaryota; kingdom Viridiplantae; phylum Streptophyta; class Magnoliopsida; order Myrtales; family Myrtaceae; genus Metrosideros; species Metrosideros polymorpha. The sequence continues at coordinate 5,443,270 of BCNH02000008.1, read as the reverse complement.
CAGGACTAGAACCCTCTTGTCAATCTTTGCAACATTGTCAAAAGTGGAGCACATTTGTCATTTCTGTCAAGCTTTGTTTACAACACTGCGTCATCTTCTTGGAGTCTGATACCGACTTCACAAAGCAAAACACTTCGTTCAGATGATGTCCAGGGCGTATGGCATGGTCCCTGTTGTGTTTCCTAGGATAACACCCTAGATGCCATGCATGAACATGGGCACTGCAGCGAATGCGGGCATGAATCGCCTCCGTGACGCTATTTCCCGACGTCTTGGGCTAGTCCGATAATGCAACTGTCAGCTAATGGTGCTCACTTGGGCCCTGCGGCAAGAAACTCCTGATCAATTCAGAACACCACCACCACCTAACCACTTGGATCCAACATTAAGCTCACAGATTATTCAGAACCTGAGCCAGCAATCTCCTGCAAATGCCAGTCCCTATCAGCAGCAGCATCTGGGCCTTACTTATATGCTGCAAATGCCAATCGGAGAAGTCACATCTTTGAATAGCGCGCTACAAATTATGGACATCCCTCACGTGCAACTTAACTAAACATAAGTATGAATGATATTCGTCGCATGATCTATCAATCTGAAAACTAATACGACCAAGTTTCCTCCAACGAGGAATGGATATAAATACATATTCATGTCATTTCATGCATATTAATCTAATTCTAAAAAAAGTTAAAATGTCCTTATGCCATGAACTAATAACCAACGTTCGGGCACGCACGCGCACACAAATGGGTAAGTTTGTTGAGGAAGAATATGGGTAATTGTGCAAGGAAAGGCGCGTTTGGTAACAATTCTCTTCCAAAATTCAACTCCTTGCAAAAATTTATTATGGCCAGAATCAATTCCGGAAGAGAATGAGAAATAAATTTCTGGAATGTTTACCAAACGCATCCTCATTCTACTTCTTCTTTTGACAAGTTTATCAAACGACGGCCAAGGATCGACGACCAATGGGGACCGGCGACCAGTGGCGGCCAGCAACCGCCTGCCGCCCGACGACTCGCGACCGGCGATACAAACCCACCGATGGGGAACGGCAGCCGGTGATTGCCCAACGACCGGTGGTGGCCTACGAGCATGAAAAAGAAATGAGAAGAAAAATGAAAATATAAAAGAATCACTTCTAACCCTTGAGAATCACTTTTTTTTACCAAACACAATTCTCATTCAGATATAGAAAATTGCTTTAGAAGTAATTCTTTACTCAACGCATTTCTGCTCCAAAATTACTTCTGGAGCAGAATTAAAAATTCTAAATGGTTATCAAAGAGTGTTAATTAGTTTTTTTTTCTTTTTGTCTTTCTGTGATTTAATATAAGGAAAATTAAAGAATACCCAATAAGTGAGACAAAACCCATTCTTTTTTCTTAATATTAACTAGACTCGACGCAAGCTGCGCGTGCCATTTACGTTAAATTGGATCGGTGACACTCATAAGATATTTTCAACTGATAAATAGTTCTCTTTAGATAATTGCAACCAGCTTTTTATCTTTATCTTGGATTGGTGACACTCATAAGATATTTTCAACTGATAAATAGTTCTCTTTGGATAATTGCAACCAGCTTTCTATCTTTATCTTTTCTTTTTTATTTACAATTGTCTAACTGCGTTTGGACAACCAAATGATTTGCAAATTCAGTGAGCGATGGCTTTCACTTTTCAGTACTAAATGATGAAAAATAGTCCATGGATCCATTTAAAATCGATTCAAAGTCATCATCACAATTTACTTTTGAAATAATTTAGATAGAAAGGTTATTTTTATAAATAAGAAAAAAAAAATAGAGAGAGAGAGAGAGAGCAGTGACAGACTTGTTATCTGTGCCCGGAACAAGTTTATTTCTTTCTTCTAACGTGAACTCCCAGAGATTTCTCAAAGGAGTAGTATAGATACAGATGTCTGAGCCGTACACGGCATACCAAAGCTCGAATACAGCGTGCGAAAAGCTTTACTATCTCATCGGCTACGTACAAAACAAAAGTTTACTTTTTTGTTCTTTTATTAATGGGGAACTCCCAAAGATCTCTCGATGACAGAAAGCAGCAGTAGTACAGATACAGATGTTTCGGCCGTACACGGTATACCCGACCGACCCTTAGACAGGATACCAGGTCTTGATACCGCGTGCGAATAACTTGTTTCATCAGCTGTGCACAAGACGAGCTTGTATAATTCCTGTGGAGAGAGCTGCTGGTGCTATTTATAGCTCGCGAGCTTTGCACACTCTCTTCAACTTCACCGGTATCTGCACCAGTATAGACTCCAGAGAGGTGATCACTGGTTCCGTTTCCGTCCATTTCGTACGTACCCACAGAGGCGGCTTCGGTTCTTGCTGCGCGAGGTACGAGTCGGTATCGCCTCTCTCGCTCTTGCCCGTTGCAGCGGCAGATAACACACAGAGATGATGAGTGCCCTCGTCCCTGTCTTCCAGATTGACGACGGCGATGAATTCTCAGTTCCATATTCGACGAAACTAGCCATGTAAGCACAACTGCGCGTACATTCCCGTGATGGTGGTGTTTTTCCAAAGTCGAACTTTGTTGTTCAGCATCTCGTAATATGATTATGAATTCTCAGGGTCGAAGATGAGATCATGGAGCTGCTCTGGCAAGATGGAAGCCAGAGACCGGCCAAGACGCGATCTCCGCCGTACATGTACGAGGACGCTGCGATAGCGCCAGGCGGCTCTGAGGAGGGGGTGGCACGTGGTGAGATGACGGTGACGTCATCACCCGTCGGCTCCACCACAGCTGGCATGTGGGGGCTAACTCCAACGGGGGCGGCGTCGCAGCTGCGCATGCAGACAGAGAAGAGGAAGGACGGCGAGCGGCTCAGTGACGAGGTACTTGCGAGTCTCGTTCAGGGTTTGGGGTCTCTTCTTGTATTAGTCGCCACAATCACTTCGGCTTATGTCTGTTAGAAAGTTGGAACCACGTGGAATTATAGAATTTCCATTTCATGTCCTCGTTAAAGGTGATAGCGAGTGAGTTGGTAACGTATGGATTGGGTTAATTGATCTTCACTTGCGCTCAAGTTAAGTATGCTTCCTCAACAATGCCTCGATGAGTATCAACCCTAGTGCCTTTAAGAAATTTTTCTGGTCTCCCAATTACCCGGTCTTGACTAGCATTGACAAGAAACACAAGTATGTTTTAAGGATGTTTTCCTGTCTAGGATGTTCTCTCTTCCTAATATTCATTGTTTTTTTCTTTTCTTTTCTTTTGTGTTCTATGCATTTTCAGAAGGACGTCCATTTTGAATCTGCTAGTGCAGAGGAGCAAGTTGCTAAATCAACCCCTGCAAAGAGATCTCGTCGTGCAAATGCCCACAATCTGTCGGAGAGGGTTTGTACTCCTTCTAAGGGTGATTGGTTCCCGGGCCTGGAACTGAATTGAACTGATTCTAGGGTCGACCCGAGAACCCCTATCAAACTTTAAGTAATACAACTGTTATTTTAGGAAAACATGCCGTGTGAGCAAATTGGGGCATAGTTGTTAGGGCCGGTTCCCCAGTGTTTTTCGTCTCAGTGTGAATTGATCACCCTAACTACTACCACTTTTAGTTTGCTTAATTGGCATAGTTGATTCATTTTTCAGAGACGTAGAGACAGAATAAATGGAAAGATGAGGGCCTTGCAAGAACTCATTCCTCGGTCCACCAAGGTTGTTCTGTCAAACAGATCTGTTCTTTTCTAAGATTTTTGTGTATTTAACTACCATTTCTGGTTGTGATGCTTATGTTCCCTCTCTGTGATAAGCAATTTGCTAATAGAAATTTGCCTCTCCCTGTTTTTCAGGCTGATAAAGCGTCATTGCTGGATGAAGCAATTGAGTACTTGAAGTCGCTTCAATTGCACTTGCAGGCACTTCAATTGCAAGTGCAGTCACGTCAATTGCAAGTCCAGGTAGAGTCTCCAGCAAGTGCTCTTTAGATGGTCACTGCATAAAGTTCAGACCGCAGTACTTATGCTAGTAGAATTACCTCAGATAAACAAATGGGTACAGTCATTAGGCATTGTCTTGCAAAATTGATGTAGGGAATTATTCATTTAGTCCACGATGCTCCATGTTAAGAAGTAAAAGGGGGCTAGCACAAGTCACTTTAGCGTAAAATTCTTTTTTTAAAATTCCACTCTCAAGCGCGCATCTTACGTTCCTCTTTTTGTAATAATAAAATATTCTTAGGAGCCTGGTATTTTAATCCTATTAGATTGAGCCTGAGCTCATCTAGAATAAATTGTCATACTTTCCAGGACTAGAGCACTCTTGTCAATCTTTGAGATATTGGCTTAAATGGAGTATATTTCTCATTTCTGTCGAGTTTAGTTTACAAAACTGCATCATGATTTTTTGAGTCTGATACTGACCTCGCAAAACGAACACTTCATTTAGATGACGTCCATGGGATGCGGCATGGTCCCCGTTGTATTTCCTGCTGTACAACCCTACATGCCATGCATGAACATGGGCACCGCAATGGACGCGGGCATGAATCGCCCCAGGATGCTATTTCCTAACATCTTGGCTAGTTCGATTATGCAACCATCAGCTAATGGTGCTCACTTGGGCTCTGGGTTCCCTATTTCAACCTTTAGCATTCAGCAAGAAGCTCCTGATCGATTAGGAACACCGTCATCTAATCATTTGGATCCGGCATTCAGCTCACAGATGATTCAAAATCTGAGCCAGCATTTTTCCAGAAATGCCAATTCCTATCAGCAGCATCTGGGCCTTCCTTATATGCAGCAACCACCTAAGAAGGTACTTTCTAAGTCCCTCAATGATTTGGAGCTTATAGGCAATGCGGTAATAAACCGCTTTCGGTGTTCATGCTACAATACTTTTTTCGCTTCAGACAGGAAGTCATCATTCCAGTTTGCTTACTTGTTCCGATTCTCTTCAGCAAAGTAAAATATTTGATAGGAAAAACGAATAACCGCAGCCTCCTGAAGGTGGAGAAGATACTTTTTTCTACTTGTTTCACCGTAACATTAGTTCAGTCTTAAGCCTGAACATGCTTGAGAGCACGTACTACCGAGGCCGGACCAGGATAAGATCACATACTAGCTATTGGTTGTCTACGCTAATCTTAATTTAATGCACTCAGGAGTTTGATTGTATTTGGTTTGCTCTTCTTCTCAGATTGACATTAAGAGCTGCTTTTATTAATGTGAACAGGACGAAGTGATGATCCAGCCTGGTGCTGCCAAGCCAAGGTAGGAGCAGAGGAGGTCAGTCTCAGGTCAGCTAACTCAATCTTCTTTCCCGATCAACTTCAATGTTTTGAGCAGTTCGGAGTTCTGCGAGTTTAGAAAGGGAAGTCACATATAATTCTCGGATCAAACTCCGTAAATGATCATTGATCAGGACCTGCAAAGTGAAAGTTGTGAACTGTGATTATCACGTCGGTGCATGCTCCCGATTAACGGTTTAAAGAAAAAGTACATTTCATAAGTGATTATTTACAAGGAGAATGATAGAGGTCAAAGTGAATTTATTTGAGAAAAAACGAGTTGCTAGAGTATTTATCAATACTAATACATTTGAGATGCCTCTTTTTTTTTCGAATTATTAATATATGAAACCGACTGTTTTTTCTTCAATTTTAGGTGCCTGAGTACGAGAAAGAAGGCCTTCCTCGGTTGATCAGCTCTCTGTCGTTTCTTGGTGGAAGTTACCGTATCGAATCGAACGCGGTGTTGGGTTTATCCCAAAGGGAAAGAAAATGTCATGCCCATATTTTTATTGTAATGTCCAACTCGACCTGAGTCACCGAGGTAAAAGTTTTGTCCTTCCTTACAGGCACGGCTCCACCATTAACATCAGATATCCATGCATTCTCATCTCGTGTGACCATGGAAAACCCGACTAAACGAGATTCCTGTCTTAACTTGGCTAACAACAGGAGATTATACGCATCGATCAATGAAATATAGTTCAGTGTTCTCTTATACGATCAACGAACAGCACGCCTCTGATACGATCAGTGCTCTCTCTCTCTCTCTCTCTCTCTCTCTCTAATGAAGTAATTAATGGCACTTGTGATCAACCAAAAGAATATGCGGCAAGGCTTAATCACATCCAAGTGAATAATAGGATATAAGGAGGAAAACGTCAATAACTGGTTCTTTCTCCCGGAAAAGAGAGCACGAAAGGACCATTCATCATCTGAGAACTAAACTTGAAACAAACAGTATAAATTACAGCATTATCGATCCCGGAAATGAGTGAACTCAGACTCTCACATGTAAAGCCCTTCCGGAACCCCTTCTTTCTTCTTGAACATAACCTTCTCCTTCGCCTTCTTGAAGTCCACATGTGTCACCTGCAACGTGAGAGTTGCCGCATTAGATTACCACCATATATAACCAATTTCAGGAATCCCGCACTTATGTCCCATCTCAATGATTACGAAACCTGCCTGAACTGTAAACTGCAAGCAATTCTACTTGAAGGCAAAATCAACATTCTCGGCTCAACATATTGGCATCATAAATACTTGAGAAGTGACAAACTTTGGCAAGAAGGTTGACAACTTGACAAGATCAAATGCTGTCACTATTTGATTTCAATAATATTCCAACAAAGAGTTAAACTACAGCCAGTATGGTGAAAATTCAGAGACCATCTGAACTTCACCAGGCTCCTTGGTAGTTTAAAAGCAATCAATCAAGATGAAAAAACATGATTTCCATCAAAGTCAAGAGTTGTCAAGGGCTTGTTAAATGGACGAGAACCAATGTAACAACTTTTCGCTGGGCTGATGAAAATAAGGCTAGAGGACATGGATAAAACAACATATTAATTTATTCAAAGTGCAAGAAGGAAAGAAAAATCAGATTGTAAATTGTGTAATTATTCTTTAAAAAAAAAAAAGAGCTTAGCATGTGACTAATCAGGAAAATGGCCACGTATAGACGTACCCAAATTTTTTACCACAGAACCAGTTCAGAGATCAGACATAACATATCAGGGGGGAGGTCACCCAACAAGTGAAGTCTAGCCAGTTGCCACATACATTGGACAACAAGGCTGATGTAAGGCAGCACTTGATAAAAACTACAAAAGATAAGGGCACTCCATCCAGTTTCCATGCAAGATCTCCCCAACCCAATCCCCCTCCTCAAGGGCCTGACAGATCCCTCATAATCTTATATAGCCAAACTTCTTTTCACACCACACGTATTGACCTGTTTAGAAGCTTCACGACATTTTCCCTGGAGCTTTAGTGCCATTACTCCCCATGCAAGAACTTAATCATCAAAAAGATGTTTATAAAAAATTGCTTATACTTTAGTTTTATCAACCTTTTCCAGGTTAAGAACGTCATTGTGTTTCCCATTAAACAGATCACTAAAGAAGATGCTACGTGTGAGAAAAACAACCATTTTTGAGAGACAATAGTTCTTCGAATACTTAGCAGAACACAAATATAACCAAAAATTTAAATTTGAAATCCACCACTAAAAAGTCCAAAACACTCCTAGATAACTGAATAAGGAGGTAGTAGTCCATAAGATTTTACATGTTCAGAACCAAGGAACATGAACTGTTCCCTCCCGATGTGGAACCCCGCTCATTCGGTGTATACCTACCAAATGAGAACTCTCTTCCTCTATAATCCTGTGATTGCCTCACAAAGAAAAAAAATAAAAGAATGGCTCCCTAATTTGTTGTCCCATGAAATTATGTGGGGACTAAAATGGACTCTTTTAGTTTGATGTGTCCCCAGAGAAGATGCATCTTCTTGGAATTAGAAGCAAAGTTCGCAACACTTATTCGTAAGAAAGTTGATTCATTCAACTACCAGAGTTCCTAGCTTTTCTTTTATTCTGTGAAATTGATAACTTAAAACTACATGACCATAATTTCTTTTCGTTTATGCACCATTAATACTGCATTGGCTGCACAGGGTTAATTCGCTCAGCTGGGCCCCCCAGACAAACAAGAAAGGATCCAATTTAACTGGAAAGCAGTATAATCGAGGAGAAGGAGATACTAAGGCTCCCCTCACCCCCCTCCCACCCAACCAAAAAAATGACAAAAAAACGTGGGGTGGGGACAGAGGGATGATAACTAATGATACAAAAATAAATAAACCTCATTTAAGCGAAAGAATATTCCAGGTTAGTAAAAAGACATTACGGACCCACATACAAAGATAAGTAGAGGATGCAATTCCTTGTTGAAGAAGCCTATTTGGGAATGAGGAGAATAAGACCTACCTTCATACGACGCTCTCTTAAAGCAAGCAAGCCAGCCTCGGTACAAATTGCCTTTATGTCAGCACCAGAGAACTCATCCTTGGTCATCACAAATTCTTCCAAGTTGACATCATCAGCCAAGGTCATTCTTGATGTGTGTATCTGCAGAATGACAAGAGCGAGGACTCTCAGTCGAAGAAAAAAAGTAAAATGAAACCGATCTACAAGACAAACAACACACTCAAGTTCGGCATGCTTTAAAATTGACATGCCAAGTACCTGAAAAATACGTCTTCTGGTCTTGATATCAGGCAAAGGAAACTCAATTTTCCGATCAATACGACCAGGACGCAGCAAAGCTGGATCTAGACTCTCAATTCTATTTGTTGCTAAAATAACTTTAACATCTCCTCTAGAATCAAAACCATCCAACTGGTTCAACAATTCCAACATAGTCCTCTGAATTTCACGTTCACCACCAGAGTGTGCATCATACCTGCCATGCATATCAACATAAGCAACAGACTCACAAATCAAAGCACAATGCAGAGACAACCATCCTTCAAGACAAAAGAACAGCATCTTATTACCTCTTTGTACCAACTGCATCAATTTCATCAATGAAGACAATCGAAGGTGAGAGCTCATCAGCAACTCTGAAGAGCTCCCTCACTAATTTTGGACCATCTCCCAGGTACTTTTGAATCAACTCACTTCCAACAACACGCAAGAATGTTGCTGATGTTGAGTTTGCAACAGCCTATAAGTCCAAACATGATCTTTAGAAGCTATAACTTCACAAAAATTCCCATTAGAATATAAATTCCCTTCAACAATTCTGGAATTTATAATCAAATTAATCATATTAAGCAGGAAAATGAGGCCATTATGCAAGGACAAGTGACTATAAATATGAGGTGCAACACTCATATATCACAAGTTACAAACAGGAAATTCCTAATGGCATATGAGAACAACAATACACAAAATGCTTTTTTACACAAGTTCACTAACCACACTTATCCACTAAAACCAAAAGATTACGTAAGCTCACAATGGTGTGGACTAGAAATCATGAATTATTGGCATCACAAAGGTGTCCTGGACTTCCCTTGACTGACACTCAACACTCATTTATCTTTTCATCTTTTCTTCTTAAGACAAATCTCCTTATGCTGTCTCATCATCAAGTAACAGAAGCAATTAACAATTAACAGGGAAACATTCATGATAGCTAACTCATTCTGAAGTTCCATCTTCAGGTCAAGAACACAGTTGTTGTAATTAACTGGTATAATAATTCATAGTTCAGTTTCTTGTAGCACAACTTCATCACTAAAGGGAAACAAGGTTTCAAATTTAAAAGCCACATGGATAACAAAATTCAGTACCAAGAAAATGCAATGTGGAATGCTACCATTAGGAAAATTAAGATGGTCACACAAAACAGGTTTATTACAACAATATGAATGACATTATATAGTGTTATGAGACAAAAATAACATATTCTTTTGAAGTGTGAAGGTTCAAAGCAGGAACAAAGCTATTCCATACTAATTATTGCTTTCAGATGTCTCATAAATCCTCCCAACAAAATCTTTGAAGTGGAGTGGAATAGCTCAGGTAATGTACCTTTGCAAGTAATGTTTTCCCAGTTCCAGGCTCTCCATATAGTATAACTCCCTTTGGAGGCTTAATACCAATGTCTTCATAAAGCTCAGGATGGGTAAGAGGGAGCTCAACAGCTTCTTTTATCTCTTGAATCTGAGCATCCAAACCACCTATATCAGCGTAAGACTCCAAAGGAGCCTTTTCAACCTTCATGACAGACACCATGGGATCAACTTCATCTTGAAGAAGCCCAACCACAGAAAGCACCTGATCAAAACAGTAATGACATCAAATCAAGTCCACAGATTAAGGCATCTATAAATGAGCGTCTACTCTCCTACAAAAAATATTAGATCCTACTTAGTGTAACAACACAAGAAGCTATATCAATGATTCAGTAATCTATCCAGTATATTGCTGGGGTGTACACTCGATGTGCCATTGAAGAAGTTAAAGCCATGCCAACTGCTACCACAAACCCAAAAGAAGAAGGTAAAAGGTACATGTAGAGTGCAGAGTGAATTCAATATAGGAGCTTCAAGAACCCCTCAGGCTATAACAAGGAATGCTCACACATATGCTCATGGACATTAAACAACTCCGTTAACATGTCGAAGTGACCACTCTTTGGTAAAGTATTCTTACTACATCTGAAATCCCCAAAGGCCACCTTAAAATTACAACTGATGCGCACCATACACCTTCTCACATTCCATTATACAATCAAAAAGCTATGAACCAGTTTCTCTACCAAGATTATAGCTCCTCAAGTCTACTCTTTGCCAAAAGTTATGAACCAATCAAAGAATAACATATTCCGAACCTAATAACAACAAGTTCAAATCCAGACATCGAATCTTGCAGAAAGCCCTAACCTGTCATGTGCATTCCTCAATAAATTAACATAATTCACTCGGTGAATCAATCCAATTGCATAGAACTACAACTACTCCCACAAAAAGCCCTAGAAATCACAAACCTTATTATGCATCAGAATGGCGCATCCAGGCTCCAGCTGGTCCTTATCCACGAAACTCAAAATACTGACGTAGTACTCCGGCCCCACCGACGAGGAAACGATCGCGTGGTTCTCGTCGATCAACTCCTCCAGATTTCCCACGCTCATCGGCGAACCCCTAAGATCGTCGACCTTCGACCGGTCCTCCTCGGCCTTCTCCTCCTGCGGCTTGAGCCGCTCCTGGTTCGCGACGAACTCCTCCTCCATGAGTAGGTAGTCCTTGATCCGCTCCAGCTTCAGCAGCCGGAGCTTGCACTTGGTCAGCGGGGTGACGGTCGGGAGCCTCGCGGCGGCCTCCGGCCCCTTCTGCTTCCGCTGCTTACGGCCGACGCGGGACGGCGGAGCGGCCGGCTCGAACTTCTTCTCCTTCTTGTCGGAGCCGTCCTGCTTGCGGTCGCCGGACTGGCGGTTGAGGCCTCCCGGAGTCCCCTGTCCCATGGCTGCTTGGGGGTTTTCTGCTGAGAGATTGGGGGCAAAATCAAGGTTTCGATCGAGAGAGAGAGAGAGAGAGATCGGAGGTGATTTCTATCGGGAGCTGGCTTTGGGAACAAGTTATATTTGTGCTTAGGAGTAGAGAGAGAGAGAGAGAGAGACGGCGAGTGTGGGTGTGTGAGAGGAGAGAGAGTGGGCCGGGCACTGAAGATTTGTTGGGCTGGGCTTTGTTGGTGCGGATCCGTAATTACATTTTACGAGGGGGAAAAACTTTGTTGTGGGCCTTGTGATTTTCTTCTTGTTTAGAACAACTGTGAAAATTAGTAAGATTAGTAGTTTTATTAGTACCATGTGTTAAGGATGTTATCTTATGACGAGCTAATCTCTCTTTGTTTTAGGATGAAAGGAGTCAAGACTCTGAATCTTCCATTGCACGAGCTACTCTCTCTCTCTCTCTCTCTAAACCGTTACCCGGCAACTGACAGTGCATCAAATCTTATTAGGGAAAACGACACGGATGGGTTCTTAACTTTGGCCTAATGTGCAATGTCGTTCTTAAACTTTTAGTTCGTTCAATATGATCCCTGAAATTTGGCTCAATGTGTAAGGTCGTCCATGAACTGTTAATTTGTTCAATGTAGTCACTCAACTTTTGGTAAATATTCAATCTAATCCCTAGTCTATATTAAAATATCCAATGTCGCCCTTCCATTAATTCAAGCCGATTAATTCGAGTTGATGGACAATATTGAATATTTTCATATAGTTTGGGACCATAATGAACATAAACCAAAAATTCAAGAATCACATTAAATGAATTAAAAGTTCAGTTAAAACGTTGCATATTAGGGCAAATTTCAACAACCGTTTGTGTCATTTTCTCATTTTACTAACATCCTCACATGCATATTTTGATTGGAAAAAAAATTAATATATAACTCGCTTCGACACAAAGCTTTTTCGTGTTATATACTCAAGGGTGGAGCACATTGCACCGTAGTGTCAACAGGTTTGCAATCAAGAAGGCAGCTGGAGTACCTGGATTTTATCTAGGGTGCTACTCCATGGACGCTTGCAAGGTGTTTGATATAACTTTTCTATGACAATTTCGGTTGCCAAAGATGTGCTGCGACTTTTATAAGGTATTTCGAAAACATTTTCTAGTCGGGGGACCTCTATAGCCGCATCAGCTTACAGAAATTTTTACAAAGTCGCCTCACCTTTGCTTCAAGGTGCTATAACGTTAAAACATGTATCACCAAACATTCAGAGTACGAGAATTCGGGGTATAGCAACAACCGTAATTCATCTGCGGTTAGATCAAACGGGCTCTTAAATGTAAATCACCACGATGAGCTCTCTTCACGTTTGACTCCAGCGAGCTCAATTTCTCAAGCCCATGGCCGATATTTCTTAAAACACGTGTCGCCAAACATTATGGGACTCTCTAATGCTCAAGTTAGCTCGAGCTCAAGAGAAGTGAAATTCACACAGTGTGATGGCCGATAAATCTTCAAATTTCTCATACCTCAAATGATTGATTTACATTTAATTATTGCTTACTTTGGTAGTTTTGGAGGTCCCCAATTTTCAGAGAGAACTAAAATCATGGAATTAATCTCCCCCAAAACGTGGGTGTATCTCTAGGCTTGCTGCCCATGTTTCTTCTCTTTCCACCGAATGCTCGGAGAAGGCCTTTGGTTTAATAATAAGACACGACTCCACAGGGTAGATTTCGTTGTGGGGTGAAATTTTGAGGGGAAATTTTCAAAAAACGAAACTTGAATTTTCGTCAATTATCAATTACCCCCTCTCTATTTTTAGAAATGCAAGTTTGTCCCCTCACTTTAGCGAACATGTGCATATATTTACCATCGGATTGTATTAAAACGTGCTCCTAGAGCACTTGTTGAGCAATCAAATAAATAAATAAAATTTGCAATTTTTAATGTGCTTAGCTGTTTTCGTGATATGCCCTATCGGTCAATGCATACGAAATAAGATGCTTTCTCATTAAATATGTCTAACTAGCGCTTTGAAAATACTCATTAACAAGACTTTTCATATGACTATTATTCCTCTTCCAAAAAAAAAAAAACCAGAATTTTCTCACACCAACCAACGCACAAATCCTAACTCATAAAACCTAAATCCTAAGCCCCTAGCTCAACCGCCATTGCCCCATCCTTAGTCGCCCGACGCCACCGCGCCTCTAGTCCCTAGCCACCGTCGCCTCAACCCCCCGCGCGGACGGCCCCGACAGCCCATTGCCAACACTGCTCTCACACGACAAATTAAAGACAAATTAACCCATGTTCCATTTGAAAGAAGAACTCTTTATTTCAGTGCAAAAACCCTCGTGATTCCAAAGATCACCATCCCCCGGAACCATGTTATTGTAATTCCGGACCACCAAGGAAAGATCAAAGATGGAGCATGTGAAGTATGGGATAATTACCCAAAAAAAGTCCTCACGCTATTATTGAGTATGTCTTGAATTATCTATGGGTTTGGGCCAGCATTAGGGTTTGGGAGCAGTATAAATATTATTCTTCTCAAGTTATTAGGTAAAGAAGTTGAGACAGAAAGAGTCTTTAGTTTTTTAGCCACTTTCTATAATCCTTGAATTTTCATACTGAATTTCGCTTCTCTTCTCCCCATGGTTTTTTCCACAAGGATTTTCCACATAAATCTTTGTGTTCTTTTATTCTTTTCAATGTTTATTTCGTTGTAATTTCTGCATCTATTATAACAACTATTATACAAATGTCAATTCAATCTTAAACCTCTCAATTTGGCCAATTTAGTCCAAAACCTTTTGACAATTTTCCAATATAGTCCTTCCGGCCAGTTTTGACCATAAACCAATGACGTGGATGCCAACCGTCCTATGTGACACGTTTGGCGCTGATGTGGACAATTTTTGCAATCATTAAAAAAATTTCTAAATTTTTATATTTTCTTTTCTTTTCTTTTTTTCTTTTTCACTGTGGTCAGTGAGTTCAAAATAATTTTAAAAAAAATTGCAAAAATTTTCTACGTCAACGCCAGCGCCAACCGTGCCATACAGGACAACCGACGTCCACGTTAACAGTTTCCGATCAAAATTGGCCGAAAAGACTACATTGGCAAATCGTTAAAAAGTTTATGACAAAATTGGCCAAATTGAGATGTTTGTGACTGAATTGACATATGTACAATAGGTTTAAGACTTTTTTTGGTAATTATGAAGTACTTGAGAGAGAGAGAAATGTGTTTCTTGAGGACCTACAAAATCCACTCTCAATCCATTAGCAGGAGCAAATTGAGGTGGTCATCGCTCGCCTCATAGCCACGCAATGCAATCGAAAGGATAAACAAGAAAAGCTAGGTGCTGTGCACATATACATTAGCCAGCACGAGGTAGATGAGCTCATTCAATAGGACCTGACACTTGGAAGTAAATTAGCGATGTATGGTAGACTCCTAGCGCGTTCATTGTTCAACCCTATGTATTAATGAACAGTGTGGGTCACCCTCGGTCACGTAAAGCCTGTTCTCTTCATTTACTTCCATGCATGGTCAAGCCCCCCAGCCAACTCGGGTGCAGCCACACGAGGAAGGGTGCCCTCGTTTGGGTTGGTGTTTTGGACCGTTGGCAGCTTTGAATACTTGGTTATTCATGTGACCCAAAAAAGGACGCCTCTTTATATCGCTCTTTACTTAAAAGAGAGGGAATCCTGGGGGGCCAACATGCTCATAAAGATGTTTTGTCAATTCTAAAACACTGTTTTTATCATGTCATGTGGCTGGGAACCTGTTGGCAACGCTATTCAATTATAAGTTCCTCAAATTTGTTTGGTGAGAGATGTTATTGTCGCGACCTACTCTCTCGCAAGAATGGGATTAGAGTTATTTATCTAAGGATGCGAACTTCGATTGGCTCGTCTCAAAGGGACTGTCCAAAAGGTTTGTCTATCCAAGGGCGGAGGCGCTCCCAAGCCTCATATCTCACGCAGCATTTGGGACTTTCCCTTTCTTTCTTTTTTCTTTTTAAGCTTAAGTGTTATCTAGGAGTCGCCACTAACCATTATTGATAAGTTGGTTAGAAACCCAATCGAGATATGAGAGAGTTATCTCGATCCTACAGAACTAGAGATTTTAAGTTCAGAGACTTGGTTACATTAATATTTCTACAGTAATATGACTTAGCCACACGCTTTTGATAGTTATTGAAATCTCTTAGTACAACTTGCTTACTATATAGCACAACAAAGTCTCGTCGGATATTTGAACCGTTGGGGCGCACACCAAATCAAGTGATCTTGTCAATCACTTGATAGCTTGACATATTAGTAAGCGTTTTCATTTCTTTTAGCATTTTGCATTTCAGCTTGACCCATTTATGTAATCTTGTCATTCACTTGATAGCTTGACGAACAACCAAGTGATCATGTTGCTCACATACAAACTCAACTGACTATAAATATGAGTGATGTTCATGTTTGTAATCCACCAATTTAGAATGTTAGTTGGAGCCCAAGAAAATATAGCTGGTCGGTTTCTCCAAAATATTGCATGACAATGGTATAATGCCTAGATATGTGGTATAATCAACGGTATGCTACATCTGGACAAACATCTCATCTACACTTAAATAGGTAGACTCATAGCTACAGTTAGTATTCTTAGGGCCTGTTTGATAATGGTCATGTTTCTCTAATTTATTTTTTTTGTTCTCGGGAACAAAAAAAGTACAAAAATTTGTTTGGTAATGTCAGTTCTGTTACAAGGAATAGATTTGGAACAGATCAATAAGCAAAAAAAAAATCTACTTCTTTATTCTTGGGAACATAATCATAAAAAATCATTTTTGCTCAAAAATTATTCGCAGGAACAAAATTGTTATCAAACAGACCCTTAGTACCCAGATACTCAAATAAAGCGAAAGTCTCTCAAAAAAACACCAAGATCTTGAGATTTGATGTAGATCTGCAATCCGTTGACCGAATACTTATAAGGTCAGGACTTAGATAGGATGTTGATAGTTCCCTTGCACGGAGTGAATTTTCGAGATACATATGTATATAGTTCAAATTAAGAAGAATAGGAATTTTAATTTGTTTCTCTTAAATGAATTTTCGATTTTCGGTTTAGATGTCTCATCCTTGCTTCAGAGATATCATCGGTTTATGGGATTTTAAGGATATAAAGACTTATTCATTACTCTCGTCATGTTATTTACTCCATCGTCTTCGTTTCTTTTTTTCATTTTCCATTTTGTTGCCATGGGAGAAACTTATCATCAAGAGAGATTGAAGAAAGGGGCTCGAGTGGACCCTTAGGATTAAATGTGTACGGGAAAAGAGGAGATGCATTATTAAAATGGAGGGAATTATTATTCTTCTTATATTGGGTATATATGTAGATTTGTACATATATTGTATTTCCATTGCTATCAAGCTTTGACTCAAATTTAATTACTTGACATACATGATGAACCACTTTTTAGCTCATAGGACGTCCTGATATATATCTGGAACCCTACCTGAGGAATTGCATGAGCACATAATTTGTATTAAATTCCTAATGAACAACCAATTAGGAACTTTACTTAGTCAAACTTTTTGCGAACAATTTTTCTTTACTAAGGAATATATATATACATATATACATATATATAGTTTAATTCCATCCCGCCCCTTCAAATCACGTACTCGACTTAAATCTTGTGTCCGTCGTAGGCCAAATGAAAACACAAATAACAAAGAAAGTGAGTGAAAAAGGCAAAAATAAGAAAATTTCATTGCTAATAACATCATGAAAGACATGCTAGTGAGCGCAAACTCCACGAGGAAACGAGAGAATGAGAAGTACAATCTGAAGAAGGCAGAACATGAGAATAAGTCAATGGACACAACACAAACACATTTCTCACGCAAACTCAACATAGAAATACATGGACAAAGACACTGGGAAATGAGTCTCCTACATGACTTTTGGACACTCTAGGGCTTCATGAAAGATATCGCAATAAGCTTAGGGGGAAGGAAATACGCCGGAGCCACCACCAACGCCACCTCCAAGTCCACCTCCGACGCCGCCGCCGACTCCACCACCCAATCCCCCGGCGCCGCCACCACCGACCCCACCCAAACCACCGATTCCACCACCGACCCCACCCAAACCTCCGATTCCACCACCGACCCCACCCAAACCACCAGCTCCACCGCCGCCCAAACCGCCAACACCACCTCCTAGGGTGCCGGTTCCTCCTATACCGGCTCCAATGCCAACTCCACCGGCCGGCCCCGTGATCCCACTGATCCCTCCGACTCCACCGTACACCGGAACTCCACCGCCAGCTCCAGCACCACCAACTCCAGCAAAACCACCGACTCCACCGTACGTGAGGAAGTTCTTCTGGTCATTGAGGCCGGCACCTTTAGGCACATTTCTAGCAGTAGCTTGGACTACTACGAGAGCAAGAACCAACATAACACAGTGCCTTGCCATACTCTCTCTCTCTCTCAATACACACTTCAGTTTCTTGCTACAAGCACTGGTGTGACAGAGTGAGATTGGGTTCGTCCTTTTAAAGGCATATGTGAGCGGTGAGAGACAGTTGATGGCAGTAAATGGGGGATTAAATGCGGAGCTCAGGGTTTTGGTGTCTCTCCTAAGTGAGAGAGTACTTGAGTCAGAGTGCTAAAACCCTAGATCAAGAACTTACGGATGCAAAAAAGCATTGGAAGTTAAATGGTTTAAGCGCGTTTTAACGTTCAAACCCTAGCTCTTTACCATCTGGAATTAATCAATGAGTTATCAAACAGACAAAGCGCGGCCAAATGGTGAGTAGAGGCAGGAGAGAGAGAGATCGGGAGATACGGTGTAGTTTTGTAGCCAACGGGGTGCCAGTGAGATCAATGTCAGAAACAGCAGCAGGGCATTTGATGCTTGGTTAGAATACATCATCCGCCAGCGTGAGTTGTGAGTGGCTCAGAATTTTGAAACCCTAGCTACTGTGCACTTGGTACATGTGATGGGAGTGAGAGCTGAGAGAATATACATCCACACTAAACAATAATTAATTCCTCACCTGTTATCCCATGGTATCTAGAAACTCTTGCGTGATAAGACATATTTCGTCACAAGCCAAAAGACCATGCAATCCATCACAACCGCAAGACTCACGAAGAATTATATTATTGAAAATTGTCCGCGTCAACGCCCGTTGTGTCACGTAAGATAGCCGACGTCCACATCAGCGAATTCCAATCAATATTGACCAAATGGACTCAATTGGTAAAGTGTGAAAAGGTTTATGACTCAATTGATAAAATTGAAAGGTTTATGACTAAATTGACAAAAGTACAATAGATTTAAGATTTTTATAACAAATTTCACTGTTTTTTTACTTGACTACACCTTGTGAAAGTATAAAGACTTGATTGCACTTTTTATAGGATTTAAGACTTTTGGTATACATATGCTTATTTCTCTTTTCTATAATGGATGCATTGTGCCATGACCATTTTTCGACAAATTTTTTCAGAGAACTAACATTATGTACACCGTGGTGTCTTGCCAAGATCACATGGCATTAATGTGGTACCAACTCGATGCAACATCATCTCTAACTAAGACAAAAAACTAAAGAGGAAGAAAAACAAAAGTAATAAACAGAGTATACAGCACTCTCCAATCTACCGAAAAGGGCTAAGAGAAGAGGGTAGAGTCATGTGATGTGACCGTCACCGGGACACTTCTATACCCTAAGGATTTCATTGAAAATTTGCAGAGTATTTGTGAGGTATAACATATTGTGTAAAAGATACTACAAAATGCACTTAGATACGACGGTTTTAGAATGGTAGATCAGCTTTTGGAATGACCATTGAAACCCCCCCCCCCCCCCCCCCCC
>BCNH02000008.1:5403696-5418123 GCA_001662345.2 Metrosideros polymorpha var. glaberrima | reverse complement strand
TCTCTCTCTCTCTCTCTCTCTCTCTCTCTCTCGTCAAAGAACGCCCTGTTAAACTTAAAAATTCCCCGGAGAAAAAAGGTCCACTTGGTGATCCTTATCTTAAGCCCGAAGAGAGGTTAGAGACTGAACCGAACCTTCTAGTTCTCGTACGCTGGTTCCAGTGAGTTCTGCATAGTACATGAGCAAGTGGGGCTCTCGCCAAATAGATTGTAGCTTCATATGTTTTTGAGTTGGCAAATGTTTCGGATCTCCTCTTTGGATAATTTTTACTGGTCTCATTTTCTGTCGTGCGTGGTTTGTTCAGAACATGTAAATGCCTTTCCGTTTCTGCTTTTCGTGGTGGGGTTTGAGTATAGAATTGGGGGTGACGAGAGGTCGCTTTCTTCGATGATCTTTGTGGGTTCTGGATTTTATTAAGGGATTTTTTATTTATATATATATATAAGTTTGTGTGTGTGTGTGGGGATGGGGATGGGGATGGGGGTGTTGATGGACCAGATGGTTTATGTTGCTTCTCTGGGTTGAGAATCTGATGGTCAGAAACAACTTGCCTCTCTTGCTTCCTTAATCAACTACATAATCTCAACTTGCCCTTATCCGTACACTGTACAAACCCTAACGACCTCCTCCATTTCTTTGTTCATCATCATCTTCTTCTTCTTCTTTCCACCTTTTACTTCTTCTTCTTCTTCTTCTTCCCCTCTGGATCAGATTCAGTTCTTTGACATATGTGAAGCGGAACCAACAAAAAAAGGAAAAAAAAGAAAGAGAAAAAGAAAAACAGAAACAGAGATAGACCAAAGTTTGGGAAAGAAGAGTATCATGCAAGCCGAGCAATTCTTCGGCGGAGATCGGAGATTCGACGACGCCCTTTTTGCTGCGCCAAAAGGCGAGCGCACGATGGAGGCGGAGCAGGTCGTCGTGAACGGTGGAGATCCCGGCAGAGAGATGTGGCTGGACAAGCAAGAAGAGGAAGAGGAGAATCTGCTCAACGTGAACGAGGCGGCCTCGGTCTTCTACCCCGACTTCCCTCTCCCGGACTTCCCGTGCATGTCGTCGTCCTCATCTTCCTCCTCCACCCACGCCCCCGTCAAGGCGGCAACATGCTCGTCGTCCTCCTCCTCCTCAGCTTCATCGTCGTCCTCGGCGGCCTCCTGGGCTGTCTTGAAGTCCGAGGACACCGCCACAGACGACATCGAGAATAGGAAGAATAGTAGAAGGACCGACGATTGTGACGACAACAGCAACTGTATTTTTCAACATGCAGGAGAAGCGGATGCCCCGTCTCGGGTGCTGTCCCCCACAGCGTCGATGGAGATCATCCTCGAGCCGCCGGTGGATCAGGCCTCGACGGATGCCGTTGGCTCATTCATTGATGCGATGGACACTTTTGGGTACCTGGACTTGCTCGAGAGCAATGACTTCTTTGACCCAGCCTCGATATTTCAGAGCGAAAACCTGCTGGAGGAGGAGTTCCGAAATCAAGAGCCTGAAGCCGAGCTGGCGGAGCAACAAAACCAGCTGGCACAGGCAAACGCGGCTGAGGTGGACAGCGGGAACTGGACCGGTCCAGTCTCGGACGAGATGGGGGCGGTGTTGTTGGAGTGGCTGACAGAGAACAAAGACGACATTTCAGCTGATGATTTGAGGAAGATCAAGATCAAGAAGGCCACAGTGGAGACAGCAGCGAAGCGTTTAGGCGGTGGAAGAGAAGCTATGAAGCAGCTGCTCAAGCTCATTCTTCAGTGGGTCCAAACCAACCACCTCCACAAGAAGCGCTTGAAAGAATCAGCCTCAGCCTCAGTCTCAGCCTCTCAAGTACCCTACCAATACCAAGAACCGTTTCACCACCAGCAAAACCCTAACCCTAACTTGAGCTTTTCGCCAGAACCCAACGGCCTCCACCCCCAAAGTTTCCCCCACCAGCCACAATGGATTGCACCGCCACCGCCACCGCCTTATGTTGCGTGTCCCGCCCCGATGATGGAAGTGCCACCGCTGCCACCCGGTTATGTCCCAGCACCTGGCTATATGGGCGAACCTGTGTATTCTCATGGAGCTCCTCCTGATCATTTAAGTGGAAACCCTTTTCCCCCCGAATACCAAATGATCAACCCGGTGCAGCCATGGCCTGTGTCACAGTTCCCGATGGCCCCGCAGCCCTATGATTACCCGGAGAATATTTACCCGCCACCACAGGCGCAAGGTTTAAGGGGTTACCAGCATCATCAGTACCCGTTTCAGTACTATAACGGGCATGGCCAGAGGCTGATAAGATTAGGGTCCTCGGCGACGAAAGAGGCAAGGAAGAAGAGGATGGCGAGGCAGCGGCGGTTCCTGTCCCACCACCGGAGCAGCCACCACCACCACCACCAGAGCCACCCGCAGGGCAACCACCAGAGCATGGCGGTGGCAGGAGAGCAACATGCAAGGCTTGGAGGGGAGAACTGCGCCATTCCAGAAGCTGCTCATCAAGCTCATAACCACCCGGGAAGCTGGGTGTATTGGCCGTCCCCGGCTAATGCCGGGCCGATGGCCGTGCCACCACCCCTTCTTGCGGTGGATCCAGTGCAGGTGGCTCATCCGGCGGACCGGTCAGCCATGCAGCCTCAGAATTATCAGCGGCAGGTGGTGCCAGAGAGGCGGCAGGTGGGTCTCTATTTGATGGGTCATTTTTGCCATATTTATCAATCTAGACGTTGATGAAAAAGAAAATTATCCTTTCTTTTGTAAGGGTTGGAAGCCAGAGAACAATCTGAAGTTTCTTCTTCAGAAAGTGTTGAAACAGAGCGATGTGGGGAATCTAGGCCGGATTGTTTTGCCAAAGGTAGACACACTGATTCCCTTCTGAGAGATTGAAGTGCACTCTTCTTGTGTTTGTTTCTTAAAATTTTTGTTATTGTGCATTGTGCATATAGTACTATCAATGACAAATTTTTTAGCCGATGATTGATTTACCAGTGACTAATGAGGAATATATATCGATATAAATTGATCAGAAAGAAGCCGAGACCCACCTGCCGGAGCTGGAGGCGAGGGACGGGATCTCCATAGCCATGGAAGACATTGGGACCTCCAAAATCTGGAACATGCGTTACAGGTTTCATTTCTCTTTTTCATCAGTTTTTTCTCCTCCTCTAAGATTCAACAATATTATTCGGATTTGACCGTGATATGTCTCGCGCGCGCATGGTCTTCATTACTGTTCTTGTATTTTTTTTCCCCCAGATTCTGGCCAAATAACAAAAGCAGGATGTATCTCCTCGAAAACACTGGTGAGTTTGTTTGATTTATTCTCAGTCGAAGCTAAAAAATTTCAGTACACAACACTCATACGCACACAGACGCGCTGCTAACGCGGCGTCACGCATCCAATCAAATGTTCTCGTTCATTGCTCGTCGATCTCGGGCCTTTCCAGGATCCGTTCAGCGTTTGTAGAGCGCGCACCGACCAATTTTTTCCCATTGTTTTTTGCTTCTTTTCAGGAGATTTTGTGCGAGCAAATGGGCTCGAGGAAGGAGACTTCATAGTCATATATTCAGACGCCAAATGCGGCAAATACGTACGGCGTTTTGTCTCTCTGCACACGCGCTTCGTTTCATACGTTCTTGAGCTCGTGTCGTTTCGCATGGTTTCGGTTAAATATATGCTGACGAAACTGAACTCGACTGATCTTAATGTGTACTGTGTTCTTTTGTTAGCTGATACGAGGAGTGAAGGTGCGGCAACCGGAGGGGACGAAACCGGAGACTCACAAGAGGCCCGAGAAGTCGCAGAGAAACGCGCACGCGAGCTCCTCGCAGAAGAAGTAGGTTTTATGAGCAAACCAGAGTTATTATATGTATAAGTAAATGAAGAACAAAGAAGACCAAAGACATCTTTGACTCTCTCTCTCTCTCTCTTCCATGAACGAGGGTTGGTCGACAAATGGAGGGTTGTGATCTTCTGGGGGTCTGGGTTGTTGGGTGCGATCGAACGGCCCTCGATTCTCTGCGAAAAGTGGTGCAGAGAGACCGACTAATTGCATGCAGAGAGAGAGAGAGAGAGAGAGAGAGGAGTGTGACGCTTTGGTTTGGGTGGGTGAGCGTGAGGACTTGTGGGGTTATTGAAGCTCTTCTTTGGTTTTTATTTTTATTTTTATGTTTTTGTCCTGTTTCCTTTTTCTTTGTGAGAAAAAAACAATTGTGACATTTTAGGTTTTGAGAAGGTGCGTGCTGTGTTTTAATGGAGGCGGTATTGTGTCTGGGGGGAGGAGATGGAGGATGGTCGGGAAAAATGTAGGGTCTCTTTATCTTTTACCGTCGTCGTTCTCGTCGTCCGTCGTATGTTATTGTACTCTAATATTAAAGAGAATGTCGAATAAAAAGAGCCATGGGTTTCTCTTGTTGTCCTTGTACTGTGTCGAAGGAACGCATCTTCCGTTCGATAGGGGGGGTCGCGCGAAAGATTTTTGTGTTTCAGATCTATTGGCGATAGGATTTAGTCCAAGAGATAGTAAATATACAATAGAGGTGTCCGTGGTATACAATAAGTCCATCTCAACGGTGGAATTCGCATCATCAATGGTCAAGATGACAAGTTACATAATGCTCGTTGTTACATAAGCTCATTCTCGAGCAGCAACGACAGAATAGAGGTAAATTATTACGTCTATAGGTGTTAATATGTCAGTGAACGATCAACTATTGGTCATATAGTCATAGATAAGTTCAATCCACATGAACTTGGCGCACATCGCTTCATGTATTTTCGAGCTTTTGCATCAATTGGGCTGCCCGTTCACATCAAATCAACTTCGGGCTGGGCCGAGTTCAGCTCAGGTATGAGTTGCGATCGGAGGACTTGGTCGTTTGATTTTGAAAAGAGGGAGAGAGAGAGAGAGAGAGGAAGGATGATCCAAGCCTCCAAGTCAAATTAGAATCAGGTCAAAACCAAGAGATATGTAAGATGAGCACTCTTATTTATGTCCTCATTGCCAATGTCACTGCAAATAGTTTTCGTTAGAGCACGTTAGTCCGACTTAGACCTGCTCCGATGGATGGGACAGGCCTCGAGGCAAACCCGAGATCGAGCTTAATCATGTTACTCAAGCCGGTCCGTTCGATTACCCTTCGGGTTGAGCGGACCTGGATGGATTGAGGCATCCCCGGCCACTGAATAGGTCCATTTTAGCTTAAGTTGCCCATCTTGAAAAAGGGTTTTTTGCAGATTTGGCACACCATCAAATCAATTTGCTGGTGAACCAGAAATTGGTGAGCTTGTTCAGCAAGGAATAAGGTCAGCAGACCTTTTTTGTAGTTGGGTATGGCAAGGCTAAGAGAAGAGGGAGACAGACAGCACACAAATTGTTGAAATAACTTGCAACGCAAAGCTAATGTTCAAGCCCAGATTATTCCTATATTCTGCACAACAATGCTCTGTAACGATCGATCATGATCATGCAAGAACCACATCTCAAAAGAAACTCTCCAATTCTGCAGGAACAAATTCTGGTCTCTCTCTCTCTCTCTCTCTTGATGAATCTGAGAACTGTTTCAATGTCATCTACTCAAATGATGTGTGTCCATGAGAAGATGAGGAGTACAGGAGCGATGAAGCAGAGAAGCTCGCAGTGTTGCCGCTCCTGGTGTACGCTTCTTGTTGCCGCATTGTCGCCGGTCTCTTCCTAGAACCATCGCCATTATTTCCATCTTCATGTCCCTTCGCTGTTGATGTCCCGTGATCCCTGAGCATGTTGTCCACCTTCATGCTCTCCTCTCTACCCTGCCTTATCTCCCCTAGCAAGGCCGCCACGTCCTTCATGGTCGGCCGGTCGGTCGGGCTCGGGTTGACGCACAGCATCGCCACCCCCAGCGTCTGCAGCATCTCCTCAATCTCAGGCTGGGGCCGGGCCCTCAGGCTCACGTCGAGCACCTCAGCTCCCCCTCTCCTCTGCCTCACCCAGTCCACAATGTGGAGGCCCTCGGGTATCGTCGGGTCGATTGGCTGCTTCCCTGTTAGCACTTCCAACGTTACGATCCCGAAGCTGTACACATCGCTCTTCTCTGTTATCTTCATCATGTACCCATACTCTGCAGAGCGTGAACACAATTAAATTGAGCATATTTCCGAATGTAAACTTGTGTAGAACAATTTTCAAGCTCGAGGGCATCTTACATCTTCTGTGCTATGGCTCTATCTACACTAAATTCGGGTCATCGAG
This sequence comes from Metrosideros polymorpha var. glaberrima, assembly GCA_001662345.2. Classification (NCBI taxonomy): domain Eukaryota; kingdom Viridiplantae; phylum Streptophyta; class Magnoliopsida; order Myrtales; family Myrtaceae; genus Metrosideros; species Metrosideros polymorpha. The sequence continues at coordinate 5,411,920 of BCNH02000008.1, read as the reverse complement.
CTTTAGGATTAACAATTACCTAAGCTTGAGAAATCTGTACTTATATTGAGGGCTCTTATAAACCAGATACATCTTCTAACACTTGTTATGATCCGAAGTTACTATTTTCCTTGCCAATCGTAATTCGTCGCGCCATTGATACTGTTCCTACGAAAAGAAATAATCAAAGCTAGACTTGGTATTTAGATTCTTCAACTTACCTGGGGCGATATAACCGAAGGAGCCAGCGACAGTGTTGGAAGACCGAGCAAAATTTCCGTCACCTACCAGCTTGGCAAGGCCGAAATCTGCGATGTAAGGTTCGAATTCAGGACCGATCAGAATGTTGTTGGCCTTAATGTCTCTGTGCACAATGGGCGGGACGCAGTCGTGGTGCAGATAGGCCAGGCCCTGAGCTGCCTCTAGGACGATTCGGTACCTGACGTCCCACTCCAAGCAATTCCCACTCCGTTCGTGCAGGAGGCTGCCCAAGTTCCCATTCGGCATGTAATCATACAAAAGAAGCTTCGTGCTCCGGTTCCAACAGCAACCTAAGAACCTTACGATGTTCTTGTGCCGGATCATGCCGAGAGTCCGGACTTCTGCAGAAAACGAGTCCCGAACACCCGCTTTGGTGCGTACTTTGTCCGGACAATAATCGTATCCTGCCGTGAGAGTTGTCGGCCAGAGTTTCTTCACTGCGATCACTTCCCCGTTTTCCAATTGCGCGCGATAGACTATCCCCGAACATCCCTTTCCGATGACGTTTTCTTCAACCAGACACTTGAGGACTTGCTCAACTGAAAAGTTCAGTTTCTGGAATGGAGTGAATTGCCAGGGCAATTTATCCCCTCCCGTCTCAGAGTCATTGTGATTCCGACCGATCTTTTGCACTCTTATCACTGCAAACAGCCCGAACACTGCTAATGCGATGATTAAGGTGCTGAGCAATGCAATGGCCAGTTTGATCATCACCGACTGCTTGGAAGTCCGCCTATTTTTCAAGGACAGCGCTGTTGCGTCACCTAGAAAACATGCTTCTCTACCTCTGGGACACAATCCCGTGTTTCCTCCCAAGTCAGTTGATGATAATTGTCGGAAGAGCTTCGTGTCTGGGAGATAACCGGTGAAGTTGTTGTATGAGATGTTCAGCGACACGAGGTTTTCCAGCTTAGAGAGTACCAACAAGTTGCCCCCGAGCTGATTGTGCGAGAGGTCAAGAACGGAGAGCTTGTTCAGAGCGGATATTTCGGGCGGTATCATTCCTGACAGCGAATTCCAGCTCAAGTTCAGAGCGATCTCAAGAGATTTGATCTGGAACAGCTCGACAGGTATCCTTCCCGAGAAGCCATTGCCACTGAGGTCAAGCATTTGGAGATTCGAACACCCTTTTAGCCAGGAGGGGATTGGGCCAGAGAGCGTGTTTTGCTGAAGAATGAGACTACTGAGTGAAGAAAGCTGACCGAAGCTCGGTGGAATCTGAGCCGTGAGTCTATTCAGGGACACATCAAGCACCTGGAGCTTCGTCAGGGAAGACAGAGAGTTCGGCAAAGCGCCTCCAAGGCTGTTGTTGCTGAGGTTAAGCATCTGCAGAGCAGAACAGTTTCCGATTTCTTCCGGTATCGACCCTGTAAAGTGGTTGTCGGACAAGTCGAGAAAGCTGAGGTTATTTAGGAACCCAACTTCTTTTGGGATTTCTCTGCCGACCTTATTGTTCGCCAGGCGAAACCTAATGAGAGAGCCGCAATTACCAATCTCTGGAGGGAGCGAGCCTGAAATGTCATTTGAAATCAGGAGAATCTTGGTCAGGTTCTGAAGCTGAAATAGCTCCGGAGGCAGGCTACCGGTGAGTGCATTGTGGGACAAGTCAAGAACTTCGAGGCTCTTGCAATCGGCCAACGTCGAAGGGATGCTTCCCTCGAGGCTGTTCTGCCAGGCGAAGAAAACTGTCAGCTTCGTCAACTTCCCTATTTCTCTCGGTATCGGACCGGATATTTGGTTCGTGTCCAGCTGAAGCTGCACAAGATTGGTAGCATTCGACAGCGAAACTGGGATCAAACCCGTTATGTTGTTATTACTCAGCATGAGCTCTTCAAGGTAAGAGAGGTTCCCTAGAGACCAGGGTATGCTTCCAGAAAATGAGTTCAGCGACAGGTCGATGATCGCCAAGCTTTCACACCTGCCAATCTGCTCCGGGATTGTCCCATGGAAGCTGTTTTGCCAGAGCAACAGCTTCTCCAACTTCCGAAGCTTGCCTAACGTAGCTGGTAGCGGACCCGAGAGGTCATTCTCGTAGAGGAACAACTCGACGAGCTCCGAGCAGTTGCCTATTTCCGGAGGAATCTCGCCCGACAGCATGGTAGTGTACACCGACAGCGTCTGAAGTTGGCTCAGTTTGCCCACCGAAGCCGGGATCGATCCTGAAACCTTAGTGTCCGCTAAACCCAGCACCTTCAGGTTGAGGCACTCGCCAATCTCGTCCGGGATGTTCCCTGCAATGTCCTTGTTTCCTCCGGCGCGCAAAACTTCCAACTTCGACAACTTTCCGACTTCAACCGGAATATCTCCGCTCAAATAGTTATCGAAAACTACAAGACTCCTGAGACTAGTGCAGTTACCAATCTCTGCAGGAATCTCCCCGGTGAGCTGGTTAGAGTTCAAGATCAAATCCTGAAGATTCTGGAGCCTTCCGATGCTCGGAGGCATGCTCCCCACGAGGCTATTCGAGCTGACGTCGAGAGTGGTCAGTTCGGCGCAGTCCCCGATATCCGGCGGGATCGAGCCGGTGAGGTTAGCGCCGGATATGACGAGCTTCCGGAGGAAAGGGAGCGAGGAGAGGTTCGAAGGGAAGGGGAGCGCGAGCTCGACGGACTGGATGTCGATCTCGGTGACAAAGTTCTGCGGCGAGCAGGTGACGTGGGGCCAGCCGCACGGGTCGGCATCCGAAGGGTTGTTCCAGCCCGAGAGGGCGGGAGGAGGCGGAGCGCCGGAGGAGTGAAGCCATGAGTACAGAGTGAGGGCTTCATCGTTGTTTGCAGCCCAAGCAAAGGTGGAGAAAAGTATTGGGTGGAGGAGGAGGAGGAGGAGGAGGAGTTGGAGTTTAAACATATGATAATAGCCGCGGTGGCGGAGGGAGAGGTGGCTTCGGGTGGCGAAACACTGCCTCAACATCGGGCGGAGGTCGTTGTCGGGGTTCAAGGCTCACCCTCATGCATCGGCCTTGCCGAAACTTATCTCCTCAAAATCCCCAAACTCTTCTTGGTTTTGCATCGGGTCTCACTCTCTCACGCCACCCTTGTCTCTTGAAACCCTCCTCTCGTTTCGATACTGTCATTTGTTTGGTGACGCCATGGCCACAGTTCCTTTTAGGTCAAGCAAGAAAAGAAGAGATCAATAAAAAAAAAAAGGGTTTGCCTCGAGGTTCTGCAATTCTTGCCGTAGTGTAGGTTTTGCTCTCTCTCTCTCCTTCTTCCTTTTTTTAAACTACTGCGTTATAGCTCTTGCTGGCATTGCTCATTGGCACCAGGCGCCATGTGTTCGTGCATTGTTTTCCTCAACCGCTGTCTAATTAGGTCTTTTCCTCCTCTTTGAAAACGGGGTCTAGCCCTTTGAAGTTTGAAGGCCACTCACATTTACTCCATGTAAAACCCTGTCTCACGCAGCTTGAAGATTCTGTTTCCACTGAGAGGTTTTTAATCTCTATTGGAGACGACCCATCATAATTGCCGTACTTCCCCGGTTAAATAAGAACCAAATTCCATGACCCAATGAGCCAAAACTACTTTTTGAAATGACAAAAGTAGGGTTAATACCAAGAAAAATCTCAAATTAATACATTTCAAATTAATTTTTTTATCATAAAAAATCCAAAACTGGTACATCAATAATAAATTTACCATAAATTGATACACATGTGACAAATTTACCATCCGTTAATTTCCGTTAAATTGTCAAGTTTGATGACACGTAACAGTTGACAGTTGATGGGATATACCAATTTGGGATTTTACTCTCCATTTGTCACAAGCGTACCAGATTAAGATTTTTCATGGTGTTAACTTGATTTAACAGAAACTAACGGAGAGTAAATTTATCACAGGTGTATCAGTTTTTATAAATATATCGATTTGGGTAAATTTGTCGTAAGGTCAAAAAATTAGTTTTTGATGAATTTGTCACAAGTGTATCAGTTTGGAGTTTTTTCGTGATCAAAAAATTAGTTTTTGATAAATTTATCATAATTGTACCGATTTTGGATTTATCGTGGTATTAACCCAAAAGAGGATGCGGAAAAAACGATGAGATATTGATTCTTACCCATTAAGCTGTTTAAGCTTTAGCAGAACACTGTTAATTCTTTAGCTTGGATGTATTGCTGTTCACTCTGCTTTTTCTTCTGCCTTGCTTTTGTTTGGTTCCTTTTATTACAACAGGTTACTAATATGCTTACAAGCCACGCCTTGCTTTTGAGCTTTTCTCAATACCCGTGCAATTAGACATGGCCAAAATCATTATCTAAGCCAAAAAAGCATCCCAAATTGTGACTCGGTTTACGACTTACAAGATATCTGTCAGCTTTCATCTAGAACGCGATGAACTGTGAATACAGCTCATATGGCAAGAGCCCATTTCTCCACCAATTATCAGAAATTTATCGATGAATTTCGCGAATGACCCGCAAGATGGATTTTACACATGCGAGAAGAATTCATTTATAGAAACCGTTTTCCTCACGGAATATAGTGGTCAGTAAGCATGCATCTGTATATCCTCTGAGCAGCAAGACCCTCTATTCGAATTCTTATTCTCTCCGAGACCTTTTCCATCACTCCACAAATGGTTCATCGCCGAGAATGGCCATGAAAGAAGTTCAAGAACATTAAATTTGAATCATGTTATGTCATGAGGCTAAGTTGATAGTTGAGTCTGTCCCTAGTTTCAAGGCAAGTCATGTGAACAAGCGAGACTTTTTCTTCTTCAGCCAGTAGTGTGTGTGTGTGTGTGGACTGACATGACCGACCCCCACTCTTTTCCCAGGAGCATTACTTAATTATGCGACACTGGCGAAATTACGTGAAGCAAAAGAAAATACTGGGATTCCGTGTGGTTTACATAAGAAATTCGCATGAGCTGAATAATGGAGGAACACAAGGGAAAATAAAGAAGAAAAAACAGGGCATCTAATCGAGCTCGGAGTTCTAGGAAATGACCTTGGGAACTTCCCCTGTGTGGAATCTGTGCACGTTTCTTTGCTTTTGTCAAGGCCCTTAAATAATTCGACCAGAAGGAAGAAAAAAAATAGGCCCTCCGTTAAAAAATTAATTTATTTGCTTTGATGGTACCATGAAATTTTGCGGTCCAAAGATTCGGTAATACAAGTACTATCAAAATTTTTTAAAAAAATCATTTTGTTCCCAGTTTTTCCGATTAAAATGGAAGTTGTGGAAAACAGGATTTGATGGGCATCACCGGCCCTTGCTTGTTTAGGAATAGATGTATGGGAGCGGTTGTTCTAGGGAAGTGAAAGATTGCAGGAGCTTTGAAATTAGAGACCAAATGAGAAGAAATTGTAACATTTACTAGTTGGTGGCTTAGGTTGTCTTTGTTACCGTACACTGTTTGATTATGTTAAGGAAAATAACTCAATGGCACTTGTTATCATGGCACACATTTTTCTGACTTTGGTGCTTGTCCATGCTCAAACTATTGCTTGAATTTTTTTTGAAAATTCAAGTCACTTCACTGACTTGACTTGTAGATGGTAGAGCATATCAATAAACAAGTCGAACTCAATAATAGGTCTAAAAAAGGAAATTGTCCAAAAAAATTCTAGCTCTATTGTACGGTAGCTAATTTAGTCATAAACTTTTCGATTTAGTCAATTTAGTATTAAAGATTTTAACGGTTTGCATATGTAGTCCTTCCAGCTAATTTCAGCCAAAAATCATTGATGTGGTGTTTGGTCAGTAGTCAGCGCCGGCCATCCTCGTGACTTGATCGATAATGACCAATGCTAACGTTTAGGGGTGATCGGTTTCAGAGTGGATCGATTCCCACCCTGGAATATAGAACCGAATCGGGTAGGGTTGGTTTCGAGTTTGTGATTTCTAGAAACTACCCACCTGATCTGGTTCTTGGGTGGATCTCAGAACCGGAGGATAAATTTTTTTACCCTATTTCCTGCATGGTGGCAAGTGTGTCTAGCTCTATGCAAGTTGTCATCCTCCAAGGAGTTATCCTACCTAAGCTCTATGCAAGTTGTCATCCTCCAAGGAGTTATCCTACCTATGCAATCATAATGTTTCACACTTGTTTGGAAGTAAACCTCAGCAAAACGATTGTTAAAACATAACATATGACCTGAAGTAAGCTTTGAAAAAAGGAATTAGTTGCGCAAGCATAGCAGGGTCTCGAGTTCATTTCTTATAAACTCGTGTATATCCAAATGAACGTTGCTTTTGTCCGGGTTTTGAGGCTTCTGCCCCCAATCATCTTTTGGGAATTGTAATAATAAGAATTGTTAAAAAAAAAACTATCGGTCTAGTTCAAACAGTTTGGTCCACAGCTGGAATTGGGAATTGCCTAGAAGCTGCCGGTTCAGTCCGATTCTCGGTATAAAACCATACCAGTGCTCAACCCTACTAATGTTGATCATTTTTTAAAAATAATTTTAAAATTTCTGAATTTCTGAATTTTTTCCCTATTTTCCTCTGCTAATTACCAGCCACAAGCATGGGTCTCCCTCGCCAGATCGAACAAGGGCTGATCACTATAGAGGGAAAAATTTCGAAAAAATCGTCCTAAACTTTTTAAAAATTTCTCTAACATCGCCTCTATATCATCAATACTTGAATTTTTTTTCTTTTTGATTCACTGCAAAATTTTACCAAGAAGAAAAATGCTTTGCGCGCTATTAAAGTAAAATCAATGCAACCATTCATCATAGGCAACATCCTAAAGTAAAATCGGCACTACAAGTTTTAAATTGTGTAACCTAGACCAATAACAGCCTTAACAATTGCATTATAGTTCACTACAATTGATTTACAACCATGGAGATATTCTACATGGCGACCTATGTACTTTGTGATGTCTCCATAACTCCACCCAGGTTAAGTACAATTGTAAATTCGTTGGACATCTACAAGAGAACAACAAACAAATCAATTAGTTTGTAAAAACCTCTCACAGATAACTAGCAGTAATTAGGCCATATAATGGTACTTGATCGAGCCATGTTGTTGGGATTATTACTAGAGTTACTAAAAGTGTCACTAAAGAGTTCTCGCTAAATAGTATTTGCAATTTTCACTACTTTAGATAAAGACGACGATGAAGAGGAAGATGATCTAGGATTTTTTGTGCTCAGAGAGAGAGAGAGAGAGAGAGCCCTATTTGTTTTCAAATTAGGGCTATTTGAATAAACAAAGAGAGAGTGTTACGGATTTCCACATGGACTTACCACATCAACTGAGTTATTGCCATGTGTCATTTAACTCAGGAATTTCACAATACAATTTGACGGAAACTAACGAAGGGTAAATTTGTCATTAGTGTATCAGTTTGAAATTTTTGGTAACAAAAAAATTAGTTTGTGGTAAATTTATCATAAGTGTACCAGTTTGGGGTTTTTCGTAATATTAACCCTCTAGAATTCCACGTCTACTGCTATATGTCATTCAACTTAACAATTTCACGGTAAAATTCGACGGAAGCTAACGAAAGATAAATATGTCACTTGTGTTCTGGTTTGGGGTTTTTTATGACGCAAAAACTAGTTTGAAGTAAATTTGTCATTGGTGTATTAATTTGGGATTTTTCGTAGTATTAACCATATGGATTTCCATGTTGTACAATGTTAAAAGAGTTTTATGACATTTGCGTAACAAGTCCTTGTTGGAGGTTCAAGTATCCGTTGTCTAGAGTATATTTCTCCCTTTCCCTTAATCGCTCTAAATAATGAAAAATGTACTTTTCCTTGACAATTTATTTTAGTGAAATGAAGGACCCTGGTCTATTAGCCGGGTGAAAAATAGAAATCACTAAAACGAGAAGGGCTGCACAATATAAGGTGATCAAATTCAAATCATACAAAAGGAGAAAAAAAGGGAAAATGACAAGGTTTGATTACACAATATATCAGTGGGAAATTAAACTTGGATTAAAGAAAATGCTAAATTTGATATATCAGAATCTTGTTGTTGTAGTAGAAGACAATTAATCTAACTAATCACCCCCCCCCCCC
>BCNH02000008.1:5364219-5403687 GCA_001662345.2 Metrosideros polymorpha var. glaberrima | reverse complement strand
CCCCCCCCCCCCAAACATCCACGGTCAGATTAACATGGTAATTTCTCTTTTAACAATGGGAGATTTCATAACCCATCTAATAGGCCATGCAACAAGAGACACTTTCAACTCTTTTGAAGAACTTCCATTTTGCCACATTGCACAATGAGAATTCTCTTAAACGAAAGTTGCAACCTACTTAGAAATTGTCGTATGGTTTGAGTAGCATGAACTAAAAACTTAAAAGTGGTAAAAATCGGCTTCTGAATTAAGATATCTAGCCAGAAGCTCTGGGAATACAAATAGATTTTTCACAACCGATCTCAGGAAAACAAAATACAGGATAGGGTCATGTCGACGGATGACTTCGGAACACTTGTTAAGCATACTTAATTTTGAATAATTCGATTCTCTCAAGGCACTAAAGTGTGCATAACACGAGGGCAACTACCGCATTAAAGACTGTAAAGTGGCCCTCGTTATGATTGCAAAATGTCAACGCCGACTAATTAATTTGACTATTCAGGGATATAAACCTTGTATGTGTGTTCTCGTCTGTTTGGATGGTAACATGCTCAATCTATTGATTGGCCCGAGATGGCCTTTAGCCCTTGTCGCAAGAGCTTGCGGTCCAACCCCAACGATGTGAAATCGAATTAATTAATTTTACTTACACGACTTTTGGGTCGGGCCACAAAACTTTAGATGTTCAGCCGCGCTGTTTTCCGTTTTTCACGCAAAAATTGAATGCGTTTGTTTTGCTGAAAATAAACGATTTAAGAAGCATTTATGTAAAAACGATCGCTTATATCGCTTACAAAAATAAATTAATAAAAATGAATTTCCATTATTCATGTAAATGTTAAGTCATAAATCGTTATAGATAACGAAAATATTTTTCATTGATTAATTATTTTAAACGATACGAGCAATCATTTTTTAAAAAATATTTTTGAACTTATTCATTTATCGTAAACAATCGGAGTCATTTCATAATCAAACTCATAAAAAGTCATAACTTCCACGTAACGATTCGCCTCACGAAATTAAATAAAATAGAAGTAGATGTACCATATCTAATTTTTCCTCTTAATTAAAAAAAAAGGAACATTTTATTTCATTCGCCTGCGAATAGGCTATAGTAACGTGTCGGTATTTGATTTCCAAAAATACACTTCAGGACAATATCTTTGCTTGGTCTGTCAAGATCTAACATGGCTAGGTAGTACGATCGATAGGCGAAGATCAATTCAAGATCGAACGCGAAAGACTTGCAGCTCTCGACAAGATCCTTTCTTTGATCTTCGGGACACTTTGACTCATCCGAACAACGATCTATAACAGCTAACCGATTTGTGCATCACCCTGAATAGGACATGATGCTGAATCTTGAAAACACCTCGATCAGATTAATGATCAGAGAACCTGCTGCGGTCGTCACAGCTTCGAAAACCTGAGTTGCATGTCTAGTGTTGTCTTAAGGCACCAATGACAATCATTCTGTTCACGAAAATAATTTCTGCCAAGATCCATGAAAGAGTTTCTGAACAGGAAGAAGTTTTTTGATAATATCACAAAATTTCTATTTCTGAAACAAAAATTCTTTTCACAATTGGCAGCGGCGACCGACGACTAGCAGCAGTGACAGCAACTAAAAAGAGAGCAAAATGAGTTGTGAAGAAAGAGATAAGAGTTTTTATTTTTATTTATGTTCCAAAAATAAAAAAAAGTAAGAAATTTTTACTTATCATTTTTGTTCTAAATCTATTTATGGGCTAAAAATTTATCCCAAAAATAGAAAAATGAAATTACATCACCAAACAGATTTTTGTTCCAAAACTATTTCGAGAACAGAAAAATAGAGAAACATGAAGATCATCATTCGCACCCTTAATTGCCAGCACCTCGCAATGAAAGAACCGAACTGAATCAGGATAAGCTATATAATCAAGAGGGAATCCGAAAGAGCGAAAAAATTGATCCCGCAACCAAAAAACACATCATCAAGGACACAAACCTTTGCTCAGGACTTCAAGACCGACCTCCGGTTCCAGAGCAGCGCAAGCGCCATCGCGACCCTCCAGGAGGCAACGGAGGCGTACCTGGTCGACCTCTTCAAGGACACTACCCTTTGTGCCATCCACGCGAAGAGGGTCGCCATCATGCCCAAGGACATTCAGCTTGCTTGTTTCGATTTGCGTCTTAGGGCTTTCAGATATGGATTTATGTTTTTAGAGATGATGAGTCTGGTCTTGCCCTAGGTGTGATGATCAATCCAGTTGTTAATCTCTCGGTTAGATGTGATTCATGCGTTTAGCAATCCAGTGGTAAACAACCGGTTCCATTGCTCACTCCTAATTTTTGGAAACAATTTCTAGCCAGAAACATATTTTTCTATTTCTATTCCCGAAGAGGCATTTGATAACAACACAAAATTTCTTTTCCGAAAACAGAAATTCATTTAATAACCGACGACTAACGGAGGCAACTGAAGAGAAAGCAAAGCAAGTCGCGCAAAGAGGAGTTTTTAATCCTATTTTTATTCCAGAAATAGATAAATAAAAAAAATTATATATTTCTAAGCTAAAAACTTGTTCCAAAAATAGAAAAATGAAATTGCGTTACCAAACGAAATTATATTCCAAACCTATTCCGAGAACAGAAATATAGAGAATCATATTGATTATCATTCGTCCTTAATTGCCAGCGCCTCGCAATGAAAGAACCGAACCGAAACAGGATAAGCCGTATAATCAAGAGGGAATCCGAAACTGGAAAAAAATTAATCCCGCATTAAAAAATATCTCATCAGGTAAGCGGAAAAAGAAAATTTCAAAGGAGTCCCGACAGTAACAAAACGAAGAACAACTTCTAACTATTAGACTAAGGGAGAAAACACAATTGCGCCTATATCCACGACTCCCCTTTTGTAAGCAAAAATCGCCTGTCTCTGCCTTAGTCGAAGAGACTGAAGCCCATGTCCTGCAGCAATGCGAACGGTCCAGGTTAGTTTGAATTAGACAGTAACTGAAAGATGAAGACGTCTGCACAAAACAAACACACAAAACAAACACGGAAAACACCAGAGAGGGAAGGAGGATTGTGCTTACATCGTCGGACTCTTCCTTCTCCTCGACCTTTTCCTCCTTCTTCGCCTCGGCAGCCGGGGCAGTGCCACCTGCAGCGCCACCCACTGGAGCTGCAGCGACAGCCACAGCACCACCGCCTCCAGAGGGCACAGAGGCCAACTTTTCCCTTCCGGCAGCAATCAGCTCAGTGATGTCTTTTCCCTTGACTTCGGACAAGAGCAACTCAATCCTATCATCATCAGCCTCAGCCCCAACTGACAAAATCACAAGTCGATCCTTCAGTACAACAGCGAAGTGCACTCCCTCGAAAGGGCCATAAATCTGGAAACATCTTAGAAACATATTGTGCACCGACGAGTCCTATATCTATTCAACTACATTAAAGATCCACATTTTCCTTCCCATCTGACACATTATAGTCTACTAACTCTGCAGAATGATGACCAGCAACTACTTCTACGAGCAAATCCACTAAATACAAATCGACATTGCAATGAGCATTGAAAACCTTTCGTATATGCGAAATAACGGCAAATCAGTACGCGAAAAGCTTAATCTACCAAGTAACTCCCGATCATTTCTGTAACCCACATCCACCATGATAATAAAAACTATCCCGACACAGTAATCGAAAGGCAGGATCGCATTTTCAATGGCCAAAAAGAACCGGTTGCTGGAGCCATCGGAAGAGCAATCAAATCTCATACATCAGTCAAAGCCAACAGGATGATCACAGCATTTTCGACATAAACCCCGAACCCCAGTGCTAAAATCCGTGACCAGATATGCATCAAGCAATCAGTACTTGTGAACGGAGGCAGCTTGACAAACCTTCGCTCCAGTCACAGTAACAAGCAGCGCGAAATCAAGAACACAAACCGATATACATTTGAATGGTCTGCTAGCTATTCCACTTCAACATATACATCAGCTAACTTTGTTCCTAAGTCAATCGATGCAAGAGAGCTTAAAACTACTAAACCACCGCCGCCACATCTACAGCCGTCATCAAAAGAGGGAAACATGAACTGGATCGAGAGACAGAGAGAGAGAGAGAGAGGACCTGATCCGAGAATGTCCTTCAAATCATCGGCCGAGGGGCAGGTGTTGCCTCCCAAGACAGCCAGCAAGTACGCAGCGATCACCTTCATCTTCGCTCCGACGGAAGCTTTACGGGCCACGAAAGGATGCGATGGCACGCGTACCTCCAGGAGCTCTCTGCTTGTGGCCGAACGACAATGGGAGAAAGAATCGGCGCTATACCTCGTACATATATCTAGGGTTTGTAAGCGTGGGGGAGTCCCAATCAATCCTGGCCGTTCGATCAAATTGCGATTCGTGTTTTCGTTCTTTGGAACGGTTGACGGTTAACCTTCAAGTTCGGACCGGGCTTCTCGGCCGGACGGAATATGGGTCCAGTGGAGTGACTATCAGGCCGGGCTTCTCGGCCCGAAAAAATATGGGTCCAGGGAGTTCCTATCGGGCCCGAGGTGTAATGAGCGATGAGTACGCAAAACTATTCTTTTTTATGCCGCCAGTGAATTGAACCTAGCAATAAAATAATTTTTTAATATGAGTTATTTTTTTATCTTTTAAAAATTTAAGTTTATTTTTTCCCCGCTCGTTTATTATTTTCTTTGTCCATGATTTCGCACCTATATACATGTATCTTTGTTTTTTGCGAGAATTATAAAAAAACTAAAAAAGTTTTGAATATGGAAATTTTACCAAAAAGACGCTCCTAATGTGGTCTTCTCTGCTTTGGTCACAAGCAAACCATTATACCCATGCTCGTAACAAAAACAACTAGCAAAAAAAATATATATCTAAAAGATTAAGCAAACACCATTTTTATTACGAAATATTTGAATCTTTAAATAATGGAAAGAAAATGTTGACAGAGTGCGCGTTTCATAGAAATTATACACATAGAAAGATTAAAAAATGTTTCGAAAATTGAAAATTCTGTTAAGAAGGTTGTTTTACAATATAAAAAACTCAAGCACTAATATTGGCGCATGTATTAAATTAATTGAGAATGTTTTAAGAAGAAGAAAAAAATGATTGAGATCTCTTGAAAATATGAGACTATCTTTGCTTTAAATAAGGGTATATACAATTACTATAATTTATTAAGTGATGGATAAAACAACATAACTAGTCCTCAAAAAGGTTAGCATTACAATATGATAATTTATGCCATGACGTTGTTAGGCAATGTGGACTAAAGTCATCTCGACCCTTAGTCATATGGAGTCTAGCTCACATGATAAATTATGTTAGGTTGCATCTTCCCTAGAATGGATATCCCAAAAACCCCATACTCAGATATTTGTCCCAAAAATTCATTTCCCCGATTCACTTCATGTGAAGTCACACCTACTAATAGGCATGCGGCTCTATTGGTAAAAAGATTAGAGGTTGGGACGTTAGTATTGGAGGTGTGGGGTTCGACTCTCGTGCTTTGCAAAAAATAGAGTAAAAGTCTTAGAGATAAGCCCGATAAAAAAAAAATCACACCCAAGAAAGAAAAAACAATCTTAAGTGCCCAGAGAATATAAACCCTAAATTAGATCTTGCCCGTAATGGACAGGCTCGTTGAAACTATAGATGGTCAATGATTCCATAAAGTGTTTGGACCCAAAAAAATAAAATAATTCCATAAAGCAACAAGAGGAATCGGGTAAACGTCGCGACTATAGGCCAAGAAGAGTTCGGCCGCCGAAAAAAGAAAAGAAAAGATTAAAGAGAGAGAAATAGAAATAGCACTTTGCCTCCACTATAAATATTGTATTAACGGAATAAAACACCTTTTAATGATTGTGTTCCCACCACGCCCGGCTCCTAGTTTTTGAGAAAATCCACCAGACTCTCCCGTTAAAAAGGTCTGCTGCGACGATTTGCATTATAGAGACTGACATATTCTTCTTGTCAGTCCACTGCTTTTAACGAAATAAAAATAGTAATTATCATATTATAGAAATGATTTTTCAGAAACCAGTTTTTACTTTGATTAATTCCATGGTAAGAGAAAGAGCGAGGGATTCAAATATATATATATATATATATTTTTTATTTTATTTATGGTGACGGTGTATAGATTATCTTTTCTTAAATGAAGAGACGTTCGTGTATGATGTTCTAAAAGTACCTATTAATATATTCATATTCGATCGATGAAAATTTAATTACTAAAACATTTAAGAGCATGTCCGAATCGATGGAATTTTGAAATGGTTCATTATATGAGAAAACTTGTGCTTATCGATACTTTTTTTTTTCTTGGTCGAGAATAGCGTAGCTTTTCAATTGGCTTATGGTTGTAACTTCAACCTGGTTTCTTTTTATTATTTTAAATGAAAGGGCTTGAAGGTGAACTTTCTAGCAAATAAAAAGGGAAAGGGAAAAATACGTGAATTTGCTCTTACATTTTACTTTTTACATAATCAATATCTTGCAGTTTTTTTTTTGTTCAAAAATATCTTGCAGTTCATGTACTGATTTTTTTTTTCAATTTTGATTGCCGTAAAAGTTCATAATACAAAAACGCGCCATCATGTATACATGACTCTTATTCGTGATTTTTCAAATTTTAAAAAATACTTCATATTTTATCGAGAAAGTAAAAAGAAAAAAAGTACCTTTTGCTACTGATTAATGGCAAACAAACATGCCATGTCCAAAAAAAAAAAAGGTCGATGCTTTAGAATTTAGAATTTTTGTATTTCAATAATTAATAGCTCTTTTAGGGACATTTATATATTGCAATCAAGAGGACCATGAGACAAAGCAGTCACTTTCGCCCGAAAGCCGGTCGAGCATGGGAATCATATTGAGATTTGAATCACTAAAGTCAATTGGGCAAATCATTCCATTTCGGACATTGCATGAGCACCCACAGTGTATCTTTGTCCATGTAATCATTCCTTCATTTTTAGCTCCAAATCAACTCAAAATTGAGACGAAATGCAATAATGCCATGTGTTTAGAATCAATGCCGCAAAAGAAAAACGCCTTTTTGTATTAATGCTCCATTCATCTCGTAAAAGTAAAGGATTCTTTTATAAAAATAATCACTTATACCACTTAAAATGATTAGTCAATGGAGAATGCTATCGCTGCTGACAAAAATTTTTGTGATAATTTTTTTTTTTTTGTAGGCTATACAGTAAATTGGTTTTAGAAAGATGTTTTTTGAATCATCCATTTTTTGCGAGATAAACGGAGCCTAAATTCTTCACATTCATCCTTCTCATAAATATGTCCAGATTGACTTTTACTTTTTATTTCTTGCTTAATCTGAATCTCACAACTTGCAAGCCTTAATTTATTTAAATTAGAAACTCTAGAAATTCTAACAACACCCGAATATCAATATGTAAATTCACATACAATTCTATTGTAAATTTTTTTAAAAATTTAGATTATATCTTAAAGGGATGAGTACACTCGAAATCTTAAAACTTGTCACAAAAGTGCAACTGAATCCTAAAACTTTCAAAAAGTGTAATTAAATCTTAAACCATGTTAATAAAGTATAATCGAGTCCTAAAAATTTTTGAGGATGCAACCAAATCATAAAATTTGTCACAAAAAGTTCAATCGAGTCCTAAATGCAATCAACAAAAGGACTTGATTGATCAAATTTTGACAAGTTTTATGATTTGACTGCACTTTTAAAAAAGTTTTAGGATTAAATTGCACTGTCGTGAAAGATTTTAGGACTTTCAACGGGCTTACCCTGTCTTAAATTTCGACGAAAAAGTGAGAAAGTTCACTCATTTTAAAATGTGAATAAAAAACAAAGAATTTTGGCTGTGGGTTACGAGGCGAGGAGGGGAGTGTCTCCACTCGGTCCATCCTGCGTGTATTTATTCTTGTTATTTGTTGTTAAATAAATGGTCAAGTGATAATAGAAATCCTCACCCGTTCTCCTCTTTTTCATATTCATCCCCACCTTTTTAGCTTACCAAAATGAATCGTCACCCGTGGCATATCAAATCTATCTCGAGATTATATTCTCTCCAAAAATTATATCTTAGTTATTGTTGTGCCCCTTCCGAATTACATATCTACTAAATTCTCGTTTAGGCTATGGTATTTTTTTAAAAAGAAACCTAATGTTTTGTCGTTATTTCAAAAAAGGAACGAATAAATAAATAAATAAATGGCCGATATGAAGTAAGATGAACATTTTCAATGGATATTAAAAAGAAAGTCAGGGTATTTTTTTGTGATGAAATTAAAAGGCATCTGGAATCGCTCGAAAGTAGTGAAATTAACTTTTTTAACTTTGTTCATTTTAAGATATTCTTTTGTCAAAGCAGCCATTTTATTTTCGTTAGATTTGTGTTGAGATTTATGACGATAATGCAAGGTTATTATCCAGAAAATACCTGAACTTTTCGCTCTTGATCGGGGATAATAACCTCTAATAAAATCACTATTAATCTCAATAAATATTCTGAAGTTCCTAGGACAAAGGCCCACCTCCGCTTTAATAATGCCCACCTCAAAATTAATTCACATGACTTTCCCTACGGTCAGGTTTACTCCCCCGTGGGGCCCACTTCCCTCCTCGGGCCCCAGCGGCGTGCGCATCCTCGGACACGAAAGGGCCGCGCCCTCATCGCCCATCTCCTCCCTCCGACTTCTAGGCGTGGGACCGCGCCACGTGTACTGTCGTTAAAGCAGGAGCACCGGCCGTCCGGTGGGCCTGCCCTCAGGCTTCGCCCTGAAAAGACCACACCGGGGTTGGCGTCCTGAACGCACCAAAACTCTCGCTTCACGCCACAGGAAAACGCTTGCTAATTCCAAGAGACAAGCGTGCAAGAGAAAATACAGATAAGAACGAAATTTTTTTCGGAGAATGACAAAAATAGGCCAGTGAAAAATATTTTTATTGTCAATGAAAATTTTTAGATATAAATTATTATAGATAACGAAAATATTTTTCATTAATTAATTATTTTAATCGTTAACTTTTTTCTACATTTTTCAAATCGTGCATGTTTTGAGAAAAAAACAAAGCCATAATATGGCGACATTTTGAAGATTTTAGAATTATACATTTCAAAAATTTAAAATGGTATCTAAGTCATGTTAACGAATATTTTGAGATTACAATTAACATCCCTAACAAAAAAATTTCAATTATTTGATCACGAGTCATGAAATCAAACCCATATATCAAGTATATTAACATTTTTTTTAATTTAAAAATCAATAAAAAAAATTCATAGTATAAGGCCATAAACCACCTAGAAATGACAAGTCTTCTAAAGATAAAAAATTTGCCCAAAAAAAAAATCTCAAAAGCAATGCAAATAATTATTGATTTTGCCGTCTAGTACATTCCACAGTTCCACACTCTTATTGGGCAATAAATAAAGAATTAAAACTTATAATGCTATAGCTTTTTTGTGTTTATTTTGGCGGAAGAAAAGATGTGACCCTCTTTACTTTTTTTTGGGGACGAACCCCCTTTACTTTTCTTTAAGATTCGGAATTTTAAAGAAGATTTATTCGCGAATTTATGTATTAATACTTGTATTCTTTTTAAAAAAATTAATTAATTTAGTTAAAATAAAAATAAAAAGTGCGTGAGGTCCAAAATTCATTTTAAATAGATTATTTCAGACAGCCCTATATATATATATAATTTTATACATCGATACGCTTAAGTAACTATTTTGAAACATGTGTACAGTGTACCGGGAGAAGAAAAACTATTTTTGAAATATCAACCTCGTATCTTTAACATCGTCATTACCGTTTGATCATAATCAATTTTGCGGTGAAGGGACCCACCTTTGTCAATCCAGCGGTGGGCGATGAATGAGGGTCATGCCCCAGTTTGCTGTTTGGACCCACATGAGGTCAAATCGAGGCCGTCCAATCGATGGACTTTGACATCAATCCCATTTCAGTCAACAGTGTGTCAGCTTTCCCCAGAAAGAGAACCTCCTTGAAAACTGCAGTCCACCACACAAACTACTTTCCTCTCTCTCGCTCTCACTCTCTCTCTCACTCTTTCTCTCTCACTCACCTGATGGCTTCTTCATTCATGGCGATTTTGAGACTTTATGGTCCGGGCATTGTGGTGTTCTTGCTCATTTCACTGCCCACTCTTGCATTTGCTCAGTCTTCTTCTTCTTCTGATGTCGAGCTTCTCCTGGGAAAGATCAAAGCTTCACTACTTGGCGACAATGAGAACATCCTGCTCTCTTCGTGGAACGCTTCAGTACCTCTGTGCCAGTGGAGAGGGCTCAAATGGGTGTTCTCAAACGGGACCCCTCTCTCTTGCCCTGTGTCGTCGCCCCATTGGGCCAATACCTCCCTCTACAGGGACCCGTCTCTCCACCTCCTCTCTCTTCAGCTCCCGTCGGCCAACCTCACTGGCTCGCTCCCCAGAGAGCTCGGCGAGTTCTCGATGCTGCAGAGCCTCTATCTCGGCATCAACTCGCTCAGTGGGACCGTCCCTCTTGAGCTCGGGTATAGCTCTTCCCTCGCTGACATCGATTTGAGTGGTAATTTGGTGAATGGGGTTTTGCCACCTTCTATATGGAACTTGTGTGACAGGCTCGTCTCTCTTAGGCTTCATGGGAATTCCTTAACTGGTTCTCTCCCTGAACCTGCTTTGCCTAACTCTACTTGTGGTAGCTTGCAAGTGCTTGTTTTGGGTGGCAACAAGTTCGCCGGAGAGTTCCCTGAATTCATCACCAGGTTTCAGGGTCTGAAGGAGCTTGATCTCTCGAATAACATGTTTTCGGGTGTGATCCCCCAGAGTTTGACTAGCTTGAACCTTGAAAAGTTGAATCTTTCGCATAATAATTTCACCGGGGCCTTGCCGGTGTTTCACGGGTTGAAATTCAGCGCGGATGCTTTCGAAGGAAACAGTCCCGGGCTTTGTGGGTTGCCCTTAAATAGTTGTGGCGGGGGCTCCAGGATGAGCTCCGGTGCTATAGCCGGTATAGTGATTGGTCTGATGACTGGGGCTGTCGTCTCTGCTTCATTGTTCATCGGGTATATGCAGAACAGGAAGAGGAAGAATAGGGGCGAAAGTGATGATGAATTGGAGGAAGGTGAGGATGAGGAGAATGGAGTTCGTGTTGGTGGCAGCGGCGGTAGTGGAGGTGAAGGCAAGCTTATTTTATTTCAGGGCGGTGAGCATTTGACGCTGGAGGATGTCCTGAATGCAACCGGGCAAGTCATGGAGAAGACTAGCTACGGGACGGTGTACAAGGCGAAACTTGCCGATGGTGGGACAATTGCTTTGAGGTTGTTGAGGGAGGGAAGCTGCAAGGATAGGAGTTCTTGTTTACCGGTGATTAAGCAGCTGGGAAGAGTTCGGCATGAGAATTTGATCCCGCTTAGAGCTTTTTATCAAGGAAAGAGAGGAGAGAAGCTTCTCATCTATGATTATCTCCCTGTTAGAATTCTTCATGATCTGTTGCACGGTACGGGCTCAATTCGTTCCTGTCTTTTTCCTGGAGTTTCGTGATCTATAATCTGTCCCGTCATGATCCTGAACTCGAGAAAGTGAGTAATTAGATATGAAACCAGACAACTCAGTTCATATGTAAGTTGTAAAAACTAATGCTTTGTTCCTCTTTTGTACAAAAAACAGCCTCTATCTAGCTTGGTGGCTAAAAATGGTTTATCCAAAAGTGGATTTGTGATTAGTTGAAGGAAAAGTAAGCGCTTGCTGTCAATCTAGATTTACGTGGTCTATTAGTTGTCACTGATGATTCATGGGTCTTGGAGATAAACGGATTTTCCAATATTCCTCGATGGAAAAGACAATTCCATGAAACAGAGCATAGAAATTTTGTTGAGTATAGACCTGCACCCTACTCATGCCAAAGACTCATCCTGGTTTAGTGTCATGATTTTGAAAATTGAGCTCAAAGTTCATCCGAATGCAAAAGGGAAAAAGAGATCAAGAAAAAAATAACTATTCTAGAATCTGCAATTTGCCAGGCCAACTTTCTTTGAAATGCAAAACCACCCAAAGTAAACCTCGAGTTCCCTGATATGATCTAGTGTGGCTGTTAAGTTCTTCATCAGCTGAAGTGGGAGAGGACCATGTGGTTTTACTTTGGCTAACGTAATCTCAGTAATTTTTTCATGATGTATGGGCCTTAATCAATGAGTGAGACTAATGTTAGGCTTTTCTAGGCTTTGAGCCCCTGCTATTCCACCTTAGTTTGGTCCTATAGCCTTATGTAACTGATGTTCCATCACTAAAACGTCACCTTGATGTCCTGAGCATGCTCTTTTTTGCTTCCATCTGATCCAAGCACTCTCATGGTTGTAATAAAAATGTTGCACTCGTAAATTCACTCTTTATTGTTTTATTGCTATGATATGATGGCTTTGCTATTTGGTTTCTGACTTTCAAAGCTTGTCCTTGTTGATGGATAGTATTATAGCTGTGTATACGAGTACTTGCTATGATTTTAAGGATAGGACCAGAAATAGATGCATCGTGAAACGAAGAGCTAATTTGGATAGGAAGCAAAAATTGGAAGTTTGACATGATCTTTGAAACCCTTTGTGTTCAGGTTCTTATGTCAATGTTGTGTAGAACAAGTACGAAACTGACAAAGCTATCTTAATCTTGATTATTGAACTCAGAAACAAGGGCAGGGAAACCAGTTTTGAACTGGGCCAGGCGACACAAGATTGCACTGGGCATAGCCAAAGGACTGGCACATCTTCACACAGGCCTTGAAGTACCAATCACTCACGGAAACATAAGATCTAAAAACGTTCTCGTGGATGAATTCTTTGTGGCCAGGCTCACCGAGTTCGGGCTCGACAAGCTGATGGTCCCTGCTGTTGCTGACGAGATGGTGGCACTTGCGAAAACCGACGGCTACAAGGCGCCGGAGCTTCAGAAGATGAAGAAATGCAACTCCAGGACAGACGTCTATGCCTATGGAATACTTCTGCTCGAGATACTAATCGGGAAGAGACCTGGGAAAAACAGTAGGAGCAGCGATTACATTGATTTGCCTTCAATGGTGAAAGTTGCGGTCCTGGAGGAGACGACGCTGGAAGTCTTTGACGTCGAGGTAATGAAGGGGATCAGGAGCCCAATGGAAGAAGGGCTTGTCCAAGCACTGAAGCTTGCTATGGGGTGTTGTGCCCCAGTGGCTTCGGTGCGACCCACCATGGACGAAGTCGTGAAGCAACTCGAGGAGAACAGGCCGAGGAACAGGTCAGCCTTGTATAGCCCTACCGAGACAAGGAGCGAAGTCGGCACGCCTTTTTAAGATAAATCATTCGGATATATCTCATGATAAGTATTGACTTTTTCGTTTATCTCGGTATGGTTTTTCTTACATAGGAGGCATCAGTAGCTTCTTGGTGATTTTCTTCGTTATAGTCAAGGCAGACTTATCATAGGATCGAAAGTGGTTCGTAATTGTAATGTAGCTTGCAAAATGCATCTTACTGGTTCAATTTTCATCAGAGTGGGTTTGAAATGCTAGAGCAGGGCTTGGCTTGTGTGCTAGAAAATGCTTCCGTCGCATTCCCGGGGATAGAAAAAGGGAATTGTATTGCTGGTCCTTGTTTTGGTCTTATTGTTTGTTTGGTTTATCATTCTTGTTCATGGACTAATGTCCGATCGTGATGGTTTAAGTCAGTTTTGTCCAATTTCAATATCGAAATTTTTCGGAAATTGCCAAGTCAGCACGGGCTATTGACACGTGAGGTCTACTCGTAGAAATTGCTCAAACAAATGGTACTTTATTCCTCGTACTTTTTGCGGGTGATCAGTTTGTCTTTTGGTTTGTCCAAAGTGACCGATAGTGGTGAGCAGCTCTAGGGAACTTGGAATCTACTCGTAGGAACAAGTTTCTTATTTTTTGGAACCTGAAACCTACCACGCATACCTTAGAACCTGTAATCTACTCTCAACCCGTTGAAACAGGTTCCTCATTTTTTGGAACCTGAAATCTACTATGTATACCGTAGAACCTATAACTTACCTTGTT
Source organism: Metrosideros polymorpha var. glaberrima (assembly GCA_001662345.2). NCBI lineage: Eukaryota > Viridiplantae > Streptophyta > Magnoliopsida > Myrtales > Myrtaceae > Metrosideros > Metrosideros polymorpha. The sequence continues at coordinate 5,389,613 of BCNH02000008.1, read as the reverse complement.
ACATGTTCTTGTGTCGGAACTTGGAATCTACAGGTTCCAAAGCCTATTTGAGTTCTGCATGCATTCTTAATTGAACAATTGTGGTGAATTATCACGTTTAATGGTCATCACTTGCTGTTATAATTCATTGACCATAATTTATATTTAGACATACGGAAGTAAAAATTCTAATCATAAATAACGTTAGTTCATATTAATAGTTCTAGATTATACCTTCATTATCGTATGTCATAAATACCACAGGATAGTGTGAAGATATAGACCAAGAAAAAAACGAAAACTTGTTACAGGTTTCAGATTCTATCTACCTAGAACCTGAAACCTACCTATTTTTCAATTTTTGGAACCTAAAATCTATTTTGCATACCTTAGAACGTGGGACCAAGGATAAGTTCTCAGATTCTAGGTTCTATTTTAGAATCATGCACACCCCTAGTGACCGATGATGCGCTGGGAATCATGCTCACCCCTAATGACTGATGATGTGCAATCAATGTCATCAAATCTTTAAACAAGCATAATCACTTTCGGTATATGATTTTAGTACTTTTTGTGTCCTTCATGAAGAGCACTAACTAACAATGAATTCGAACCAATTTGATTGACATGGATTGCGAACACCAAGACTGGTTTCGATTTACTGTTGAAGTTTGCGAACTTAAAGCGGGCGTAGAGCCGAGGCAAGTATGCGCAATTTTGTGATCAGTTTGTGTAGACAGCGGAAGGTTTCTTACTACAGATTATGCTCCACGTTATATTGCTGGGAATTGAATATTTGCAGACACCTCAAGCATATCGCATCAAAGTAGAACATCTGGGAAGAACTCATACGGTTTTCATCTCTCTCTCTCTCTCTCTCTCTCTCTCTCTGTTGCGTCCTGGAGGACCTTCTAAGTTCTGATCACCAATGGTAGTCTTCCCAGAAATTACCTGACAACCTGATAGACCCCGGACTCTGCATAGTGGTGGACTATGGTGGGAGTTCCTAGAACGCTGACCATGGAAACAAAAGCTTGAAAGCACGAAAGTCAACTGAACTATGTTCTCTAGCAAAAAAAACTTCTCAAAGTGTCAACATAGAGGAGGATTAGGTCAACGACTTATTTCTTCCAAGAACAAAATGGAAACCCAACCGAACTCCTAGACCTCTCCAGAAACTAAAGCATACCCTGAAAGAAAAAATTGAATCCGCCAAAATTTCTCTCTCCACTGCCCAAGGAATCGCTTGCTGAGAATTCTACAAATGGAGAGACAGATCAAGGTTTTTACTTTTGTCCTTGTCACGAGTCTCGAAGGCGTGATCTTGATGCGCTTCATGATGGGAAAGATTCCCTCCGTTGACGCCATTGCACCTCATGACACTCCTTTGCCAGTTAAGCACACTCGGGTCACCGTCTTCAGGACAGAACCTGCTGTTCCCGGAGCAAAGCCCGCCATACATGAGGCCGCTAGCGTCGAACCTAGGTGCAGCGGTGGATCCGAACATGTCGGAAGGCACCGCGTGGTGAGCTGGCAAATAATGGGCATGAGCGGAAACGCAAACGGAAGGGCTCAGGAGTCCTCCTACGTAATGGTTCTGGGAGAGGATCAGGGGCGGGGTTGCGGGGGAGAAGTTTCTTGCTATGAATTCAGATGCCCTTTTGGCCTTTCTCGCTTGCGTTCTCTCTTTCTTGTGTGCGTTCTGGTGGCCTCCCAGTGCCTGGGAACTGTAGAACTTCCTTGAGCAGAACAAGCAAGGAAAGACTCTGCTGGCTCTTGCGTCTTCTCTCATGGAGTGAGCCGCTTTCTCTTCATCTTCCATATCTGTCTCTCACACAGAGAGAGAGAGAGAGGATTAATGTCAGATAGTGGGAAGGGAACCCAAGTAACAGGGGAAGAAGTCCATGAGATATTGCACGAATATGAGAGTTCTTTATGGGTTTAGGAGGAGGAGAATTTGGATGAATGGAGGGAATAAAGAAAAGAGGAGTGGAACTGTTGGAAGTGAATGGACAGAATAGTGAATGTGGTGTTCTTATAGGTGATCTGATCGAAGAGTGGAGAAGAAGTTCAGAGGGACTTTAAAGTTTCTCTTGAGAGAGAGAGAGAGAGAGTTTTGGAAAACGTAAAGCGTCTCTGAGTGAAGATAATTTAATGAGAGTGCAAGGCACAAGTGAGTGTATGGGCTTGGGAACAGAAGAGATAAGTGAGAGAGAGAGAGAGAGGGGTTCGTGTTCATGAAGACAGTTTCTGCATGGTTAAGTTGATTGGTGGAGACAAATGGTTTTTGGATTGGGAAATGGCATCTCTCTCTCTCTCTCTCTCTCTCTCTCTATGTTCACCTGACAGCACACATCTTGTTTCGACTGTCATGGGCACTTAGGGGGAGGGGTGTTTTTTTTCTTTTTCTTGGGACTTTTCATGAGCATCAGAGCTTTGCATAACTCTCTCCATCTCTCCACACTTATAATTTCCCTACATCCATGCCAGGGTTTTAAAGAGGGGAGGGCACGACATTAATCGTTTTACCAACTTCAAGAATAATCGAATCGCAGATTGGTTGAATGACCCTCATCGCCCCCATAAAAGATCAAACTTGCCAGTTCTGAAAGAGGCAAAGAGAGGGGGCAATTCTCGACATCTTTCTTAAATCCAAAGGGGGGTGGGTGGGGGGACCTCGTATTTGTCCACGCTCTAGAGAAGTGGCGACGTGAGACTGAGAGAGAGAGAGAGAGGACCAAGTGCAGAGGACTCGGTGACGGTAGCTTTTAGCTCACCCAATCCTCCCACATTGGCCATTGGATCTTCTCAAAGCCTCCATCATCGTCAGAGATGGTCTGACTCCCCATTCTTTCATACTCTCTCTCTCTCTCTACCGTGTAAATCTGCTGAGCTTAGATATAAATGGGGGGAGGGAGAGGGAGAGAGAGAGAGAGAGAGAGAGAGAGAGAGTTATGGGACTGAAAGAGCAACAGGTTTCTGCATGCCTCATCTCCACCGCCATTCCTGTGTCGACTTTGTCTCTCTGCGCATCATGGCGACGCATGCACTTATTTCGTTTCCACCACATGTTTCCCCTACACGTGGCCACGTTCGAGAAGTGGGGTTTTGAGATTTAGCTTTATTGTGAGTTCCAGAGCTCAGAGAGAATCAAACTGACGCTGCCATGAACTCGGCAATCGACCACAGAGACCGACCCCCAAAATTGGAGAGACAAAAAGTTCAAACCTCTTGGGCTTCTGCCCTGATCTGCAGGACTTTCGAAAAATCATGTAGACGACGAAGACATCTTTCGATCCATGAAATCTGTACTCTTGTCTCTTCACGGAGATTTGTTCTCAGAACAACCTTGGGATGCAAGAAACGATGATGATGCACCCGCGTGATCACGTCCAGGTGCACGCGCTACTCAATTCGAAGGTAATCAATGGAGGTCGGAATGGAAACATCTCAATCAATCCACATGTACAGAGACATGAAGAACATCCAGAGATGGAAGTGCGCATGGACGAAAGTGCAAGAACCGTTTGCTTCTACTGCCGTTTGCTCCGACCGAATGTTTACTATAGTGAGAATAGAATAATTACAACAACAAAAGGGACTTGAGCCCTAGATCTGTACAAATGAATTCATGACTACAGGCTAGTAGTTTTCCATCGCTAAAAGGGCGTTGGGAGACCATACTCTTGCACGAGCGCTGCTAAGAAGCCGAGATCCGGAAGTGGGCGCGTAAGAGACCATGGCTGCCGCCAATTCAGGCGCAACCAAAGCATTTGGTGAAAGTGAAGAAACTTGGCTGTGGTGGCTCAGGCTCTTCAACGGGCGTTCGACAGGGCAGATGCTTAAAGAATGCTTTCACCGCTCCAGTCACCCCATCCTCGTTCTCCATGGCCTTGGCAAGCTCAACTGCGCGCTCTTTGACCTGCCATTTCTCTCAGGTAAGCACATCACGGATTTCATTTCAGCATTTGATGAAAAGGCAGATATCCACTTCCTTCCGCAAACATTCGTATGCACCAACATTTCCTTCCATAGATTCTTTTTCCAAGAAAAAGATTTCTTACAAAATAATTAATTGCCACATTTCGTTGTTTCTGTGGCCAGGTAAAAAGGACAGTGGATGTGAGATTTAACATAAATCAAGAGCACGAGGAAGATTGGCTTCTACTCAACAACGAGGCATCCAAACTATAAGAGCACGGAAAGTTTTCCCACCCACAGGGGGAGGACATTGATGGAATTCCTTTCTTCAGAAAGTTCAAAAAAAAAAAAAGAACCAAGATATCGAGCTAATTGCTGGGGCTGGATTTGGTCCCAGCTTAGGGCCGTCACGCTGAATATGTTGTGCAAATCACAAAAAAACAATAATTTACTGGACAGGGTTGAGCAAGTAAATTTATCAAAGAACCTCTCAACATAGCTAGGATGCAAAACTAAATGCTGTGTTGTTTAAGTCATTCCAGTAATTTGGTGCTTCAGAAAACATTCTAGGCGTGATAATTGAGCATTAAAATCACGCTCGAACTCAGTACATCCACACCTCTAACTCAAAAGTTTTTTTGTTTTGTTTGCTGGAAATCAATTAAAGCTTAAACTTAAGACTTCCCAGATCCTTGAAAAAGCTAAGATCATCCCATTCAGCCACAGAACTGATTGAATCAGGCAAAATGAGAAAAGTAATTCTTACCTTGGGATCCAGCATAAACTTTATCGCATTAACCAATTTGGGAAATGAGAATTCATCAATTGGTATTGGCGGAGGACCTACACCTCTGGCATGCACTCGTTCTCCCCAGAAAGGTTGATCACCAAAGAAAGGTACAATGGTCGTTGGGCACTGTATAGGGGCAAGAGAATGGATGGGCTATTATTAAGCAAAGTTTCATATCAAACTAAAAGAATTAAATAATAAACTCCGAAACCCTTACAGCAGCTTTTAGACCAGCAGCTGTTGTTCCGGCACCACCATGATGCACCTGAAATGATAGGAAAAAATCATGGGAACAACAAATGAGTCTATAAACTCTACCCTACGAAAGGAAAACAAGAAGATCTACATATAATAAAGCATAGAAAATTCCAAAGTTTTGAAGATGATATTATGATGAAGAATCTGCATTATTGAATCATAACAGCTTGCGGTACTAGAGGCAACATAAATCGAATAGACCAGATGAATACATTTTTGGATGATAAGATGAGATCAACTACAAAGAACATAGCTCAGGGTAGCAGGTTCAGCAAAACTCTTCAGTGATGGTAGTAGTAAAGTGGCAAACAAAACTGGAAAATGCATCTCAAGAAGCATAAGTCCTGAAATTCGTAATTCATAAACGTGCTTCCATTGGTTTTAGACGGCCAGGCCAACCAATTAAAGCCTTAATCCACTTTAATAAATCTCTCAGCTTAAAAAGTCTTATGGGGTTAATTTCCGGGAGAACATCTGGGAACGGTTGAAGTCAAAACAAGAGGAAAATCAAGGGAGAGTTTTCACTATAGATAGAGAGGGTGGGTCATTTTTGGATATCTTTTCACTCAGCTCCCGAAAGGCAGTTGAAACTTATACCCTTTTGGCATGACTCTTTGCACAGGGATCTTCACTTATAGGCAATCATTAAGAGGAAGTGCTTAGCGTTGTAGCATCTTTTGCTAAAACAAAGAGCAGTTTGGATTGCCAGATTCTGTACATACTCTCGATTGAGCGTAAATTTACAGGGCAACAACCAAGGTGGCATCAATCAGCTACACCATCTATATAGGCAGAATCAATTTGGCCTCGGGGCCCAAAAACCAAGTCTAACATCAGAAGACAGAGCTACAAGGATATGCAAGAAGCCTGTTATATCTGACAGAAAAAGCGAGTATTAATGCAAAAGCATCCATGCATTTCTAAGACTTATGCAGCCAATCAAATAGAAAACGAAAAGTATGCAATCCTCACCACAGCCTTGCATTGTAAAAAGAGCCAGTCATGAGGGCAGTTGTCCAACAGGTATATAAAGTCCTTTGGTTCTGGCACTGAAAATATTAACAAGAAATTTGATTTCAACCGGCAGGTGGCCCATTCTGGTGGAAATGATTGTAAGGTAGTGATGGAAGCTATCAGAAAGCTCTAGCAGAAGATTGTAACGAAGATGATGGAGCCAAATGGCTAACAACTTACAGTTTCCAAGACCACCCCATCCTTTGTTGATGATACCCCTCTGTCCAGTTTCTTCCAATGCTTTTACAATTATCTGGGTCATCTTTTCAGGCTCTTGAACAGGCTGAGATTTGCAAGCACAAGGTGGAAGCAAGGTTTCAACTATCAGGTCAGGAAGTTTGGCCCAAGGATTCAACTTCCCAAATACAATAAACATAGCACAACTCATCAACTACAAACAGAATGTCCAAAATAGATCATCTCAAACATTATGTATTTCATCAAATATCATGAGAAGTCAATAAAAGGGTAGGAAGTTTTCTTATTTATATGAGTAGCTACTCTGAATGAGTGTCATGGATGATACTTTCATATGAAAACGACAAAAATAAAAAATTGAACGAAAAAAGGGAATAAACTCACAAGGCTACCAAACCCAATATATATAGGCTTTTCACCAGCTTCGAGCCACTTTACAAGAGGCTCAGGAGGTTGATAATTTGAGGCGAGATCAAGGAAACAAAACCCAACCACGTCAACTTTGGGTCCCCAGTCTGCAAATGAAACCACGCAATGCCAAGATTGATTAGAATCATTCCTAGGAGCATCTTCCAGGTCATATACCGTCTCTACTCTTTCAGTCATCCAGCCAAAAAAGAAAAGACATTCATTATGGGATTCAAGATGCAAGATCAGTAAGAAAAGAAGTTTAGTAGTCCCCCACCCGATGCAAACAAGGGGGGACATTTTTCATCTATTTTCTATGGGATCATACATTTTTGGTGGCATGGCTGAGCGGTAAGGTGGGGGAACTGCAAATCCTTTTTCCCCAGTTCAAATCCAGGTAATGAAATTGATACAAAAAAGTAAGAAGCCCTTTCAGATTTATATAAAGTCTTGTGAAAGACAAGGAGAATTAGGCATCTCGGCCCAAATTCTACTTAAGAGTAGTAGACCTTCCACATCAGAGAAAGTTTCAGATAAAAGGATAATAATTTGGTAAATAACGTACAAGATCACAAAGAGTAGATGTGATGTAAAGGATGCTAAAGAAAGCGTTCAGATGTATCTTCAATCTACCATGGCTAACTTGTGTCAGTTGAAGGCTACTGGCTGGTAAATAGAGCCATAGGAACGTTAGATTGCAAAGAGGAACAAAAATTACAAAGGTATCTATCGGCTTAGGAAAAATGAAAAAGATTCTAGTACCAACTATGTACCCACATACCAGGATGACAACATAGATGTTCATTTATAAAGACAGATATAGAAACTAAAACCCGGTCAGCCACAGTGAACACCATAAAATCAAGAATATATTGCTAACTATGACACTACCTGACACATGATTACAAAGATAACAGAAAAAGGAAACTAGAGACAGCATGCAGCAAGCAACATACATTCTTACCGAGTTTCAGTTCACAGATACTCTATTTTAAATGTATTAAAGCTAGTGGCAGCAAAGGGTGAGATTGGGGTTTATAAAGATATCACCAAATCAAGTACTAAAGATGCAAACTACAAATATATTAAACCACCTTTTGGTTTAAGAACGAGGTGAGGGCTCCATATGTATCCATGAGGCACATCAGTACTGACTATGTGCCCCCACACCAGGATGACAGCATAGATGTTCATTTATAAGGACAGATATAGAACCTAAACCGCCGTCAGCCACAGCAAACACCATAAAATCAAAAATATATTGCTAAGTATGACACTACCTGACACATGATTAAAAAGATAACAGAAAAAGGAAACTAGAGACAGCATGCAGCAAGCAACATATATTCTTACTGAGTTTCAGTTCAACAGTTACTCTATTTCAATTGCATTGAAGCTAGTGGCAGCAAAGAGTGAGATGGGGTTTATAAAGCAATCACCAAGTCAGTTACTAAAGATGCAAATTACAAATATATTAAACCACCTTTTGGTTTGGGAACGAGGTGAGGGCTCCATATGTATCCATGAGGCACGTCAGTATCAGAGCCTTGTGAACCACTCAAATATGTAACAGGACGTAGCTTTAGCTTCTTCTTCCTAACATCATTTATCATGTCCCGTATGCCAAGCCAAATCAAGGAATCAACAATCTGGTAGGACAACTGGTAATTCCAATAAGGCAAACATTAGCTAATGATAATGAGAATATACAAACCAAAGGTAATGACACTCAATGGAATTACTCTGTATCCAGCTTGCTGCTTAACGCGAGATAGAGGATGTGGGAATTCCGTAGTTGGTCTGGCGAAAAATAATGAAAAAGCAAGAATTGGGTCAGGAAGCTTCTAAACCATTTTCTTGAATGATAACAAGCAGAAGGAAATGTGAAAAAGCCATCAACTAAGATCCCATGAAAAAAGTGCAGAATATGTCGAAATAGAGTACTACAGGTAATGCAAACAAGACTTACGTCCATGGCATAGTAAAAAATATATGAAGTGGTACTTTCAAAGCTTCCGCCACATGAGTATGCCCTAAAGAAGCATCGACCAGGTTAGACAATTCCATAAAGGAAAAGAAATCAATACAATCAAATCATAAGTTCTTTATGCATTTAGAAATGCTCCATGCACTAGATTGATAAGAATTATAACCCATGGCAACGCACTTCGATGCAGTAGATCACTGCAACAAAAATAACTCAAAGGTTGGGTCAGGAAGATAATAAAAGGGAACATATTTGCCTAGAGATAATCTTTACACGTGAGAGGAAACCCATGATCAACCACCATGCCAGATAAATCCGCGATAAGGTTGACATTCATAGTCTCTGTCACTGAACAGCCCCCAAAGATAGTATACAAGAAATATCAACAAATGATTACAAATATCTCATAAAGTTGCAGATTCAAATGTTTCGCTAGGAAGCTAGAGTAACTCTTAGTCTGATATGCCGAACATTTATGCCATCACAATATGCATTCTATTTTAAACAGAATCAACAACAACGTACACATCATTTGTCCTTAGAAATACTCAGAAACCCACTTCCGGAAACAATTTCAAGCAAAATCAGTACCCTCCAAACTCGTTGGCGGCTGGTGTGATTCACAGGGTAAATCAACAAACCAGAAATGAGGGGCGTCACCAGGATTGAAATATGCAAAATGTTAGGTATCTCAAAGTATCATAACCATCCTATATCCAGCAAAAACTTTAGAATTTATCACTACAGTCAATGAATTTTTCCACCACATAAGTGAAATGGTAGTAGCCATTTTAGTATCCTTAAATGCACCATACATCCAAACTTTTCACAAAATTTGTGATATCCAGAAAAAAGTGAACTCACATAAATTTGATAAGATCAAACTAATTCTATGTCACAATTCTCCACTAAAATGTCACCCGGAACCTCATATCTAAAGAAACAGCTCAAAAGCACATAAACTTTACAGCATTTTCCTTCTTCATAGTCCAGTAAAGACGAATATTATAAATCACCCAAAAAAGCCTATAAAGTTCAAAGCAACTAGTCAAATCTGCCACAATAACCAAACAGAAAATAAAAGCATCATATGAGGGTGCTCACAACAGTAAAAGATAATGAAACAGCTGGGACAAGATCTAACCATATGCTGGGGGGTTGGCAATGATGGCGTCTGCTCTGAATGGAATGCTAGAATCAATATCTGGATCCTTGCAAGCTGGAAGTAAAGAATATATAATGTCCTTTATTTGATTACGTTGGATTGGTATCTCTGAAGGCCCTGATGGCAAAAAGCCCTTGTTTTTAACCATGTCTGCTCAACAAAAGTAAAGAAAAATCAATTGAGCAGAAGTTGGAAGAAAAGATAGAATCTATTGACAGACTTAGAAAAGTCAGGTCTGATGAGGTAAATCTACTTACTACAGGAGTTCTAGTGCAAAACTATCTCATCCAAGAAAAACAAGTTTTCTTCCTCTAGTATTTATGGTTTCCAACAAAGATTGACGCCAGGAAATCTAATATCAAAATCAGAATAGCATTTCAAGAGACTTTGAAATATTTTACTTCTATGTGATATGCTTTGCTCTTACAAAACAATTTACTTTCCTCATACATGTCATGCATTATTTCCAACTGTAGAGCTACTTAAGATTAACAACAAAAGTAGAAACAGAGACTTGTATCTTTGCATTTAATTCAATGACTATAATGAGCCAATAGCCCATTTTACAAAGTCCAATGTACTATATAGATGTCAAATTCCACTTTAATGCTCGCTTTGTTATAGCACAAAACAAAGAATACATCATAATTTTGTTCTATATGTTACAGTACACAGAGATATGCAGATTAGGGAGGGGCAAGGAAGGAGGAGACCAAGATGTCCCATAAATTTAAGTCAAGCTTCTCCTCCGTGACATGGAATGTAAAAAAACAATGCCAAGCACATCAGGAGAAAGCAAAGTATATGACTACGATATATTGTCTTAATACATTCAACCTCCCATGCTCCATCAAGAACTAACTAATCTATAAGTCACAACTTGGTCAATTTAACTTTTTCCTCATACTAAACATTAATACTGAATATGTTGATGAAGTTTACCTTAACATTACAAGTCCAACAGAACAGCAAGCAATTAAAAATGATATACAGAGACCAAATCTACTCAGACAAATGCACTGTCGTCCTATGAAATATCATGATTCTGCAGAACAGCAAACTGACATGAAAGAAAAGTATGGAGTACTTACAACCAGCGAGAACTTTTGGATCTCCTCCTAAAGGGAAAAACTCCAACCCAGCAGTTAAAACAAACTCTTTAAAGTTGGCATGAGTCGCTAATCTAACTCGATGGCCATAGTCCTGCATGCAGATGTACCAAACAAAAGTTTGACAATACTAATCAATGGAATACCACAAAATTGACATTGTCATGCTTCATCAAATGACAAATGAGCAGCCCCATCTTCCAGATTATCCATGAAAGTTTATAAGAATAGGAAAGTGCGGCAATCAATTAGGATGATAGAAAAACCAGTCATGTGAAGAAAACTAAATTACTTTTGATAAATTCAGGCGGCTGCTGTTGCGACAGCCATTTTTGCAGTGACCTTGCCCCTATGCTCCGAAGTTTTAATTGGGCAAGTCCACATGATCTAATTCATCTATAGTAACATCTAAAAGAGAAGGAAATTCCAGAGTCTCCGAATTTGCCAAATAGTCTCCCACAAGGGAGCTCCTATTCTCTCATTGTACTCACCATTTAAAATTCACTTGAAGTTGACAGCTCCACATTGCTTTCCAAAGTATAGTAACTTATATGGTGCCTCAAATACCAAACCAACATGAATATGTCCATTATCTTCTACAGACACATTTAACCTTGTGACATATCCAGTTCAAAATTCTCCAATTTTTGCTGATCAAAGTGGGGAGGCATCATAAAAGCAAATGATCAAATAGAAGCCCCAGAACAAGAAATACACAAGCCGGTTTACCTGCAACCGTTTGCCAATAGCAACAAAAGGCTGCACATCCCCACGAGTACCCACAATAAGCATAACTATTTGCAAGGGCGGTATGCACTGAAGGTCCATGGCATCAAGGGGCTCATTATCAACAACTTCATTGCAAGCATCTCTAACATCAAGAGATTTGGCTTCAACATCAACTGGAACTTCAAATTCAACAGTTCCATCATCTTTCACAGTGGCTATTCTGCTCAACAATTGAAGCTGCACATTTTTAACGCTTCAATGAAAATCTCAGGTGCGCATGATTTAGAAGAATAATAACAATACAATACGTAATTACTAATTTCTGAGTACACATATTCTAGAAAAACCATTTCTATAACAATGTCAAAGACTTGGTTTGCAGCACTTAAGCATTGGACGCACTTTACTTCACACCTACTGCGTAAAAGTGAAGCACGATAAGTTTCTCTGAAACATGACTGATGTTCTTATTCCTGCCAGAGTAGTTTACCACATATGCATCTATTGTTGACTAAACTTTAGCTTTGGGCTGGGTACTCATGCCGAAACCTCTGATGGAAATGGTCAACAATAGACCTTTTAAAACTAAAACTGACAATGACGAGTCCCAAAAGCTACAGAGACCATTTGCAAGATAGATGTAGCATGTTTACTTTCTTCATGGGAAAAAGTCAAATTTCTTCTGCAGATGAATGATAGTTGCCATGCACAGAAAGGCCCCCACTTGCACTAATGTTAAAAAGCAACAAGCATACCATAAGATGAACATTCTCCCAATAAGCATACCAAAAATAGCGACGAATAGCACAGAAATCATACCTTCTGCTGGACAGGTATTTTGTCATAAAAAATTTGGGCTGCTTCCTCAGCAAGTATATTAGGGGTCATTGGTTTCTCGGTCTTTGCTCTTCCCAACCTAACCTGGTTTGAAGTTGATTCCTCTCTTTCAGTATTTGAACTTTCCACAGGCAAGGTGTTTACTTTAGACATGTTCCTGTGAGAAAATCCTGAAAGAAGTTCAGATAAGCATTAACAGATCTTACTCCTAAGCATAAGAAAGGAAATTTCACTAAAAAATAACCAATTTATCTCCAATAAGGAGAAAAAACCTGAGAACACATTCCAAAATCATACTTTCAAGCTGTTAAAAGAGTTCATGTACTATTCATTAAAAGCATGCGATGTGATTACTAAATTTTGATGCAGCAAAATGGTTCCTAAAAAAAAGGCATGACTGAGGGTAGCATCAAACATGCTCAACAACTATTAACATGGACATAGACAGAACCAAAACAAAAATAAAAACCAGATCTGGAAGCTGACAAATTTCAGAAAAAGAAAATTCAAGCGGATTATGTTGATGTAACATTTATTAGAAAACTAGAAAAATCAAACACATATTGTCTAGCTTGATAAAACTAAACTGAAAAGCATATTTCCTTTGTCAGAGAGAACTTTTCTTTTCCACAAAAGGAAGCAACACTGCGGCCACCAAGTAATGCCAATTTGCTAAATACTTGCCCGTATGAGACCAAAATAAGACAACTGCATGAAAATGCATTGGCATTATGCAATGACCTTTAACAGTTAATGGAGTGAAAACATTCAATGGGAAGCCAAATTAAAAGAATTGTTTGATAATTTAGGTGGAAGCAGCTATTTTTTTACAAAATGCTTACTCACATTCAACGATACAACGCAAGAACTTATCAAAAAAAGTAGTATAATGCAGACACTATACCATAATAATAATAATAATAATACTGCAAGATAAATATGAGCTTTCTCAATCTCAACTCAAGACACTTTCAGACTTCTGCTTCTTTTCTTTCTGATCACACTCACACGTCCACACATGAAAGACAATCTTATATCTATTCACAAATGATAGTTTCTTACAAGCACAAAGGGACAAATACACTTCATGACTCTTCCATCATTTCTCATCCATACTCACGCATACTCACACAGTACACCTTCTCCCATAAATTCCAAGGTTGGACTCTGTGGAATATTCTGCTTATCACACACGCACACGAACTCGAAGAAGACCTCAGCTATTTATAGAGAAAAGACGTTTTCGCATGGCTACAAAAATATGAGATGTTTCATTTGAACTGTTAGTGCACTTCACGACGCCAAGAGTGATTCCAGGAAAATAGCTTTCGTGCGAGAAAACATTTGCCACAATATCCGGGTCGTGTTGATATGTCTTTTAACAAGAATAATAACCACATATGCAATATTGGTAAAGTGTGCCCTTTTTGCACTCCACATCTCTGACGAGCTCATCCACACCATTGCTCATTTCCACCATTACAAAAATAGAAGAAATGTAGCATGTCAAAGTAACTCTTTGATTGCCTGCAATGAGCGCGCTTGTCCATGTCAATCCGAAAGTGGCACAGCAAACGTGGTTATGCACGAAGGAGGACATTGTCCTGCCTCAGAGTCGAGCACAAAGAAGAGTTACAATTGGAGGACACAAAAACCACCCTATATTTTTCAACCATTTTGGGGTATTTTATTAGCTTTGAAGGAATAAGGCAGGTACTTCCATGGACTATGCTCCTTGGAGTCCTTGGACGGTCTAATTTCTTCCTTTAAAGAACCAACGGCAACTTGATCGAGTTTGACAGTAACTTGTTCACTTCAAAGTTATTAACTCCCTTGTCATTGTTCGTCATCCAGTTGTCCGATATATGAATCCTAACTGATACCCCAGAAATCGAGTAGCAACTTTCTAGTAGAATTGCCTACGCAACGAACCTATCAATGTCCTCCCGGAGCAAGAGCAAGCATAAGTAAGTCCATCAATTCCACGACGCCGTGACACAGCGAACAGTAAGTCCGAATCAAAAACAACCACCGCCAGTCATCATCAGATAAAGGAGGCACCACCGGCGCACTTCCGAAATCAAGCCCGCGAAATTCACGCTCGTATAGCAATCAAAAGTACGACGGAGATTCTCCTCCAGATTCCTCGAGGCAGTCAAACCAGACACGCACTTAACCATCACAACTAATTCCGAACTCGATGGGAGCATTACAAAAAACACACCTGGAAAGCCACCTTCACCTTCGCCATCGCCGGAAGCCTCGGCAGCACCGGCCACCTCTCCATTGTCCAGCTGCTTGCCTCTATCGCCAACATCGCCGTTTTTGGCCACCGGAACTTCGGAGGAGCTCGGGCGACCCTCCGGCAATTCGGCCATCGCCGCCGCGGCCATTTCCGGGGGAACTCGATCCTGATGCTCCAGATCCAGCGGAGATTCTTCGCGCGGAGAGAGAGAGAGAGAGAGACAAGCAAGAGGAGAAGTTGAAGACTCTACGGGTGCGGTTGCTTATATAGGAAATTCTGAGAATCTTCTTCGATATTCTTCCAGAGAGAGAGAGAGAGAGAGAGAGAGAGCACGTTCGGGAGGGAGTGCCGAGTGGGGAGGAGAAGGGGGCCAGTGGCGCTGGATTTGGAGAGAAGCGTCATCGCGAGTCGCCAGAGCTAACTGTCGGGGCGAGGGGGCATTTCGGTCAATTCCCTTTTGAACCTGTCTCTTTCTTCGATACTTCCTTGCGTGTGAAAAGACAGTAAAAGGAGAAAGGCATTTTTCATGGATTTCAATCATTCTTTATTTTTAAACTCGTCATCCTACACGTTGGGAGAATAAAAAAGGAAAAAGACAAAAAAGAACCACCCAGGCAGTGACATTATAATTACCATTTTAGACTCTCTTTTTCGGGTCAAATTACCATTTTATAGTAATCGGGAAAGAATCGAGCGCACTTTAGTAAATTCAGGGTGGACAACGCCATCAGACTTTAAAATCCCCTTCATTAATAATGTGATGGATGACTAAACAAATGGTTAATATCACGAAAAATCTTAAACTAGTACATACAAGATAAATTTATCATAAACTAATTTTTTTACCACGAAAAACTCCAAACTGATACACATGTGACAAATTTACCCCAAACTGATATATCTGTGACAAATTACATATGATAAATTAACCATTCGTTAGTTCTCATTAAATTGAGTTAATACCACGAAAAATTTCAAATTAACACACCCAAGAAAAACGGAGAGTAAAATCCAAACTAGTATACCACGTCAACTGTCATGTGTCGTCAAACTCAACAATTTGACAGTAAAATTTAACGGAAAAAAACGAAGAGTAAATTTGTCACAGATGTACCAGTTTGGGATAAATTTGTCACAAATATACCAGTTTGAAGTTTTTCATGGTCAAAAAAATATTTTTTTGTAAATTTGTCATAGATGTACCAGTTTAGGGTTTTTCTTTGTATTAACCCTTGAACAAATGGCTCCTAAACTTTGGCTCCTTATATAATGTCATGCATGAACTTTCAATTTGTCCAGTATGGTCCATAAACTTTTGGTATATATTAAATTTAGTCCTTAGACCATAAGAAAATGTACAATGCTATCTTTCCATTAATTGAATTTCAAGGGCAACATTGAACGTTGTCATATAGTTCAAGGATTAAATTTGACATGTACAAAAAGTTCATCGACTAACTTGAACAAATTAAAATTTTTATGGACGACATTGTACATTGAAGTAAAGTTCAGGGATCTCATTGAATACGTTAAAATTTCAAAGGCCACATTACATATCGGGCCAAATTTCATGGACCGATTGTGTCATTTTTCCATAATACAAATGGGTTGAGTGTAAAATTCAAACCAAGAAAGTTGTTCTTGCGTAAATTTATATTATGCTCATTGTACCATTTGTAACACGATCTTGAGTTCGAGATGTTTGTCTTTATGGATGATGTGGTGTGTCTTCATCTCAAACTCGCTTGGACGAATAAATTTTAATAACAAGTATTTATGGAATAAACCCTTAATTCAAATGAAAAAGTATTTTTTGTATTTTTCGCCAAAATATTTAGTTTAATATTTCAAGGACTAAGGAAAAAAAAAGGTTAAAGGTCACTAACGTCAGAGTGGATGTACTGTTATATGCGTAAATGATATGATCAGCTCAAATTAAATAAAATTATATTGATGGGGGTAAAGACACGCACAAAAGCAAGTGATTTGGAATTCTACCAAATCAAGTGGAACACTCTTAGAACGTCTAGCTCCATCCAACTCAAATTCAAATCTTCTTGATTTGACTTTTGGCTTTTATGTTAACCTTAACATTGAAAGCGTGACATTTCCTTATACGAAACATCTTTGATTTGCGAAATATATATGAAGATCGACAATTACGCTTTGTTTGGGGAAGGAGGGAAGGGGGAGGAAAATGGAGTGTGAGCGAGGAAAATGGAGTAGATTTCGATATATTTGTGAGAAGGACCCGGTGGAATATTTAAAAATTTCCTTTACATTTATTTCCATCATGTACCCAAATGGGAAAATGACACAAATAATCCCTAAACTTGCCTCGATGTGCAATATCATCATTGTACTTTTGATCCGTTCAATGTAATCCTTAAGCTATTCCTAAATGTCTAAACTAGTCTCTGAACTTTCAATTCGTTCAATCTAGTCTCTCGACTTTCCATAACAAAATCAAATCTGTCCTTCGGCACTATTCACAAAGTTTTCATAATTACATTATCACTGAGATTTTAGAATACCTTTTCATTTTCAATCCGTTTTCTAAATCAACAAAAAAAAATGGCTATTTTTTATTACTTTTTTTTTTAATCTTTGTAGATATTGCTATAGTTCAATTTATGTATGTTTTAACTTATGATCTCTATAATAGTTAAAATATAGCCTCATTTAAAGTCGCATAGGATTCATAAAAATAGGTGTTTTTAAAAGAATATTAAAAAACGATATTAATTTAGCTATTGATTTCTAATAACTATATTAACCTAATTCTTGTTCCTATTTTTTTAGATAAAAATTTTGAGTTTTTGTATTTCATGTTTTCTTATCTAAATTAAGTTAAATATAAATTGGGAAATTAAAGTAGTAAGAATATCAACCCAATACAACTCTAAATGAGGTTCTACCTTTACTATTATAGTGATAATAAACTAAAATATATTTCAATGGAACTATGTGTAATATTCATAAAAACCAAAAGAAAAGGTAATAAAATGATAGCCATATTTTTTTAGTTGATTTAGAAAATGGATTGAAATGAAAAGATATTCTAAAATCCAAGTAATAGTGTAATTATGAAGACTTTCGACTTTTTTATGGACAGTCAAGAGACTAAATTGCACAAATTAAAGGTCTAGGGCCTATATTGAACATTTAGGAATAATTAAATGACCACATTAAACAAATTAAGAGTTCGAAGATTACATTGCACGTTGGGCGAAAGTTTAGAGACTATTTGTGTCATTTTCTCTACCCAAATGGAGCCTTAAACTTACCAAGTAGAGAATTCAAATATAGCTTTTTTTTTATGGGGGGGGTCAAACGAATATAGCTTTTTGGAAAGGCTTTATGAGCCCAACATATTGTGAGTAAAACTTGATGAATACGACGACAGTCCTACCCGAGTTAGTTCAAAATTGATCGAGTTTAGCAAGCACTAAGCTTGTCAAACTCAAATAATTTCCGAGAGAGTAACTCTACCTATTTTAATATTCATATGTAATAATTTAATATATGTTAAATGTTGTTTTAGGTCAGCTTTCGGCTCAGTCCGCATTCTCTTTTCGTAAAGGCAGAGTAGACATCTTTCAAATGCCCAAACCAGCCGGGCGACGAACGCGACACGTTCTGTCTTGCCACACTGACAAGGAATCCGACGTAAAACAGAACACGAACAGGAAATCTTTCTTACCCACGATTTACTCAAAATCCCATATTCATCGGCAAAGCGTGCCACGCAAGAACTTCGAGTCCCGAGTCCATGGAAAAGCTAAGTTGCTTCGGGCTCGAGCCATCTAGCGAATTGCTTCTGGTTTGTTTCTGCCGTGTCTGCCCCTTTTGAATGAATGAATGTATCGTCAAGGCCACGTTCGCCTGCATCAGATTATTTTTGGTATTTTATGCTTCTCGTGCTCTTCTTGGCCCCCCCAGTATTTTATCTGCAATTTCTCATGGAGAAAAAAGTGAATTTTTATGGATGCTGCGTAACGCCAATATCTAATATCATTCCACAATATAGTTCTGCATTTAATCGAATCATATACTTATTGTCGTTGCCAACAATCGACGCAGCATATCCTATTAGCATTAGAAAAGTTCTTCATGGGATTAGTACTTTCTTCATTCAGCAGTACTTGAAAACGATGCGCGGTGCCATTTGTCATCATAACATCACAATAGGAGAGAAGAACGGGGAAACGAACTACGGGGGGGCACATTTTTGCAATTGGACAACATTCACGTCAGCGAGCTTTCATATTCGAAGAAGAGCCGCTCTTGCAAGAAACCTGTTTTTTTTTTTGCTATCATACTAATTCAAGAGATCATTTTCTCAACCGGGTATTTATTTCTTGAAAGCAAAGGTTAACGAATCCAGGATTTTGGAAGATTGCGCAACAAAAGCAAAGCTATCAAGAGCAGTGAGACAATCAAGACGTAGTGAATGTTAGTTGCAGCTTGTAAACCAAGACCGTAGGTGGGTCGTGGGAACTGTAAAGTATACATATAAACAGCACCAGAAAAGGACGGTGATGACATGTGCTATTCATATGTCTTTGTACAGCAACTGATATCTCGGTACTCTTTCTGGTGGAAGGGGACAGTTCACAATAAGCTTGCCCTTCATAGCACCCCTGTAAATAGCCTGCAGGAAGGACAAGACGTTTGCTGTCAGCATGTGCCTACATCCGAACCATTTAGAGATGTCTCATTCAGTTAAAATTGCGGAAGAACTCCGGTGAGGGGATGTGCCATCGCTTATGACAGAAGAGACTACTGAAATTGGGATTGCAAATAACAAGGGAAGAGCAACCGTTCGCAAATGAGAGAAATGTGGCGACGTCAGGCAGCTTATTGATGTTATTACCCAAAATACAGTCCACAGACAAATTTACATTTCACTCTTGGCGGTAACTATTGCACATCTCATTTGATCGACTGTCTTCTGTACAGCCACCGCAAATTCAAGCAAACTTACCCACTATAGTTTGCATTACAATGTGCATTGAGATGGACAAAGGAGGTTTTAACACCCCTTAGGCACCAGATCATTGCAGAACTACTAATACACGACAAGGAGACAATAACAACTATTAAATCCATGACAACATCCTTTACCCTTTTAATTGAAGTTGCAACCATTCTTTCCTTCAACTCTCAGTACTCAAGATGTCCACTCAGCTCAGTCATCAGCTGAGAAACTTCAGGACCACATACCCTACAGGATACTTATTCCATGCTCAAGCAGGTCGACCTTTACAATTCCAGGATATAATTGAGCCATATCATCTTTGTGATCCAGAAAGAAACTTAGGTCAGAGAGAGAGAGAGAAAGAGAGGGAATTCTTTCTCTCCATCCCACTCCTTCCATCCACTCTAAGCTTGACTCATTTAAAGGTCAATTATGCAATGTTCCATTAATAACTACATAAGAATTTAGAACTGATCATGCCAGTCCCCAAAAGTATATCAGCCATGGATCATTGTACTGAAGCCATTAGCAAAGCCTCAGCAAAATTAACCATGTAAAACGGGTATGCTACAAATAGATATGTATTGTTTGCTGTCGCTCTTACATTTAGCTCTAGGCAGATCTAAGTTTTAATATCTGAAGATTATCCCTCAAATGCGGAATACTGCACACAACTTTTGTCAGGTTCCTCAGATATTTTGGGAGGACTGTCGAAAATTCAAAAGAACTTCACAGGCTTCAGCACTTTCAACTACAGATCATATGGATAATCGAGGTGACTGATGATCCAAACCTAACCAAATCACGATTTTGAGTTGAGAAATTTGTTTACTTCATTTATTGGGTTAAAGTAGCATTTATGGGATTTCAAAGGGCTTTAGATACACCAATGTCCCTCTCAGCTTTTGAGTTGAACATTCTAACATAGTATCAAAACCAGATTCTGTCCTAATTTATTTTGCATGTGTGGCTCCTCGTTTGTCAATCCCACATGCCATTTTCAGTCCAAGCATATGAGAGAGGGTGCCGAAGCATCCAGTGTCACTTGTCTATAGGATTTTATTGGCCTTCTATACATGCAATTTCTCTCCGCTTAATAGCTTGAACTTATGGGCCGAACATTCTAATATCATCTCAGCACTGGATTCCTTCCCAATTTAGTTTGCATGTGTGGTTCCCCATTCCTAAGTTCCACGTCATTCTAAGATCAACTTATGCATGAGAAGGGGCGTTAAGGTATCTCACATCCCTTGTCCATGGTGTTTCAATAGGTCTTATATGCATAGTCTCGCTCCACCTAATAATTTAAAATTATCTGTCGAACATCCTAACATATTGGTCTGGTTTAAACATTAACACTATATTGGTTCTCTTATTGTAGGTTTTTGGTGATTGGAAATGGAGGTTTATCTTACATTTAATGTCTATTTCTTCTTTTCTAGTTTGATATTGGAGGTAGAACTTATCATTAGCATGAGGGGTTGCCGTTAATATTTTAAACCAATTTAATACAATATGAAACTTAAATTATCCAGTTTACTTTGGATTTGGGTTGAGATTTTACAAAGGATAATCTCAGTTTGGGTTGAAACTATCTTCAAATGGAACAGAACAACCCTAATCACAGAAAAAGCACAGCGTAACAACAGATTGATGCACAAACTCCACCTCTTTGCTTACACATTGTACAACAATCCAAGACAGAGTGCTACTTTCCTCAGGTTATCATCAGTTCAAAACTTCAAAGACACCTTTAAGCTGCTTATGTACTAATAAAAAAATCCTAAATGGAGCTTCAAATCTTCCAAATGTGCTTCAAAGAAGCACATGAGGTTTCTTTTGAGACCTATAATAACCTTCAACACCAAATCACCTTTGCTCAAGTGTGACTGCAAAGCAGCTTGCCTCTAGGCTCTACCATGGCCTCTGGCACTCTGCTAATAATGGTTTAGAGAGCAAGAAAAGCTATCCTCAATCTCCATTTCAGATAAAAGAAATACCTCTTCACCACCTACTACACCCTAAATGCCTCTTATCAGACATCTGATATAACGAAACCTTGCTGATTAACTTGCCAATGTTCACTTCTAGAGATTTGATGAGATAAGGAAGTGGGCAGCAAATCAGATTGTCATATAAGCAGCACAAGCTATACTAACCCAACTTCTTATACTACATGGAGCATCACACCTTTCTTATCGCTCCATTGTCCATATTCTCCCCACTCACACACAAACCAACAACTTCTCTTTCAATCAGTACGAGTAGACTAGTGTCTTAATCAGTGAAAGCATTGTTATTGCCAGACCCTAGGAACTATTCCTGTCATAAAATCATTTCGTAACAAATTCATCTATTTATTTGGTGACGTGCGAGGTAAATCCGCTAGGCTATTGTCAGAGAAGCAATGCTGCAATGGCAACATTCGGTAAAACGGAATGGGATAAAATACCTCTACGACATCAATGAAGTCTTGTTTTCTGTGAAATGCACCAACCCATTTAGTATGATCTGCAGTGCTGAAATATCAACACACAGTAAACAAAAACATCAGACAATTTAACAAAAGCCGTGGGAAATTCATTGAATGAAGCACATCAGTAATATATACAATTTGCGCACAAATCATGCTTGCTAATGGATCCACAAACTCTCAAAAGCTACTCAGCTGTGTGCAACAATACAGATGGTAAAAAGAAAGACCACAGCAGAACATCCATTCAGCAAGAGCTATCTTGATATTGGGGGGTTTATTTAACCGAGGATGCACAAGAATCCAAGCCACCAACTACCGCTGGACCTCATCAACATAATCCATTGATCGAAACGACTCGATCCAACATCATATGATCATGTAACACCAAGTAATCAAAAACACTATACAACATGAAGAAGCATATTTTCACAAAAGTAGCTCGAGCCCATATTGGAACGGGCTAAATTTCTGCTTTGCAACCGTCAAGCGCACCACAAAAATTGTTGGAACCCTCGAAAACAAGCAATTGACAAGGGCAAAAAAAAAAAAAAAGTTGCAAGAAACGAGACATACACACCCGGAGTCCATCTTCATATGGTGAGCATTGAAAAAGAAAATAGTGGATGGAATCAGAGCAATGTCGAAGTACTTGACGTAGACCTGCACGTCCTCCGAATCGACATCCACGAGCGCAACCACCGCGAACTTGGACACCTCCCTCGCCGATTTCGCGAGCTGCACCAACAAAAACACCGAGCATCAGCCAAACCCATTCGTCTCCGCAACTCGAACGCTAGACAAAAGAGAGGAAGCTTCATCCGCGGCGAAGCTCACGATGTCATCGAGCTGGAGGCAGGCGGCGTCGGAGGCGCGGCCGAAGCGAAGGACGAGGACCTTGTCGATGGTGTCTCTGATGACGGAATCCACCTCTCGCTTCTTCGTGAGAGCGTTCAGCAAGTACGCCATTGATAAGCTCCTGTCGCGCTCGGGAGATCAGATTCGGTCGACGCCTCGAATGAATCGGACCCGCAACGTCGGAGTTTGTAGGGGTTAGAGCAGGGCATCAATCGCAGAGAGAGGTGCGGCAGAAAATCACGGTGTACATTTTGATGGAGACCATATTCAATCTAACAAACCAAATATCAAATCCAAATCGAATTCTCCATTTGCTGCTTTTGCTCGTCTAAATTTTTAATTAGCATAGGACTGGATACGATGAAAATATGAAATTCATGAATATTACTATATCATATTTATTATTTGGTGAATCGCATAAATAAAGCCGAATGCTTTCATATTTTATTATATTCATTATTTGATATGAAAGACATATCAATGTAAATAAATCAAAAAATGTACAAATAGATATATTAAGAATTTCTCATGATTCACTATTAATGAAATCACAAATTAACAAACGTAGATAACCCTAATCAATCAATTCATAATTATTGTACGATCTATAGAGATACAAAAGAGAGTAATTTTGACTCTTTTGCTGTTTTTGTGAAAGTTTGACATGGACTAGAGAGCTATGGACAAGGAGCTTTGATCTTCCTGCTATTTTTGTGGAGCTTTGACATGAAAAAAGAACTACAAATGGATCGTGAAGCTTTAGAATGAACTAGAGATGCGAAAAAGATGGAGACGAAATAAATTAGAAAGATCAATTTTAAATTTGAATTTGTTCATTTGGGGGTTCTTCTACTTTATTTTTATATACTTCTTTGTTAATTATTTTCCTTTTTTTATTTCTTTCTTATTCCTTGATAAAATTTTTTATTAAAGAGTAAAATGTACTAATTTACCTAAAATATGTAAAATATTATAGAATAGAAAGAAATTCAAGTATATGAATAAAAAATATATAAATAAAATAAATAAAAATTATCCATTTTTTTGTTCTTTTTATATTAGAATCTAAATATTATTTTTATATTTAATTTAATTTTAATTTATTGAATTTAAGAAGTTTGTTATTCAATAAAATAAGAATTTATGCCTGGGATATAAGAAATTTTATCCATTTTTATCCCACCTCTCTCGAATATTTTTATTTAGGCTATATCCCATTTATATCCGATTTATCCTATCCTGAGCAGGAACCAAACATGGGATATGATAAATTTTATCCTATTCTGTTTTATATCTTAACTACCAAATGTAGCATCATATATTAACTAATAATAATAAAAACAATTTATATGGACAATGAAAATTCATTTACACAAATACTAGTGGCGGGGGTATGCGCTATGCTTGTGCGTAATTTTGGGTTATTGGTAGTGGGAAGAAAATAGCTAGATCCGTAAGATAGTTCGCAGAAAATGAATGATTTGAAAATATTTTTCAAAGAAATAAAATCATTTCAAACGAGACAAGCGATGAAATGCATTCGGTGGGAAATGCATTCATTATCGATGACTGTTTATGTCTATACAATTTCGTGGACGACAAAAATACTTTTCGTTCATTCATTTTTGTAAAGGATAACGGCCATCATTTTTAGGAAGATATTTTTCAAATAATTTATTTTTCACAAAATAAATGGAGTTTTTAGAATCAATTGTTAATATAACGAAAAATCCCAAACTGGTACACCTGTGAAAAATTTACCTCAAACTAATTTGTGGATCACCAAAACCCAAAACTGGTATGAATGTGACAAATTTACCCTAACCTAATATTTGAGTGATTAAAAACTCTAAACTGGTACACACATGACACATTTGCTCTTCATTAGCTTCTATCAAATTTTGTTGTGAAATTACTGAACTGGATGACATATGACAATAACTTAGTTAATGTGGTAAGTTTACGTAAAAATTCATAACTCTCTATTTTGGCTCTATCAATGAAGTTTATTGGAAGACGATATAGGGTTTTTTGTGCTTTGAGAGAGACAGAGAATGAGCCTTATTTGTTTTCAAGTTAGGGCTAATTGAAGGAACAAAGATGAAGTTATTGATTTCCACGTGGACTTGCCACACGTCAACTAAGTTGTTGTCATGTGTCATTCAGTTCAGTAATTTTATTGTATAATTTGACGAAAATTAACAGAGGGTAAACGTGTCACGCGTGTACCAGTTTAAAATTTGTTATAACCCAAATATTAGTTCAGGGGTGAATTTATCATATCCATACTAGTTCAGGGTTTTGATGATCCAAAAATTGGTTTGTGGTAAATTTGTCGCATGTGTACCAATTTAAGATTTTGAGTGATCTAAAAATTAGTTTGGAGTAAATTTGTTACAGGTATACCGGTTTGGGGTTTTTTGTAACATTAGAATTAATTTG
>BCNH02000008.1:5343365-5364054 GCA_001662345.2 Metrosideros polymorpha var. glaberrima | reverse complement strand
ATTTTGGGTGATTGTGCGGCGGAAGCCAGCACTCACATCCTTCTAACCTCCAACTAAAATTCTATAAATGAAATTGTAAATGAAATTCATTTCGATTTTCTCGAGCTATAAATAAAACGGTGAGCCTCAATGTCTGACGACTCAAGTCTCCACCCCCATCGCATTTCTCCCCAATTCCTCCCAAACTCAAGCGAGTCCTTCGCACGCAAAATTTCGGAGAAGATCGAAACCTCAAATCCCTGCGGGCGCAGCAGTTCTGCAATCCATTTGTAAACCCTCGCCTTTGATTTGTCTCCTTTCGCCGTCGATCAGCATGAACTGTCGATTTTTCACGTCATTTCGATTGTCGATGAACTGTGTAATGAATTTGAATCTCGTCCGATCTGCGTTTTCTTGGGTCCGATGTCTCTTGATTTGTCCGAGGTCGTTGCGGACGAGAAGCGATGACACTATTTGTTGCTGTTGATGGGGATTGCACGATAGGGTTAGGTTGGGTTTGTTTCGGATGAGTTTATATTTATCGGTGCTCATGGGAATATTGGCGGTTTGTGATAATCAGATCCGGTTATCGGGATTAACATCAAAGATTAAGTGATGATAATATGAAGTATATATTGATAAAAGGTAGATTTTTTTTTTTGGGGTGGGGGGATGGATGGATGGATGGACGACCGAGATTAGCTTCATTTGAAATTATCTTACGATTGATTGATTGATCTGGTGGGGGTTTGAATTTAATTTGCGCGGCAAGAAATTGATCATTTGTCATGCGTTAATTCCCTTTATGAATTTATAGTTCCTCCATTTCTCCATCTATGGTGGCCTTAGAACACGGGTTTTTGGACATGGTGTAGGTTGGATTGTTGCAGAAGT
This sequence comes from Metrosideros polymorpha var. glaberrima, assembly GCA_001662345.2. NCBI lineage: Eukaryota > Viridiplantae > Streptophyta > Magnoliopsida > Myrtales > Myrtaceae > Metrosideros > Metrosideros polymorpha. The sequence goes on along the minus strand of BCNH02000008.1, from coordinate 5,363,181 downwards.
ATTCTGTATGTCATGTGTTGTGCTTATGTGGGTGGACTTATCATTCTGATTGATTGTCGCTCGTTGTAGCTGCTGAAATGGGGGAGATGATCTGACAGAACATAGATTGTTCATGGGACCTTACTTTTAAGGATACCCAAAGTCCACTTTTATTATGCTTTTAATTAGTTTCATAAGCTCTCGGGAAGTTAATCCTAGAGAGTTTCTCACGTAATTAAATGGGCTATCTGTCTTATCGAAAACTCATTAAATGTGATGCTATAGAGAAGTGGATTACTTAGAGAATGGAATGAATCTGTGTCTCCCTGAATTGGACATTTTCGTTGAGATTTTTGCTGCGTTCAAATCAGTTTTTTTGTCCACAACATCCAAATCCAATAATGTAACCTATGCTTCTCTTTTACTGGATAACTGCAGGTTGTAGAGCCCGTGGGTGATCTTTTCTTACCTGTCTTGCGAAACAAAACATTGCTTGATAGCTTGCCTTCTGTTTTCCCCTTTAAGCTCAATTTAGGATTTGTTGTTCTCAATAGCTAAAACTGACAAGCTATAAGGACTCGGAGGAATTGTTGTTACTCCACAGATTTCTTGGTCTTGGTAAGTAGCCATCATAACAATCATTCAGTGACATTCTTCATGATATTAAGTTTCTGTTTCTTGTGAATACTTATGCTTTCTCTCCTAAAGCTTTTCACTGGTTGAATCTGGCCTGTTTGCAATTGCAGTATGATGATAATTGAAGCATATTTGTCTTCATGTACTAGTACAAATTACAATCTTGTTGGCAAAGTGGGAAATCAGATTCAAATAGAATGATAAGTATAACTTCTTTGGCTTCTAAAATCAAGAAGAAGCAGAATCACGTTCTAGTTAAGATGGAAAATTAATGCATCTACTTTTGTTAAAGTAAGTCATTTAAAAAATTCCAGATTATCCAGAATAATTAAAGATTCACAGGAAGAGTGATGTGTAAATGCCTGAGTAGCTGTTTCTGCTTAGGTCCAGTTTTTAATTTGTCGTAGGCCTTTCAGGAACTTCTTAGTAGTCCTTTTATTTGAAGGGTATCAGCATATTGGTATATTAATTGAGCATAGTGATCAATCTATTAGTAAGAGTTTGATCAAATGAACATTTTAGGACATTTGCCGCCTAAGTAACCTTATGTGCAACTCGTTGTATGAGTAGAATACGATCAATGATGATTTTTGTATACAATGTTGGGAAATAGTTTTACCTAAATATGTTCTTGTTTCTGTGATGGAATTGCCATACTAATGATAAAGAATATGGAGAGAAATGAAATATCATGTGGATGAGTATTGTCAAAACTTGGGCACAAAAAGTGAGAATACCTCTAAGAAAAGCTTGCCACATTGCAATATAACAAACTTTGGGGAGTCAGTAAGCATATCAACTACCTCAATACCTTAAAAGCAACAGACATTCGATCTAAGTCTGGTTGATGTCAGTTCTTCTTCTTCTTCTTTCCCTTTTGATTCAAAAGTTAAAATAATGACGTTGATATCAAATGACGAGTGTATATCACATTAATCAAATCCCTTCAGAACTACGAGTAATTGCAGCCTAGGCATGCATTTAGTTTAGTTATCATTCTTCACTGTTGAGTTAATTGCCATAATTTAAATTTCTCTGTGGAAATCGTAATCTTTTAGTTACTGAATTCTCAAGAGATGGATGGAGATCACAGTGAACTTGAGATCAACGTTTTCACCAAAGGCTGACAATGATTATTTAAATATATATATTTTTATTTGGATAAGGTCGTCAGCCACTCCTACTGGAGATGATTGGGAGACGATCCAGATTTAGGTTGAATGTGGAGCTAGAACTCTTTGGATTATAACATGACTACTGTTAGTTGGTTGTTTTATGAATTTTACCGGAGTTGTTTTTCTTGCCCAAAAAAAAAAGATTGTATTTGTTCTTAGGTGATCGTGATGCTCAAGTACAGACCAATTATGAGCTTATAGGAGTGTGCATTTTCTTGTTTATCAAGGTTTACATGTAGACGTGGAATCTGATTCAGTTTTCTGGTGAATAACCTTATAATTGTTATCAATGATGAATTTATCAGCTACTAAATTTCTGAAATTTTGATGTCGTATTTTTATTGAAGCATTTACAGTACAAAATGTGCGCAACAGCTTTAACTGATTGATTCATATTAATTCTGGAGTTTTTTATTCCATATGCTGCCATGATTGTAGTTTACCATTGCTGTCAAGACTATCAACATCGTACTATGCAATTAATATTTGATTGTCTCTTCTATTTGGGCATTCTAATAAGTTCAATATGCTGAGTAAATACTACAGTGTATGCAAGATGGCTGGTGTGAAAAGAAGGGCTTATAAAGATTCAGATATTCGTGCTTTTCACAAAGAGTTGGATGAGGTGTCTTGTCCTATCTGCATGGACCATCCACATAATGCTGTTCTCCTACTATGCAGCTCACATGAAAAGGGATGCAGATCTTATATATGTGATACAAGTTACCGACATTCAAATTGCCTAGACAGGTTTAAGAAACTAAGAGTCAATTCTAGGTGCAGTCCAACTTTACCTAATTCTTTGCCTAGAAATGCAGACCATTCTAATGATGCTTCTGGTAGGACTTCGTCAAACAATGCAATATATTCTAATGATATTGATAATCCAAATGGAAATCACAGTGCAACAGTTAGTGGATCATCCGAGGGGCATGGGGATGATAACAATGGAGAAAATCACATCCAGAATAATGTTGCAAGGGTGGAAGTTGAAGTGGATGGTGATCTGGAGAATGGTAATGCTGAGTCCTTGCAAGAAAGGCCTGATCTTCAAGTAGCTAATATGGAGGACTCAACAGAATCGAAGTTCGATATGCAATGCCCATTATGCCGTGGAGCCATACTAGGCTGGGAGGTTGTTGAAGAAGCCAGAAGATATCTTAACCTGAAGAGGAGAAGTTGCTCACGTGAGGCCTGCTCGTATAATGGGAACTATCAGGAATTACGGAGGCATGCTCGTAGGGCACACCCTGCTATACGACCTTCCGATATTGACCCATCTAGAGAGCGAGCTTGGCGACGCCTCGAGCACCAGAGAGAATATGGTGACATTGTCAGTGCCATTCGTTCTGCTATTCCAGGTGCTATTGTTGTAGGGGATTATGTGATTGAAAATGGGGATAGATATTCTGTTGACAGGGAAAATAGCTCAGGTGAAGTCAATGGACCTTGGTGGACTACTTTCTTTTTGTTTCAGATGATTGGCTCCATGGATTCTTCAGGTGAGCCAAGATCAAGGGCAAGGGCTTGGATGAGGCATAGACGTCCCGGAGGATCTGAAAGGAGGCTTCTTTGGGGTGAGAACCTGTTGGGTTTGCAGGATGATGATGAAGACGACGACGACGACGACGATAGTGATGATGGGATCCATGTGCTAAGTGATGGGGGTGAAGATGCATCTCCAATCCCTAGAAGACGTAGACGGTTGATGCGATCAAGGTCTGATGAGGATCGGTCGTGATGGAGGCTTGCTTTTAATGGTATCTTCTCTAGCTTTCTGGTGCTTATAGTGCCTGAACTCAGGGGATTTTCTGCTGACAAAATGGTACTTTCACCTATAATATTTCTTCTGTGATGTGCAGAAGCTGCCTTCCCATGGAGCGGGATCTTTGTTGCTAACTCATAAACACCATGCTAGAAAGCTGCCAACTGGTATGGAGCATCAGTATGAAGTTTCAGAAAGTCTGAAGGATGGTGTCGTCTCGCAATTTAGTATTTGGGTGCGGAATGCGTGAACTTCCTGTGTCTGGAATTCATGTATTTTAGTTTCTCTTCTTTAATAGTAGATATCCTGGCTGTATCATGGTTAAGCTATATGCGTATATTTATTGGTTTGTTTCCATCTTTGTAACTTGATGTCTTATCTCTTTGGAAAAGGATTGGAAGACTTAAAGTTGTGTATATTGTACAGTTATTCTCATCATTCATGGTTTACCTGGCTCTCTTTACTGGGTGGTTAATGTTGTTCTATTTTCAGTGCCATAGCTTGGTGGTTCTGGAGTAATACAAGTGGAAGATCTTTGGATGGGCTAAGACTATTGGTTTCTCAATCCTTATTGGTTTCACGTTTTGTGTATTGCATGGATGTTCTCTCCTGTCGTTCCTTTGGCCATTGAATGCGCTCCTGCGTGGTTTCTTACTCTTACATGTGTCACTTTTGCTTGTGTTTTTTTTTGTCTTTTTTATTTCATCTTTTACATGGTTTACTTGATTACATGAGTTCACACCTTTAGAGAAGGCGCTTCGCCCTAAAGGAAGGAGAGAATGTTCGGAGTATGGCCTTTTCGATGACTCTACATGGTCAATGTTTGATATTTGTCAAAATTGTCTTTGGGCTCAGGCGGTTGGTTGTATGTGAGTAACTGTCGCTGCCATGAATGATTCTGAATTTTGAGTCTCCACGATGAGCTTCTTTTGGTATGTGACAACATTGCGAATGTGGACCGACCCGGAGTGTGGAATAATGCTGGTTTTTCTTCATCAATGGTTGGTGTTTATTAAAGCTAAAGACTGGAGAGGCAAATAGCATGTTGCTTCATCGTATTTACTGCTTAGAATTGATTTTGTAGTATGGTTACTGTATGTTCTGTAATTTCAGCTTTAATTGTTACAATTAACAACCTTTGCAATGAGTGGATCTTTCTGCTTATGTGCATATTTGGTGCTTTATAAACCATGTCGGATCAGCGATCACCCAGCTAGGGATGGGATAAATCCTGTTTCGCGGACCCCTGCACCGCGACTCTCCTGTCCATTTGACCTAGGAAAGTTTCTTTCTTCTAGGGGGTAGGAGCTCCTGCAATTGTATGTATGCACACAGAATATGGAGAATGTGTGAATGATTTAACAATCAGGAGCACAGACACATCCGACCAGTGGGACGAGGCCACGTCGCCGTAAGTGCAAAAGGTGGATAGGAGCGTGCCAGTCACTGTACCTGGGGTTGGGGGAGGGATCTTTGGAGTTTGTATTCTGTGAGAGTGATGGGGTAGGAGAGCTGGAGCACAGGATGATGATACCAACAAGAATGAGCCTCCTAACTCTCAGCACAATAATTAATGAAAGAGTGTTTCAGTTATAAAACGCATTTTCCTACTCAAGCCCCCATGTGAGCCCCTCCCAGTCCCCCACTGCATCCTTGTCTGTAATCACCAGAATCAGCCCGTGTGTGATGTGTTAATATCCTGAAATGTCTCCTCCCCACATGCTCCGCTATCAACCCACATGTCGAGAGAGAGAGAGAGAGAGAGTTATGACAGCATTTCGAATGATAGGACGATATTGGGTTGGTATAACCTTTTTGAAGATCTGTAAATACAGCAAGTTTGTTCTTTTTTTATCCTTTATTTTGATGAGAAAGTCCATTATAGGAAGTTAAATCTCGACCCCATGAAATATCCCATCAATCTAATAAATTAGGCGAAGATACAGAGACGAACCCGAAAGAGATAGCATAAATGGGGAGCTGTTCGCACTTTGTGATGTAGACCCTTGCTCTGTAGCCGCGGATGGCGCGTGGTTGTTGGCTTTTGAGGACATGGGTCACTGATTTACCATGCACTTTGTGGATCAATGAAAGGAAAAAGGAGCATCTTCCTTTGACATGCACTTGGATGGAGAATTGGCTTCAACAAATTGATGGGAAATGGACTATGCCCATTGCCAGGGTTCAGGGAGACAAAATCATGGGCAATGGCATGGATGGAATGATCGAGAATGTATACAAAGCTCCGCGAGTCTTCAGCGGAATAGAAAGCGCAATCTCTCGAACAAGAAATCGAATTATGCCCATAAGTTGCATCAAACATCCTCCATAGGAGATCTTTTCCCCCATTCTTTTGCTGATGGAAGTACTGTAATTCCCAGGAGGAACTTTCATTTTCATAATCCTTGCATATAGTACTTCCCCTTCTTTTTATGCCCTCATTTTGTCTATCTACTTGAAGGGTCCGCTTTTGAATCTCCCATTTTTGCTTGTCTCAAAGTCAATGGCACAGGAACATCTCACACCCACCGTACCAAGCTAATCCTATAATGAGCATCATCTGCTTCTTCTGCAGCAACCATCAACTGCTGTTTTACTCAAACCAATGTAAGTCAATCCCCAATTCACCACTAGCAAGAAGGTAATGATGGGTAATGATCCAGGAAACTGCTCCAGAATGTGACCTGCCTCTCGGGGACCATGCGGATCGACGTACTGAAAATCGTACACACAAATGTATGGTAAAGAGAAATGCCACCATGACCTTAAACAGTTCACTCACCTCAGCAAAACCTAATTAAATGCAAAACTCTTCTCCTTAACACCCACCACATGATCACCTTATATAAATAAAGTTGCTCTCCCATGTTACCAGCAATCATAAGCCAACCATCCCCTACTCACCGCCTGGTTGTCTCCCCCCCATCTTCCCTTAGATTCACATTCCATGAGCCTTCTTTTGTCTTGACCTCCCCAAAAGAGCACAAGAACAGGCCACCAGACATAGACGGAGGAATCTTTTGAGGCATAGGGACAGAACGGATAGATCTCCTCTTCTGTCCCATTTTGACCAAGAGTAGATCACCATCATCTCATGCACTGACTCTATATAAGCAGGAGGGCTTTGACATAGCACAAAGCATAGACATGCAGGTACACACCGTTCAGTGTTTACCATAGCCATTGTAAGAGAAAAAGATAAAACATTTTTCCAATCACATCAAAGCTGCTCATGCAAGTCCCTTTTGCTTGAACCTCAAATATCAGATCCTACAGTGGCTTTTCAAGGGATCACAAGAGCAAGCAAAAGGGAATTCTTGCAGCTTGACAGGTAGTAAGAATACCGCCTCAGGTAAGAGTCTCGACGACCATATTTCATTTCGAGAAAGATGACAGTAATTGCTTGTTAGTTATGTGGTGAGTTCTAATCCCGTTATGCAAACGATGTCCTTTCTTTTTCAGATCGAGAAACTAGTAAAGGGAAAAATATAGGTCTGTTTGACAAGTCCCGAAGATCGACAGGGAAAGAGAAGGCCAAACCGGGCCAATCAAAATTCGCTCCATTTGCCATATTATGCAGAAAAGATGTTGCTAAGGCTTGCTTCTATAGAACCATCAACTTGAGGAGACTCGGCAGCTTACACCGGAGACAAAATTCAATCCACACGAGAAGAATGAAGAAAGAAGATATCGCGAGAGGGCTAGGAATTATCAGCCAAAAGGCAGATTCCGGCGCTGCTCACAGTGGGAACAAGGTTTTGCCAATTACCGACATGGCGTTAGCCTCTTCAGCAACTAGTGCAAATGACCGATCCAGCACTTCTGAGAAGAAGAAGGCTAATGGCGATAAGTCAAAGGCCATCTTGAGAATGAAGGAGCTCTTGAGATGGGCCGCGGCTTCAAAAGCCGAGAAGGGTGGAAAGTATATCAGGCGAAAGGTGAGTAATTGTTTATATCCTTTTAATAATATGCTTTAATTAGTTTAGACTTGGCATGCCAAGATCAGACAAATCAAAGACATAATTCATGCGTACTTCTGACAAGTCGAAGCATTTCATCAGCTACCATCACATCCAAAACGATCGCCTTTTCGCAGTCCTAATTGGAATAGAACATGTTTTCAGGTACTACAGTTCCGGCAACGAGGAGCCCTCAAGGCGATACCAGACGACGACCAGCTCAGCAACGAATCTCCGAAGATCAGTTTCAGGTGGGACGTGGAAAGCTGCTCTACCATTTCCACATCTTACTCGGCCTTTTCCCTAGCTTCGGCGAGGATCGATCCGATTGCTAGCCGATTGTCGGCAGATTCAATCTCACCGCACATAACAGATCAGTGCCTTCCAAGAAAAGCGAACTGGATCACCACAGACTCAGAGTGTAAGTGATCTACAGATCCATCAAAGCTATACTCACAGCATGTTTTAACTGCTAACAAAGCCGCAAAGACTAACCCGACTCTCGTTTTTTTCTGGACAGTTGTGGTGCTAGAGCTGTGAAATGCCTCGACAAGAAGAGGCTCCATCCATTCACCGGAAAATCAACTCGCTTCTGGTGCGAAACAGAACTTCTGCTCATCGCCGGCCTCGCCGAAATGTTAGAGCCAGTTCGTCGCTTGAATGGAAAAGATCGGAAAAGTGAATGTACCCCGCATAAATTACTTCCTTTTTGTAATGGATCAATCGAATAGGTTTCGGATCAGTGTGTACATAACGAAGATTCAAATTGCCATGAGCTAATGTAGTCCCTGTAAGATCCACGATCTAGAACATCTTGGTCAGAACAAACTTCAATCCGGACTCCGGCAAAAATCATGTAATGAGACTCAGATCCGTTTGAAACGGATGGCCAGAGACGTACTTATTTCTTGCGGTGATCGTAATAATCGTGCCGAGTCGGCCTTTTTGTGTTGACACGACAATGCGATCTGAGCTAACCTTAGAATCGCCGAACTGAATCATACGAACATGCTGGTAATTGCCCAGGTTCGAAACACCATGTCACTCTGCCGATGTGAAATCAACGCGAGCGGACGACTGATATAATCCTGTAAGCTGGGATTACTACTACACCTTCGAGAGAGGAGCGGTTGCGCGATATAATCTAAGTAGATGAATGATCGGACCGTGACCTGACACGGAAAAGTCAATGCCATTTCCATCTCACGAACCGCTTTTGGTTTGCAAAGTTTATTCAATCAAAATTCAACTTGAATGACCGATTGATAAGTTCAACGCTCCTGAGCTGTTCCTTTTTGTCTATGTCCTCCTTGGAAAAGGCGATTCAAACGGAGAGAACTTTCAATTTCAATTTTCATTCTCAGTTTAGCCCCTCAGCTTTGAGATTATTACACATCGACACCCTCCGAAGAGTTGGATTTTCAAATTGTGTCGCCGCGAACTCGGAATCTGTTACCGGAAGCAACCATCCGCCCGTTCCTCGCCTCGATGACCAATGACGGACCTCCGTCTCGCCACGCGTCGGAAGCGTTTTAAATAATTTATTTCTCTTGATTTTTTTGTTTTTTTATATAATGAAAGTTGATTTTCAGCTACCAAGCACCCCTTCACATGGAACAAGCAAAGCGACAGACTCGCTATCAGCAGCTTCAACCTCGACAAAGATGCTTCCCCTACAATGCTTATAATGAAGGTAAGATCAGTTACTCTTATGACCTGCAGTAGTTGTGCCTTTAGACATTTACAATAGACTGCTTTCTTCGTTGTAGACTCATATGGTCGAGGAAGAGATCGCGGTAGAGGGAGAGGGCAGAGCTGGAACAGGGGAGGATACGGAAATTACCAAGGTGGATACTTTCAAGGTAGATCTTCATATTGCTGTGCAATGTGTAATAACAGCTTTTGAGTCACTCTAGTTCTCTTTTTTTATAGTTTGTTGATGTTTTAACATCATCAAATAGATAATAGTGGCTATGCAAACCGGGGCCGAGTAGATGGCGGAGGCAGAAGCTGGGGCTACCGTGGCTACTGTGGTAAGCTTGATTACTTCGTATTTTCTTATTCTTCATATGCAAGGAGAAGTTGTAGAAAATTAAGGGAGTACTCCCTATCCTTTCTTGCAGTCATGTCTGTTTTGGTACATTTTAGATAGATCCTCAAACGATTAATCGAATCTAATCTGGTTTGCTTTATCTGTTTGCTCTCTCTGGTTATCTGATGATCTGATCCTGTCCAATGATAAGTATGGATCACTTCATTCCAGTGATTGATTTAGATGGCATCTAGTCAATGTCCAGTATTTCTTTCTCTTTGTGGAGAAACATTTGGTCTGGGATCCTACTTCCTTTACAAGTCATTTGCTTATTGGGGTTTTTGTTTTCGATTGTGCATACTTGAGAAAACAAATCCATGCCTAACACTGGACTTGGCCTGTCAACAGGCATTGGGTATGAAAGGGACAGGGGTGGAGGGGGCAGAGGCTATGGACGTGGCAGTGGAAGGATGGGTGGTCGATCTAGAGGTGGTGGCTACCAAGCATAGTCGGAGACCAGTCTCCTCATCTATCTGAATGCTTGCGTTGACCAGTGAATTGAACTTCTATCAGAGTATGGTGTTTATAACAGGTAAGTAACGGTTAACAGTGGTGTTCTTATTGGTCAAAGTTTTGGCTTTAAGCCTAGAGTTGTTAAGTCCTTTTGGTGGAATTCTTTTCCCACCTGTCCGTTCTTTTGGCCAACCATTTTTCTCTGGCATTTGCGAACACCCTTCTCTCTCTCTCTCTAACCTCCTATGTACAAAGCTATGATGGAAGATGTTATCTAGTTTTTGGACTTGACAAAGTGATAATCTGACCATTAAATTCCACTGATTTAAGTGAATATATGCCGCCTTTGCAGTTAAATATTCGTAAGCGCACCTTTCTTTCTTTCGTTGATTTTTTGTTTCCTTTTAGATGGAACGGATGTGTAAGCATATCCGATCTGGCACGAGACCGAAGAACATAATTCATGCTGGGTACTTGTTTGTGTGGACTGTTGCTACCGAAATCGTTTCTTGAGTGAAACATCTCCTTGCACAAATTGTTTGTCATTGTGGAGAACTCTTGAGTATTGCAACGATGCTCCGCCACGATAGCTCTCAGACTTAGCCATGTTTATTGATCACTCCTCTTTTACTTTAGAATACTACTCATCTGATGCAAGCCTCTCTTCTCTTCCCCCACCAAATTTGTTCTTCTTACCTGCCTGTCCACTCTGGTGGGAAGACGAAAATGATACTCCATAGCTCTAGCACTGTGGTCGTGCTTTACTCCTTTCCAAATCTTACCTTCTCTTGCTTTTTATCGTCTTATGAACACATGGGCACATGTGCTTTCTGGGATATCTCATTAATGATATACTTCATGTGTCCCAGTTTACATGAGGCGCATGCTTTCTCGACCATAATTCATAAAAAATTATGGGAAAATGACAGAATCGGTCTATGAACTTTGATCCATTGTGCAATGTCGTTCCTAAATTTTTTATTTGTTTAATGTGGTCCCTAAACTTTAGTTCGATCTTCAATGTGGTGCCCCAAACTTTTAAACATTTTCATACAATTTAAGGATTACATTAAACATTTACCAATAGTTTGGGAATCATGTTGCACAAATTAAAAGTTCAGGGTCGATATTGCAATTACAATACTTTGTGAAAATATTGAATGCAATACTTGCATTTTGTTACTATGTTGAAATCAAAAGAATATCGTATTCATTTGTATAATACAACATAATCATGTTAATGCACAAGATAATCATTATCGTATTTTTGTTATATAATGATAATTGACTTGTTACATCACAAGACTAATTGAAATGTTTAAAATAAGATAAAAAGTCAAACATTCTCACACGGATATAATTCATTACACTCTCGAAGAATGAATTAGTTCTTCAATTCAGCAAATGCGTGAGAGACAGAAGTTTAACCGGAAATCACATACGTTTGTGTAGTTTAAGTGAAAGAACGTATTTTTTGTACTAATGGAGAACACCTCAAATACTTGAATTTATATATATTGTGACTTTATTTTAAACGATAGTTTCAATATTTTCTACGAATTCGACATAAATTTTCTCATTTAGATGGAAAAACCGTAAATATTTTTCCTATGACAAAACGAAGTGACCCTAATTAATTACCATCCCTTACTCTGATATACATGCTTTTTTGAACATGGTTCCTGTATCCCTATTTATGCTCCCATTCATTGTCTGAATAATTGATCAATCTAAGATGTGTTAGGTAAGAAATATATCACCCAATACATCAATGATCGAGAATAATCTAGATATTGATTGGGAGCACAAGCAAGAGTATATAATTTTCATTCGATGAATAATGGATAGGGATAGGAGTAAACCGAAAATCAAAATAGAGAGCAACGTGTTAAATATATTGAAATTAGTCTTATAAAAATGATAGTGAAATGAATAGACAGAATGCCAATAGATAATAAATAGATACAACACGATACTTGATAATAATAGCTTATTACATCACCCGATATATCAATTTATAAAGGCATGTCTGAATTGACTTTCATTTTTTAATTTTTATTTAATTTAATTCTCGCAGCGTGCACATTTGGACTGTTTTTAAAAATTTGAAACTCCTGAAATTTTTTTGGACTCTTAAAATGTTACTCCGTAGATAATGTATAATTGTTTTATAACTTTTTATAATTTAAAAAAGGTAAAAATCATCAAAAACCCTAAATTATATTTACGGTGACACATTTACACAAAAAAATCTCAAATTTGTACCTTTGTGACACGGTTACCATAAATTTCTTCTTATGACATCAAAAAGTTTAAACTTATATCCGTGTGACACATTTACCTCGAAAAATTGGTGTCACATGAAAAAGTTTGAAGTTTTTAGTGTTACAAAAAATAGTTTAGGGCAAATATATCACACAAGTATAAATTTAGGGTTGTTGGTATAAAAATTTAGGGTAAATATGTCACATGAGTATAAATTTGAGATTTTTGGTATCACAATAAATAGTTTATGGTAAATGTATCTTAGTGGATAAAATTTGAGATTTTTTTTATGGTTTTTTCTTTTAAAAAAATTAATTACACTTTTTATTTAAATCGAAATAAACGGGACAGGTTCAAAGCAATCTTCAAATGATCTTATATAAACAAAGAAAGTACAAATGTCGCCGTTTCTGACTTCAACCCGGCCGCCGCATGTCCGCATCAGGATTTGCCCCCCGTCTCTTTTCTCCTCTCCTCTCTCTCTGCGACGTTCTTCAATGACTCGTCCACCGAACAACAACAGCTCAATCCATTGCAGCTGCCGTATGCTCCTTCGGCCTTAGCCAATTTCTGCTTTCTTTCTCTCTCCTAACCCCAGAAGAATCCCCACTCCAATCCCTTCCGGTGTCTTCCAATGGCGTCGCCCACCAAAGAACCATTGGTCATCACAGACAAAACCGAGATGAGGGAGTGGTCGAGGTCCACGAGACGCCAGGGCAAGACCATCGGCCTTGTGCCCACCATGGGTTACCTCCACGAGGGCCACCTGTCCCTCATCCGAGAAGCCCGCCGCCACGCCGACGTCGTCGTGGTCTCTGACTACGTGAACCCCGGCCAGTTCGCTCCCTCCGAGGATCTTTTGACGTACCCATCTGATTTCGCGGGCGACTTGAGCAAGCTCAAGGCTGTTCCTGGTGGTGTGGACGTTGTCTTTCGTCCCCACAATCTTTACGATTATGGTCAACGCGAGGTTGGTGGTTCTGGTGTTGATAGTGGTAACGGGTCCGTGTCTTGTGTGGAGGAGAAGGGCTTGGGGCACGAGACGTGGGTGAGGGTGGAGAGGTTGGAGAAGGGCATGTGTGGGAAGAGCAGGCCTGTGTTCTTTAGAGGGGTGGCCACCGTGGTCACCAAGCTGCTCAACATTGTGGAGCCTGATGTGGGTGTGTTCGGCAAGAAGGATTACCAGCAGTGGCGGATCATTCGGCGGTTGGTGAGTCTCTTCTATTCGATTCGAGCATTGTTAATTTGGGCGTGGCGGGGAAAGGGCTGATTCTGAGAAGAAGTACAACTTTTATTTCAATTTGTATGGTAGCCTTGCTTCTAGAATGTAGTCATTGTCAGTACATGCCAGTTTCGAACTTGTTGATGGTTTTTGGTGGTAACTATGACTCAATTGGCAGAGTGGTAGTATTAGATTTAATTTGAAAATCTGATGGTGTTTTAGCCATAGGTGAAAGATTCTGTTCCGTGCTCGTGTGAAGACTGGTCGCTAATGATTTGGATTGCTGTTGTTCTTTTGATGTTTAACTGCAACATATGAGATGCATTTACTTCATATTTCTGAACTGAGAGTTTGAGGCTGCCTGGCTTGTGAAATAGGGATTTTACTCTGTTACAACTATGTTGAATAATTTGACATGGGGAGCTTCAACGATATTGTGAATTAGTCCGAAAATTTACTTTTCAGGTTCTTGCTATTGGGTGGGCTAGAATGCTAGAAATGCTGTGACTAATTGACATTACCATTAGTTACTCTAACATTGTTTAAACTGATCAAGAATCAATTTGCCAATAAAATAATATTGTTTAAACTAACATTATTTAATATCACCATCTTGCCTTACCATGTAAGTTTATGATATGAGCTTGGTCATTTTCACTCAACTAGTTTTTCTATTTCTTTTCTTGGTTGTGTAGCTTATCTAGTTTATTCACACTTGCATCTATGAAGGGCTTAGTGGAAATCACACTGTTGATGATTAATAGGATTGGAAGTACTGTTGCTAATCATTTCTTTCCTTATGCCTGCCACAGGTTCGAGATCTTGACTTTGCCATACAAGTGATAGGTTCTGAGGTCATGCGAGATCATGATGGCCTTGCACTGAGCTCACGCAATGTGCATCTCTCACCTGAAGAAAGGGAAAAGGTTCCTCAATTCTCTCTATCTCATTCACTTAAGTAGAATCCGTAAATGCTCTTTATCTTGTGTTGCATGAGGAGATTGAGAAAATTTTATTTCGTCTTTTTAGTACACTTTCCCTCAGTTTTCTGACAAAAGTTTGCCAACTATTCTCGACTTTTATTCACTTGTGCGAATGCTTTGTACGACATTTTACTTTTCAACTTAGTTTTAGCCAGTGTTTTTTCAATGGAGAGAATTGTTGGAGGTGCAGATGCTGATGTGATAACTTTGGACCTTCTTTTTATTGTAACATCTGCAGTACCATGCAGGCATTGTCCATAAGCAGGTCATTGTCGAGAGCTAAATCTGCTGCAGAAAAGGGTCAAGTTAATTGCCAAAATTTAAAGGACTCCGTCATCCAAGCAATACAGGAAGCTGGTGGGAAGATTGATTATGCTGAGGTGAGTGTGAATCTCTTTAGCCAAATTATTTGTCTGTATGGTGGAATATCTCGGTGTGATGATGAGATAGAATTGATATTGCTTCAGTTCCACTATGGGATTAGGTCAAGACATAGATGGTAGAATACCCATGGTTTCAAGGGTGATAGAACATAGCACATGGAGACAAATGCCCTGCTTCTTTAATTAGTTGACAAAGTTTCAGTATAAGATGTTTCCGTGATTTGGTTGATGAGGACATGGTGTAGCACTAGTGGCAAATGACAAGTCTGAGAGTCAAAGGTTGCATTCGACACGCAAGGAGCTGGAGTTGCGTCGGTGCCTTCAATTCTACGGTACCAATTGAATTTGGGATCTGATATTTGCACAACCAAAGGGTTTGGCTAATTCCAATCCATTGAGGAAAAAAGGATCCACAAAGGCTCATTACTCTTCATGAGTTTACTGCAATTCGTTCTAAAGAAAGGCTTCTGTTATTTTTCTAAATGAATGTTGCTCCCTAAGAATTGATAAAACATTAAAAATGTGATATCGGTAAAATAGATTGTCATCTATCATTAGATTTCCTTTCTGGTGGTGGGTATCCTAACAAGAATGCTACAGTCAGTACTCCAATCTATTAATTAATTTCTTGCACATATCTGCAGATTGTAGATCAAGAGAGTTTAGAGGCAGTTGAAGAAATCAGGAGCCCCGTTGTCTTCTGTGTCGCCGCCTGGTTTGGGAAGGTCAGGCTGATTGACAACATAGAAATCGATGTATGAAAGAACATCTTCGTGCTTGTCATCTTGTCATGAGGAAGAGTTTTTCTTTTTCTTTCTGCTTCCGTGGTGGCCGAAATGACTGGTCTCTGTCAGTGGCATTTACACAATAATTGCTGTGTTAATGCATCGTCTTTTTTTTCCCGCTAATTGGCAGAGTTACTGTGATTTTGACACGGTTCACAAGGAAACTGCCGAGGCCGGTCACTTGAGGATTATTGGCCCTAACACTATGTTTCATTAATTCATCTAACAACTGGATCTGGCACAATCTACACACTAACGACTTTGACAATGTGGTCTGAGCTCATCAGTCGCATTGTTTCTGGGTAGATACACCTTGAATTGCAACGATGTAGACTGGCGTAGTCAAAACTCCTTGAATTGCCAATCTAAAGAATTACGATGTGTGGTCCAGAGAATTGCCGGTTCGATTATGACAGTTCACAGAATCAAAACGTACTTACTGAAAGGCTTTTCCTTTTGCTATGTACTTGCTATACGATGAGTCGACTATGAAGAGAAGTCAGAAATCGGAAACAGGTGAAGGGCATACACCCTTATTCGTAGTCGAAAGAGGGTTTGGAAATCTCACTGGTCCCTGAGAGTTTCCCTTCACAAACAATTAGTGACAACCAGGTCCACAGCAAACGATGTAGGTTCAAAGTCCAAACCGATCAGCACAAATAATTCTACCAAAATAAGACTAATTGACATCTCAAGAACCAGAAAGTTAAAGCACACTTAAAAGACTCAGCTAGAACGGTAGTTCAGAGTACAAGACTATACACAGCAATTAAATACTGTCATGTAGAACACGCATCCATACTGTGTGAGACTGGATACTATGTGATCTCTTCAAAGCACCAAAATTTATTTACATTTGTGGTTGCCACAAATAGATAAGACGATGATGAGAATCAAAGCGATCAAAATGCCGAGTACGATCAGCTTGACCTTCATGTTCTGCAGCCACATCTTCCTTCTGATCTGAGTCCCCTGTTGCCTGAAATCTTGTGCCTGAAGAAGAGAAAATGTAAGTGCACATCCAACTCCAGCTTAAGAGAATGGGGAACTCTCCAAAAGAAAAGCAATTATTCCGACAAATTGTGAATGGTAGGAGCTGAGGAGAATCACCAGAAAGGAACCCTTTTAAGGGACGTCAATCTCACCCTTGGCTAAATTATTGACTACTGTGAGTGCTTGATAGAAAAACCAAATAAGAGCAACCATTTTGTATCACAATGGCTTTACTTAGCTGGATACTTAACCAATGCACTTCTTTCGAAAGGAGAGGCGTAGATATGCACAGGTGTGGACATGTTAAGGTACAAGTCATGTATCCAACACAGTTTACAGGCTATAAACCATATACAATCCCTTATCAAATCGTCTATCTAAATCAGGATGCCACGTATTCGATCCTTTAAGCTCAAGTTTGGGTATGTTTTATCCTGTGCTGGTTTTTCTTCATCCATAATACAAGAGGAGGTTCTGACCAATTGCCAAACTCAACCCGAATACATGGGACAAGCATGATCATGTTTAAAATGAATGTCATGAGATGTGCCCACTTTGACTCTGTAGAGAGTCATCAAGAGGACATGCATTGCCCTACCTGAGATCGGAGGTTCTCAGTTTTGTCGACCAGAAGCTCAATTTTCTCTCCACGATCAAGAACCTGCAAAGCAGAATGAAATCCATAAGGAATGTAACCCCATATTGCAAGTTTGTAACCCTTTAAAGTTCGTATGTTCACATTGATGATATACATCATAAAATCCAAAACCCAATAGGAAATTAAGAAATCAACTTCATGTTCAGATAATCAGTGAGCAATCGTAAACAGATGCAAATTTGCCTTACTTTCTCAATATTTTCCATCATAACTCCTTTTACTTCTGAAACCTGGGCTTTTACTTTAGCAAGCTTGCTGATCTCCTCCGGATGATCCACACAGTACTGCATCTGCTCCTTCAATTTGGGCCTATGTCAAGTACAAAGTCTTAATCCCGAAGTATTTTGCACAACTGTGGAACAAAATCAACCAGACCGGATTAAGAAAAAAAATTCACCCAAATTCCCTGTTTAGGCTTTTGGCAACTGCAGTTGCAGCTTTTCCACCGCCATATCTCTTCGTAAAATCGTCCTTGATTCGCTCAAGGAAAGCAATTGGAACTTGCCGACCGACGGATTCAACAGCCACCACACAGTATGCTGCAAAAAAATTACTTGTCGAGTTTAGCATGCCACCATGGGTAACTAAAAGAGACCCAAATCCAAACCCCAAAGACAAGGTAAGGAAATTAGAGCGGTAAACAAAAAAAGTTAGCAGTCCCTTGGTTAACTGGATAGATTCCACAACATTAGTGTAATTTACATCCTTAAGTTCACTTCTTTCAGTCAAGATATGCTTTACTAAGTCGCCAAATAGTAGAGGAAATCATCCTGTCTTGATTTCTATTGTAACACGAGTATGACGATAAGTGTTGGTTCCAGAGTTTGTTCAGGCACAGCCAAGAAGCCTAGCACTAGAGGAGCTATTTCCTTTTATCTTACTTAGATCTCAACCCATGACCACTACAGCTAAACATCCAGCAGCAAATAAAATATCAGGAAACCTATGTAAGTTCAGTGCACGCGCACGCATGGGTATCATCTTCACGGGATCAGCCTATGCTACCTACAGAACCGTTGTTTCAATCAAACTTCATCAGAATTATAGCAATCACATAGAGCGCCTAAAGGACTATCAAGAGACCAACTGCAGAATTTGTCGGGGTGCTTAGTCAAAGCTTTTTAACCGAAGTCAAGATAACCGGATAGACTTTGTAGACTTTCACCAAGCAGTATTTTCCTGCCAAAAGTCCGCAGGAATACATCGGGAGACGCCAGACCTAATCATCATCTGCTCACAGAATACTATCCCACTCGCGTAGAATCGAAACAATACGGTCAGACCGTCCTGATCCCATCATTTCCCTACGCACACAACCAACTCCCCCGAAACGAAGCGCACGGAACGGATCAGACCACATCAAGCGCACACCCGCAACAGATCAGAGGCGCGAAGACTTCAAAACCAAAAATCCACAGAGATCTCGATCGGAGAGGGCGGGTGCACTTACTGAAGCCGTCGTCGACGAGGAAGTTGAAGGTGTGGCCGTCGCAGCTGTAGGTGAACTTGTTGTTGGTGGCGGGGAGCTTCTGGAGGCACTGGAAGGCGACGGCGGTGAAGTTGCCGGTGAACTCGGTGTACTCGGCCAGCACCACCGTGCCCCGAGCCACGAAGGTGTAGATCAGCGACTGCTGCCCCATCCCCGCACCGCGTCTCGCGCTCTCTCTCCCTCTCCCTCTCCGCGGCTCTGCGACGGCGACGGCGACGAGGGGCTAGAGAGAGAGAGGAGGAATCGGACTTGAATTTATATAGAGAGAGAAAGAGAGAGAGGACTACGGTTGAAGCAAAGTCGCGTATTGAGATTTCTCGTTCGAGAGCGTTGGGGGGGAGTTGTTAAGCTAACCTCAAGTTTCATCGGAATTAACGTGAATGCCACGCTGTCGCCCGTTCATCTTATCTTGTATTTATTCGGATTTTTCTTTTTATTTTTTTTGGGTTGAAATATTTATTCGGATTTTGAACGCTGTTTCAGTTTCGCTTTCTTGTCGACGGAAGGGGTGTTCACTGGGCGATTGATTGATTCAGAGGATGAAAAAGGCCTCTTTTGTTTGTCTTTCACGACTTTTTCCATTTTTTGAAATTTGAAAAGACATGAAGCTCCGTCCTTTTTATTATTATTATTACTATTTCTTTATTTTCTCATTTGAATAACAAATAAATGTCATCGAAGATTAAAAAAAGAGCTATTAATAGGGCGCATGGTAATCATTATGAAATAGAATTTCTGGTTTAGAAGTATTTTTGGAGCAGAAACGCGTTTATTAAAACAGTTTCCTTTTTTTTACTCTAGAATGCATTTTCTCTTCCAGAATGAGTTTTCAGCTTAAAAAAAGAAGTAAATTTTTTTTACTTCTCTTTCAGAATGAATTTTGGACTGTCTAAACCTTTTGCATTTATACTAATTTAGTTTATTTGGTCGATCGGCGCTGACGTGACGTGGCATGCTAATCGGCCAAAATAATAATTTT
>BCNH02000008.1:5270817-5343322 GCA_001662345.2 Metrosideros polymorpha var. glaberrima | reverse complement strand
ATTAAAATATTATTATTTCTATTTCAGAAGTAAAAATTTTCTTTTATTTACCAAACGCATTTCTACTCAAGAAATCTACTTTTGGAGTAAAAATATAAAAATCAATTTTTAGCTAAAAGTTAATTTCTGAAGGAGATTTGTTACCATTCACCCCCTTAACTTTCATCCTATTCAAAACGGTGATTTCAGCATTACGTAATCAAAATGATAGATAGGTGAAGATTTAGCGTGAATGACTAATGTATTTATATATAGATAAAAGGAAAAGCGAGGTAGCTTTCATTTGATTTCTATTTTCCAATACAATTTTACAAGGCTCTAGTCTTGTATAAATTGAATAGCATTATCGACTAGTAGGTGCTTTGTTTGGGCTTTATACCGAGGTGGTTTGCGTTTAAAGTAAAATCTCCATCATCTCCCATGTCAGTTGAGTAAATAAGGTGATCAAAGATTCTTGATCCAAATCTTGCTCAATATGTTGCGTGGGAGATGAAAGTCAAGATAAAGTAGCATCTCTCCAAATCCCTTGTCCAGCAGGGAAAAGTACTAAAAAAAGTTATAAACGTCCCAGTTCGGTACTCAACCTTTTGCAATAGTGCTAATTAACTCTATCCGGCCAATTTTGGTTAAAAATCACTATCATGAACGCCGGTTGTTCTACGTGACACAATCGGCACTGACGTGGACAAATTTTATAATTTTATAAATTTTTTTCATTGTAGCCCACGAGGGTTGTGACCTTTGCCAGCCACAATAAAAAAAGAAAAATATTAAGAATTTGTTCACATCAACGTTGGTCGGCGTCTATGCGGCAATTTTCGGCCAAAATTGGCCGGATGGACTCAATCGGCACAAATGCAAAAGGTTTATGACTAAATTAGTCTAATGGAAAGATTTATAATCGAATTGGTGCCTATGTAATAGATATAAGACTTTTTTGAAACTTTTTCTTGTGTCTAGCACATAGATGATCTACCACTTCACATCAATTGCCTCGGAAAAGCGAGGTTATGAAACATTTCGAACTTGAATTAGTGGATAAGAAATGGAGATGTGTGCATGAATAAGGTACATTGCCAATAGGCATGCGGCCTTACTAGTAAAGGGATTGGGGGGTTGGGATGTTAGTACAATAGGTGTGGGGTTCAACTCCTGCGCTTTGCAAAGGGCAGAGCAAAAGTCAGAAAGATGAGAGTTAGAGACATGATTGACAAAAAAAGAAGAAAAAGAATAAGGTGCACTGCACTGGTTTAATTCCTAACACTACTTAGGAGCATATATTTCCTCGTCATGGCACCTACCTAGGGCTCATTTTCAGGGACTCGAGATTTATCGAGATCGCGTTGAAGACTCCGTCATATTAGTTCGTCGTCAACCTTTTGACGGAGGAAGTAACTAGAGGACGATCGAAGGGACAAGAATGCCATGAAATGAGCTTTTGGGCATGCATCTAAATGAGCCACATTTAAGATTCGTGTGAAAATTAACAAGGTCATACTTTAATATATGAAAGTCCTCTACAAAATTATGAAATATTCTATTAATGATCAAGACATCTTTCGACCGATCTTGTGAGATCTAGTTTCCCTCCCTAGATTCTCTTCTATTGGGAAGGCAGTATTGGTTTAGGTAAAGGTAAATAATTTATGATTATGCTATAAAATATGCCTTGATGGAGAAGTGAGAAATTTAAAATACGAGGTTTTCCTCATTGTCTCCGTCAGGTATCACGACAATTCTTCGGATTAAAATAAAATAAATGTGGACGTAAAATGAAACTTGGGTCTTTGGCGGAATCTGCTTATATCTAGCAATTCCAATGCTACTATTTTGTCTTGCATCGTGATTTTATGCGACATTGGAATTTCTGGGTTAATCGCGCCAATTGTCGACGTCGACTTGCAACGTGGGTAATTGTCTGGTGACATTTCTTGTTCATGTAAATCCCGCTTTTTAAAATGGGCGATATGGTTTTTTGGTTAAAATAGGTCGCATCGACTCGGATCTAAGCTCGAGGGCCTTCATTAATGGAGGTCGCATGCCTAGTCGCGAGAGAGAGAGAGAGAGCGCCTAAGGTTGAGCTAGCATGGAGGTCACCGGAAGTGGTGAGACGCGATAGAACAACACTTGGACGGGGATGGCAGCAATGGTTGGAGCTGTGATGAGCTACCAGCTAGCAAGCGGCGTCGCTACGATGAAGAAGAACAAGAAGTCTTTTTAAATAGAAGTATCAACTTTAATTGGGTTGGACACTCCGCGTCTTGCACAATTTGCTAAGCCAATACGCCACATTAAAACATGTGACATTGAACTCCAAGTAATGGAGGGATCGCATTTAGTCAATTTCATAAAACAATAAAAGTTACGAAACTACATTAAACACCGAGAAAAAGTTGAGAACTACTTGTATAATTATCCCCACTAAACAATGGACAATATAGTAATTTGAACTACGAATAAAATCATACTAATCAATCTCTCTTACATAAGATTGTAAATATAAATAACTTTCCTTAGCTCGCAATACTTGTAATCCATTCCTATAATTATTCATAATTTTTTCTTTCCTCTGTAGAATTTCCATATTTTGCTGCTTTACTCTCCTTCCCTTGATTAAAATATCTCTTTTATCGAATCCAGCTTCATAGAGAAGAACAATCCGACCTTGAACCGGGCAATTGGAAGCTATTCATAATTGTTTCTACATAAATAGGATTCTACATAAAACTTTCAATGTCCATTTTGACATGTTCCACACAAATCTCTAAACATAAAAATTCAGAATTAGGAACTGAAATTTCAATTAATCGACTCGATTTCAGCATTGCGCAAATGCAAGAAAGAGATAATGTGAAAATTAAGAAAAATCATTCTTTTTTTTGGCTGGTACGAAAAATCATTCTATTTAGCTATAGTTGAGTGAAATAAGCTAATATAAATGCACGAGAAAAACTACACCTTGCAAATGAATTGTACATTCCGAACAAAAAAAAAAAACAAAAGAACTGTACACATATACATGAAAAGAGAAAATTATAGTAAGATTTTATTAATTTACGCATTTGTCCATGGGTACGATATTTCTAAAATAAGCGACTGAGATTCTAGAGGAAAAAATTAATTGAAATCACATAAAGTTAGGAAATTTTCCTTAGTTTATATAATAATATAGAATAGTATAGATTAGGCCGTATCATTTGGTCCTTTTTGAAAATTGAGACGATGCGTATTTTATGCACATGCTATGCATGTGCACGGTTATATTTCATTCATGTGTGAATATCATAACGTATTAATCATACTAGGAATAACTATAATTTGATGGAGAATTAAGATATCGAACATTCTTCTTTCTTACCCCTAGTTCAAGATTTTGCTATACCTTCGATAATAAAAAAGCAAACAAGTATTCAAATTTTAGAAGACTAAAATGAGAGAATCTGGAGGACAATTAAGACATATCAACATGTGTAACCTCTGGTAGAAAGTTGGTGGCTTAAATTTTCTCCATCATCTTTCTATTTATTTTGTCTGGCCAATTTTCCTTTTTGGTCTTTATAGCTAAAATAAATAAGGGCTAAATGAGAATTTTGAAAGTGAGACAAACGGCATTTTTAGCTCTTTTATAACATAAAAGGATAGAAAATGACACTAATTCATGAATTTTGGTCTGATGTGCAACGTGATCCCTAAATTTTTTAATTTGTTCAATGTGATCTCAAACTTTGATTCAATATGTAATGTCAACCCTAAATTTTTTATTCGTTCTATACGGTCCGTGAGCTATTAATAAATATTTAATGTAATCTCCAGGTAATATGAAAATATTTAAAAGTTTGGGAACTATAATGAACATTAGACTAAAATTCAGAAATTACATTGAAAAAGTTAAAAATTTAAAAACAACATGAGTTTGGAGATCGAATTCAATAAATTAAAAGTTGAGAGATTTAGGGATTATTTATGCTTTTTGCAATTTTTTGGTTTGGGCAGAATGTCCGAGATAAACTGAATAGAAGGTTTTCTCGTAAAATGAAAATATCTGGAGTTTCTTGGCCACTTTCCACGAGAGAGAAACGCAGAACGTGAGAGTCTCTACTGGTAGAGAGAGAGCGAGATGTCTGCTCATTGCCCAAGCCCCGCGACCACCACCATAATCTCTCCGAAACCCAAGTCCGGGTCGGGCAATCATGGCCGCTTCTCTTCTTCGCCACTCTCGTTCTCGCGAAGCTCCATTTCTTCCCCGACGCGTCTCCCAGGGAGCCTCAGTTCTCGGAGGATGAGCGTTCGACGCAATAGCAGCACCAGACCTGGCGCCGGCGGTCCTCCTCCAGGTACTCCAATTTCCTCTCGCGCGCATGGCTCCACGTCGAAAGCGCGGGGCTTGTTTCTCTCTCTCTCTCTCTCTCTCTCTCTCTCCCCCTCGCAAATTGGGTTCGATTTTTGCCGTTTAAAAGTGAACAAAGGGGAATTCGTATGTCTAATTGAATCGATTGAAACACGGGATGAATCTCGGCGGATGTTTCCGGTTAGACAGAAGAATTGTCAACTGGGTATGTGCGCGACCCGAATTCGGACTTTGAAGCTAATTTCCAACGCTCTCTATATGATGGGTTGCAATTAGCTCTTGTTTAGCTGAGTATAGAATCTTTTATCTCTCGTTGTATCTTGCCCTGTTGTCAAATAAGCGAGTGCATCTTTGCTAATTACATGATTAAGGGCAAAAAACACTACTTGCAGAGTTAATAGTTTGCTTGCTTCGTGTGGGTTCCCCTGTTGTTAGTTTCCGTTCAAAGCATTCTTTCTATGGTTTTATACCTATTCTTGTCAATCCAGTCTTGCAACCCTTTCAAAGTGCTGTGCACATTCTCTAATGGTTAAAAGTCTTGGATTCTTGAAAGGGGAGAGTGGGTTGTCAAATTCATTGTTGTTTGGGTCACCTGGGGTTTTATTTCAATCGGGACGCAGATTGTCCTTATCATTATTGTGCACTTGTTGCATCGTTTGAAGCCCATTTGCCAAAATCGTATAGGTGGAAATGACAGCAGAACCGTGTTGGATGCCTTTTTCTTGGGGAAGGCTCTGGCTGAAGCGCTGAACGAGCGTATTGAGTCCACGGTCGGGGAGTTCTTGAGCACAATCGGGAGGTTGCAAGCTGAACAACAGAAGCAAGTGCAAGAATTCCAGGTAATTTTGATGTGCATGTTTTACCTCATGATATTTTCCCTTGATGCAATTTAATTATGAAGCTCGTTGATCTGAAGCCGTCAGCAAGGTTTGTTCCCTACAGAAAGAATCTAAATTGATGAAGAGAAAAGGATCTAAATTGATGAAGAGAAAAGGTTTTATCTGGGAACATTTTCACAAGAAGCTGAATCATCATTGAGAATGAGAAGGATGTGAGTGGATGAAAACTACCACGATCCTGTCAGTGGCTTTACTCAATATCTTTTAGGATATAGAACGGAACTTATTTGTAAGAGTCTGAACTGAAACTGTCATGCGAATTGAAAACCTTCTAACAAGGAATTGAAAAATTTATCTAATATTTTTTAGCACAGTGAATAAACAAGAACTGGTAGTTCCCTGATTGTATGAGGAAGCAATTGGAATCACTTGCTCAACTGGATTTTTGGAGATTGCTAGATCTCGCTGTAGATGGTTTCAACTTCTCGTCATCTTTCAAGCTGGTCTTTACGACTTCAGCAGAAATGATTAACCAGTTGAAAAAGCCTTGTAACAAATAGGGTATTGGCATCTTATCTTCTTACTGTACATGGTAAGAGTCAATTGCTTTATTGTTTTGTATCAATAAACGTTCATATCAATTTTTCCACAGGAAGACGTGTTCGAAAGAGCCAAAAGGGCCAAGGAAAAAGCAGCCCGTGAAGCAATGGAAGCTCAGGGATTGATTCCGACATCTGCTGCAGCAAATACTGGGAATGGCGGTGTCGTTTCACCCACCTCATCCTCGACTACCAGTACGGTTTCACCTTCGGTTGACTTGAATGCGGATTCTGATAGCAATGACCCTGTTGTAGGTGTATCAAATGATGGCTGACGATTCTGCTTTATGTAGAAGCATGTATTGCACTTTATGCTTGGTAAGTCTGGTAATAAAATGGATCGTCTCATTCTCTTCACCAGTTTACCTCCTGCATTTTGCTTGTTGAGCCGAGCCATCTGACCATCTGATTTACTAGATTGCGATTGGATGCTGTATTCTTATTGCAACAGCTCTTTTTGGCGGTCGAGACACAGAGAGTCGTGCGTCATTGCCAACACAGTTTCATTCATTGAACATCTGCCTGCTTCGTATAGTTCGGTCATGACACGGTGAGGGTAATTGCTTTTTAAATTCATGAACTGGATCGATGTGACATAGTTACGTCTTACCATGGACACCAAGGAAGAACGACACTCGAAGTGCACCAGGTCGGCTATTTTGCAAATACGCTAAATGACATATACTTGCCATTCACATGTCGCTTTTCTCCCCTTTCAATGGTCAAAGAATGTCACTCTCTCATGCGGTTTCAAAATGCAAATTTAATTGCAGTACTTATAAGTTTCAAAGTCCATTTCGAATGACGGTCGATCGAACCAATTACAGGTGAGAAGTACTTCTCCACCATAACATTATTGCAGATGCTATGTCATGTTCGTTTCGCTCGTTTCGCGTCACCATCTTCTTCTCATCGACAATACTGAACGATGCTTCGACATCAGATTCTGATTCATGGTCAAACAGGATGCGACCTCGATTAGCTTAGAACCCATTTGTGGCAGCGCTCGGGCGTTCGCCGGGTGAAATTTTGCTTGTTGGTTTCAGATCATAGACATGCATGTTGGCACCATCAGAAGTGATTTCAAGGTCATCACTTTGAGCTCAGGAACCATGTTACATGACTTCGGCACCACAATACAATGGGCATATATTCCCCGATGTTCGATTGAAGCTCAAAAACATATCCCTGATTGATGCATCTTAGAAATCGATTCACACATATCATAGCGACCCGCCAGCCTTTTGGGAAAGAAGAACGGTAAAAGAAAAAAAAAGGATAATTTTTTTAAAATTTAAAAAATGAAAAAATTATTCATCTTAACGGCAATTGTGCCATCTAAGATGGCCAGCATCAATATCACTGGTTTTGGCCGAAAGGACTAAATTAGCAAATTGTTGAAAGGTTTATGATTAAATTGGTTAAATTAAAATGTTTAGAACTGAATTGGCCTATGATAGATTTACGATTTTTTGAACAATTTTCCTATGTATCATCAAGAGATTATCATTTAAGACTAATCTTTTATCTATCGTCAAGAATTATATTCTTAGGAGCAATTGGTATTATGCTAATTAGTGGATGATGAAATTTTTTTAACAACAATAAATAATTATGTATTACCAAGATAACATAATTACTGCTACATCGATCTATTTACCTCTTATGCTTTCGCTTTTCAAAGGTCAATCATTAACGAGGGGGAAATGGAAATTCATTTACCAAAAAATACTTTAGTGAAAAGAAGAAAAAAGGTCATTAAAATTCTCAAACTATGCTTATCGTGAAACATTTATCTCGAACTTATCAAAAACTTCAAACTATGTACACTATGACACTGTACCATAAAAAGTCTCAAATATGTACTTATGTGACACTTTTATCCGATGTCAAGATTCTGTTAGAAAATTTTTCAGTCAAAATAATGTTATTTAGTGAGCGTCATGTCAACACCGTTTGCTTTATAGCATCTATGTAAATAAATTTTAACGGTTCTCATTGACAAAATTTTGACGATAGATAAATATGTTACACATGTAAGCATAGTTTCGAGGTTTTTTTATGGTTTTTTGTCCTAATGTCCTTCATTTTAATTTTGGTCCGTCGAATTATTATGATTGGCCGAATTAGGCGCACGCTTTCCCAAAAGCTGCGTCCAGCTCAAACGCACAAAAAAACCCCGTAGGACCATGCTTCGCACGTCACGTCCGGCACGTCACGTGACCTCCGCTCCTCCGATTCACGTCAGCATGCCGCGGCCCCTTCAGGTTTTATGTGGTGTAGTGGTGGTAAGCCTGGCGCGAAAAAGTAGCCTCGGACCGATCCCTACGCGAGTCGACGTTGACGCCCGCCCCCAGCGCCGTTGACCGAAGCTGACGTCGCGAGGCACCTCCCGAAGCAAGGAAAAGGACGAGACCGCGGTCGTCTTCCCCGAACCCGAGCCTAGATCCGTACCTGAACTCCTCACGTGGGATTCGCAGTGGTTCGTCCAGAGAGAAGTGACAGCCCTTTGTTTTCAATTTTTATTTAGGGGATTTTTTTTTTCTCCTTCGGCTGACGTGTGCATGGAAATCAGTAATACCTGGGGAGCTTACGGAATCGATTTGATCGGGTATTGAACCGGTAATTCCCCGGGTTTCGGGTCATACCGCCCGATATTATGTGTAGTGCACTGTAGGTATCGTGTAGAAAGGTATAAAGTACCATGTATGCCTTTTTTTTTAGTAAATACACGTGTTCGTAATTATTTGTAATTTTCCCGGAAGTTCCATTGAAAAAAAACGTCTTCAAGCCCATTCGAATTTGTTGAAGATATGTTTCAAGTTTGAGCTCGAAAAGAAAACCCGATTCAAATGGGTTTCCAATTTGAATAGGTTTATAGTTTCCGTAGGTTTCTAAAAAAAAATCTGTGCTTTCAATCCTATTTATGTCTATATATAAGAAGTGAGTTTTTTTTTTTGGTGTGAAGATTGCTTGAGAGACGGGTTCTTCATGAAGATATTTAAGAGGTGCTTCAAGTGTTCAAGTCAATAAATTTTGAGGTTAGATTTGTGAATTCGGGAGATTGAAAGATTGTTTCTAGAGGAAAGCTCACTTATGACTCAGCAAGTTCACACCCTAGTCATATCCCTGCTGTTGCTCTTCTGCTGAATCCCAAGCCTCATTGGATTTCCTGGATTTTTGGCTATGAATTGGCTCAATTTGAGCTGGAGTATTCTAGACACGGACCTTGGCATGCTGCCGTCGACGGTGTCGGGCGAGAATGGGATGACGGAGAGTGATTCGTACATCAGCGAGACGAACTTAGACACGAACATGGTGATCATCCTGGCTGCTTTGTTGTGCGTGTTGATTTGCGCCTTGAGGCTCAACTCTTGGATGAAGAACACAAGACGATGAACACGCAAAGAGAGAGAAAAGAGAGACAGGGAAGAAAAAGAAAACAATAAAATAAATACAAAATGAAGTCGTGTTTGAATTTAATAATCTAAAAAAGTGGGACCAGGGACGTTATAATCAAAACATTATTTTAAGGAGTGCGTTAGTTAAGGAGGGAGTGGAAAAACCGTCATCCTTAAAAAAAAAAAAAAAGCAAAATCATTTTATTACTAGATGATAAAATATAGTTCGATTTCTAAGGCGAGATCATGAGAAAATTCAGCGCCCAAGACTGACGCCCCCGGTTCCAGCATCGGCACTGAAATTTCGAGAATTATAGTGGGCCACATGACACGCGGGTTTATACTCCACCTTCACGTGACTCGGCACCACCGAACCTGAGGCTCGGTCTACGTCAAGGCTAGGCTCCACGCGAAAGAGGAAAAGAGAGAGAGAGAGAAATCTGCGCACATGCCCCGCTGGATTCCTTTCCACTTTTTTCGCTTTCGCTGCGTTAAAGCTCCTAGCTCTGGCTCTCCTCCCTCACTCCAACGATCCTTCGCCCTCTCTCTCTCTCTCTCTCTCACGAACCCTCGTCCGTCGCGCGAACGTGCGTTCGTCGGACAATTCTGCGTTCGGATCGCCTCCATCCACGGGTTAGGGCCGTTCGGTGACGCCGTAGTTCGGCGGATTCGATTGAATTGCGGCCGGACTCGGCTTGGTCTCGAGCTGATTCTGTGGCACTTGGCGTTTTCTTTTTCTGGGGCGGAGATCGCGCGCTGATGGTGGCGCGCGCTGGTCCCTGAATTCTCTGACCCTGAGGTGAGGTTTCTGAGTTTTTGGTTCTGCTGGTGATGGTTTTAGAGGTGCTTGTGTGGTTGGATCGTGCGTCGTTTGATTGCGTGGGAGGAGGAGAGTTTGGATTGTTACTGACGGAGTGGCTACGCTCGAGCGATATGAGGTTTAGATTCTCGGAATTCTCACGGTTCTCGTCAACGACGTAAAAGTTTACGGGAATGCTCCTTTTCATTGTTTGTGACTGTCGTGATTATAAAGCAGTTTGAATGTTGGACTTTTGTTCTGCTCGCTTGTGTGGAGGGAGGTGGGGATGAGTGAAAGTTGCTTTCTTTGGCAGCGGAATAGAGCTAAACTAATTTTTTTTTCTTGATTCGTTTGTAAATTTTGAAATACTCAACTGTCCGAGGTTGATTGCAGATATCGGTTGTTTCCATCTGCTGGAATTCAAGTGCAATCATGGCGCAAAGTAACTGGGAAGCTGATAAAATGTAAGTTTTTTCTTATAATGTTATTTAATTCTGTTGAACTGAAAAGTGGTGGCCATGAAACCAAAGGACTGGACAATGTTGCAAAGAGTTAAGATGAGTGACATTAAGCTCTCATTATTGCAGCAGTCACTGTCGAATGCAATTCAATCACAAGTCACTCCCAATTTATAGTTGCTAATAGCAGTGGGCATCATCGAATACCTGCTCAGAGCTGGCTCAATCATGAGTTTTCAGCAAATTCGGAAGATAAAGGGATAGAAAACAATTAGTGTGCGTGGACAATGAGAGAGAGAGAGAGAGTTTATTTTTGGCAAAGTAATCTTCTTTGTTCATTAAATGTTCTTCTATAAGGGGGCGCTTTGTTAATGAGCACTCTGTTTGGGTCTTGCACTTTTCTTCCTTCAGGCTTGATGTATACATACACGATTATATGTTAAAGAGAAAATTGCACGCTTCTGCTAAAGCTTTTATGACCGAAGGGAAAGTTGCGACTGACCCAGTAGGTAATTCTTTTTTCTTTGAACTCTAACTTGTGTATTCTAGTCTGTGGGCATGGTGATATACGATCTCTCAAAATGGTCTGCTTTGTGCTAATTACTTTGTTTCAAATGCGTAGCTATTGATGCACAAGGAGGATTTCTGTTTGAGTGGTGGTCTGTCTTCTGGGACATTTTCATTGCAAGGACAAATGCGAAGCATTCTGATGCTGCTGCAGCTTACATTGAGGTTTTTCTTTGGTCCACAGTTCCTGCACTATCTTCCGTTCGTCCACGGGACAGTATTCCCCAGACATGCAGAAATTTTGAGTATTTGACTGTTTGGTTTGTGCAATTCAGGTACAGCAAGTAAAGGATAGGGAACAACAACAGCTTCAGATGCAGCAATTACAACTTTTGCAGCAGAGAAATGCGCAGCTACAGAGGAGGGATCCTAATCATCCCACTCTTGGTGGTTCTCTCAACAATGTAAACTCTGAAGGAATGATGGGGCAGCCATCACCAAGTCTGTTGGCCATGAAGATGTACGAGGAACGCATGAAACACCCTCATGCAATGGATTTAGAGACTTCTCCAGCTATCATTGATGCCAATAGAATGGCCCATATCAAAGCAGCAACAGATCGTCAAGGGTAAAGAGGACCTGCATACCTTTGTGCTTGAACCTAATATCTTCTCTCCTAATATAGATATATTAAACAGCTGACTTTTTTTAAATTTTTTATTGACTCAGCCAGTTGATTCAAGCTAATACTGTGAACATGCGATCATCTTTGCAGCAAACACCACCACAACCTGCCCTTGCTACTGTATGAACCTTCACAAAGTGCATCGTCTTTTCTGTGCATCTTTTTTTTTTCAATTACTTTGGTTGTAACAGATTGGTTCTTGGAATACTTTATAATTCTCCAGTTATGCAATCTATGGAGCTTGCAGGATGTCAAAAGTGAAATTAACCTGGGTGCAACTCAAAGGTCTTTGGCTGTGGATCCTTCATCAATATATGGACAAGCAGTTCTACAATCAAAATCAGGTTTTGTTCCTACAGGTATGTTCATTGGCCAACTCAATGGTGCTTTAACCTGATAAATCACTCTTCGCTAAAAAAAAGGAAACTTTAATAATTATCACAGCACAAGCTGCTGGGACACAGACGTAGTTCTATAACTTTGTTGCACAATAGTTTGCTACAGAATCTCCTTCAGAAACAGAATTACAAACAGACTCAAAGCTCTTCATTGCTCTTAATTAATATGGTAGGGATAAGCAAGCAGTACTTGAACATTGGTTCTCTGTAAGTGGAAGGGACTATTTGAACTAGCAACTTTGGAGTATGCACGGAGAAGAGCTTCATCTAATTGACTTATCCAGATTTTTACATCTGGCTCTGGCTATATACATGCTATCTTGCATCTCTTGGTGGAAGTCCACTGTGTTTATTTTATGCAGTCCATGGTCAACTTTTGCTTTTCAGCCATTTAGAACTTTAGAGCATGGTTTATCACAAGGATAACAGAGTTGTGATGCCTTTTCTTTTGGAAAAATAATATAGGTTGTAATGCTTTCGGCTGAATTTGCAATTCTTGTGAGAGAAAAGAATAAAAAAACGTCGGGGACTTAGTCCTGGTGGTGGATGACACTTGATAGAGGAATAGCTTAGTCCGTTGTTAGTTATGATCTGGTTTAAGAATGAATTCTCAGTAGTTATGAGATTGGATGTTCCTCGACATTTCTTGTTTTCGTGTCAAGTTCAACTTTTGTCCCCATGTAGGACTAACAAACATTTTAGCTTTACCTTTTTGCTATGTTTGGGAGCACGTGGAATAGAACTTAAAGAGAAAATGCCCGACATTTAAATTTTTCCTCCATTTCTCTCTAAATAGAATTTCGAAATCTCACTCAGTTTCCACACTAATTTCAATTCCCCTCTTTTGCCTCCCTATTCCAAACAGAACCTTAAAGAACAAGTTCTTAAACACCTTCTTACGTCTCAATAGCACTGGTAGTTTCCGCTAGCAATTGTTTAATTTGTTATGAGAAATGTGTAGCAGCTCTGATAATGGTTTTTTCCCCTTTTGTTGAGTAGATGCAGCAATAGTTACTTTCTGAAATGTAGTACGTGAGGTCACCTAATTGGGTTCTAGTTGGTTTTCTGAAAAAAGTGATGGGGACTGGATGCATCCACATGTGAGATTTATCATACTAGGATATTGGTTTTCTCTCACGATGATTTTGAATTTGTTTTTCAGGATTAAATCAAGGGGTAACTGCCCTTCCTCTGAAAGGTTGGCCTTTAACTGTAAGTCTTGCAATTATCCAGTCCACGAGTATCTTTTTCCAACCATTCTCCTTTCTTTAAATTTCAGACCTTAACCTCGGAATCTACCACATTATATAGGGACTTGATCAAATACGGCCAAATATTAGTGGTCAAATGCAGAAGTCTGCTCTACCAAACCAAAATCAGTTTCTTGTGACATCACAACAGCAGCAGCCCCTGGCACAGCCTCAGGCACAAAGTAATCTTGAAAATGCAAATACCTTTAGTGACATGGATTCCCGGCGGTTTGGTGGACTGCCTAGAGGTGGCTCAAATGGAAAAGATAATCAATCCACAAAAAATGATGGATCTACATGCTTTCCAGTGCGATCAAGTTCGCCAAAGGTTATCTTTCTTACTATACATAAGAGTGCAATCTAGTGTGCCACATTGTCTTCTGGTCATCCATAAAATTTCAGATGCTTATATAAGTGATAAGTCCTCTTGTGAAAGCTTGCTGAATCAGTTGGACCTTTTACACCAAAGTACTAACAGATGAAACAACATTACACAGCATTTTCGATGCTCACAATCACATGGTTCTTGCTCAAGGCAGCCAGTAACTTGAGGCATGAATTTAAAAGATGTTTTTATATGACTATGTATCTGTCAATATGAAATGCTAAGACTCTTGTAGGTTTTTTCTTTCTCTAGAGGGATTTTTGCCAAAACTCAATGCGGAGCAAGATGTTATGTGAAATTATTCTAGATTCCAGTATCTAAAGGTCTCTATAACTTCTTGAAGACATCGATGGAGTAAACAATAACAAATCGCACATGCTCTCCAATAGTCAGTACTTTCTTTATTCCCATGACTTAGGACCATAATGCCTATTATTTTAGGAGCTTTTTTCTAACATCTCCAAGAAAAGCTTTTTCTGGAATTCCTTGCCTAGCCTATCAGAGAACTATTCCATTCATGCCTTCTTGTGAATATTGGTCTGTTACCACACTTTGATTTCATCAATGGGCATTTGAATATGAGCTTTTCAGTTCCCTTTTTTCCTCCATTTGTCTTACAATGCAAGTGTCTCTTTATGTTTGTATCTGTGTCGTCGTTTTGAACACAGTGTCTTTAAGATAATCGTGCATTACTTGCTTTGATTGGTACCAGGATGAATACTCCTATTAGGAATCGAATAAAATATTTGCTGAGTCGATAATATCCTGATTTGTGCTTATGACTTGTGAGTGCCCTTGTGAGTGCAGAAACATGCGTTTACACAGCTCTTCTGGATAGCTATCCATACTGTTTGTCTGTGAACTACTGCAGTTCATGCAATTTGTTTCTTTCTGTTTGTCTTCTAGCTAGATACTATCTCTTCTTGTTTGCGTGAGTCTTCTCCTTGGAATTCTTTCGGCAACAATAGTTTCAAAATTCGAAAACATCTGATTTGACCACACTCTTCGTGCCAACTGAAAGAATGAGATGCAGTGGTAGCAACTGCAACTGGTTGTTCTTAGTGTGCCAGATTTGTGACCGCCCATGTGATTTTCTATTCAAATCTGAAACCTGAACTTCTCTTTGAGGGCATAGTAGTGTTTCAATTCTCAGGATATTATATTGAGAGATTTCTAGAGTCCATATAAGTTTGAAAAATCATCAACCTTATCATTTACACAATACAGAATAGGAAAAGAAAACAAAATTCATCTTCAGGGGCTGCTAACAGCACAGGCACAGGACCATCTCCTTCACCAAGCTCTCCACCATCAACTCATACACCTGGTGATGGAGTAAATACAGCAAGCAGTCAACAGTGCACTAATGGTGCTGCAAAAAGCATGACTATTCGTGCCACTGAGGGGAGTGGAGGTCCTGCATCCTCAACAAACCTGCTGGTATGTTTTAAAAAATGTTCACACCATTATGACCTATGAGACAGATAGTCTGACCAACTATTAAATCATTTAAAATTACTAAGTCTGCATTTAGTAAGGTGATATTCTTAGTGCAAATTGGTACCGTAGGAGTGGATTTATTGCTTTGAAGGCTCTCGAGCGAGCAAACTCTGGAAGTGTATGTGTGAAGTCCATGTTCATTGGAATCAGATTCTGAATTGGAGATGTCTCCTTAAGGAATTTAGGTTATATGGAGAAGTTATTCTTTCTGCAGGAAGATGCGGAACATTTTGGAGATGTTGGGTCTTTGGATGATAACGTGGAATCTCTTCTGTCACATGAGAGCGGCAATGGAAGTAATATTTATGGAACAGTAAAGCAGAGCCCTCCTGAGCATCAGAAAGAGTCTTCTAAGAGTAATTGAATGGAATTTCCTTTTTATGTAATAAGTCTTAGTGATCTTTGCATTCTTACTTCAGCCATGTTATTCTCTAATGCAGGTTTCACTTTTGCTGAAGTTGGTTGTATAAGAACAAGAAACAGCAAAATCACATGTTGTCATTTTTCTTCAGAGGGAAAGTTACTAGCTAGTGCTGGTCATGACAAGAAGGTACAAATAATGGAAGGATGGACCGAAATTCTTTGTTTGGGGAATATGTTTGTCTAATGAACATTTGTCCCGCTGATGGTAGCCTTTACATAGATGGTTCCATTTCCTCCTCTCCAATTTTTCCAATGACAATTTCTTCTAGGCGATCTGACCTATATCACATGTTTTTATTTTGGTGCTGTAGATTTTCTCTTCACTTTTGCATGTCTATTGTCACCGTTGTGGGAGCAATAAAATAGTACATGACAATGAGCAAATAAACTAGCAAGGTTTTATGGTATTCTAAAACCTTCGGGTTTCTTTTAGGTGGTCATTTGGAACATGGATACGCTACAAACAGTGAGCACACCCGAAGAGCACAAATCAGTTATAACTGATATTCGCTTTAGACCGAATTCATCTCAACTTGCAACAGCTTCAGTTGATAAATCTGTGCGACTTTGGGATGCAGCACATGTAATTCTATCTTCCCAATCTTCTTAAGCTCCATCGTTATTATGTACGATTTTATGCTCAGTGATGTGGTGTCAGTTTGAAAGCCTTTGTTTCTCTTACTAGACACCTCCTGTACTTAGGTTTTCGGATAAGTGACCTATTGCACTTCAATTTTGGTGATTTTGATCCATGTACTTTCCGTGCGGTAAAGATAGCTTCCATCCAAATTTCCCTTACAGTTTGTAATGGAAGTATATTCTATGTCGTAGTCCCTCAGAGGATTTGAATAACCTGCTCCCCTTAGACTCCAATGAAGTTGGACAGAATGACTATTTTCAGTTACATGGAAAGTATGGGGTTTACCAAAATCACCAAAATCAAAGTACAAGAGGTCACTTACTGAAACACTTAAAGTACAATGGGTATGATATTTTTACCCCTTTTCTTTGGTGAAATTTGATTCGTAATGAAATATGTTGCTAAATGTTGACTAAAGCAGTTTACTCATCTTACGTGTTGTTGCAGCCAAACTTTTGTTTGCATGCTTATACTTCGCATAGTTCACCAGTTATGTCACTTGATTTCCACCCAAGGAAGACCGACCTCTTATGTTTTTGTGATAATGACAATGAAATCCGCTATTGGAGTATCAATCCATTCTCATGCACTCGAATATCCAAGGTTGGTTCCAAGTTTTGTGTGTTTATGTAATTCTTAGATGCCTAAGATAATCATTACATCGTGTGCTTTATTTGTTGATGTAGGGAGGCACTGCACAAGTAAGATTTCAGCCAAGAGTAGGACAGCTACTGGCAGCAGCATCAGACAAAGTTGTAACCATCTTTGACGTCGAAACTGACCGACCTATACACTTATTGCAGGTACATATTGGTGATCGTAATGGAATGCAGTAATAGTTAGTGAAATAATCTGAATTTATAATATTTGAAGCACATTCTGAATAAAGCAATCTCGCCATGTTTGACTTCAATCCCAGGGACATCCTGATTTGGTAAACTATATCAGCTGGGATGCAAGTGGAGATTGCTTGGCATCTGTCAGTCAGAACCTGGTAAAGATTTGGTCCTTGACTAGAGGAGAGTGCATCCAGGAGCTGAGCTCGATAGAGAACCAATTCCACTCCTGTGTATTTCATCCCAGCTACCCCAATCTCTTGGTGATTGGCGGATTTTCGGTAGTATATCTATCTTGGGTTACATTTCTTAATCTATATCCAGCAGCTAGACTTTTTTTTTATATATGCATAGCAAAGTCCTGGTTCATTTGCTTTTGATGGACTAGGATGGAGGAATCCTGATAGTTTATGTTCTTAGATATATGTCCAAAATAATGCGCTTATATTTATAATGTAGATAGTATGCTTCAGTGTGAATGAGAGTTTGGTGTAGTAGTGGTTCATCTCATGAACATCCAAGTAGTTTTCCAGTTATTTCCTAACCTTTACCCCTCCCATCCTTCCAGAAAAAACCAACCCGGGGCAAAATTGGTGCCTACTAAATGAAACCAGAGTGGAGTCCAGTCTCCTTGTGCATCTTGAGTTGCAGCTTTATCTAGACTAGCGATCTCACTTCTCACGGAGAGCTAAATTTTAATACCGATTCCAGAGAGATCACATCATTTCACCTGTTCATTTCATTCAGTTGCCATCTCTGTTTTTATCCTTATGAATATACTGAATCATTCAGGGTGAACCAGTGACCTTTCGACCCCAAAAAAAAAAAACCAGTGACCTTAATAATGATGATTTTGAGGGTTAGCCATTAGCATGTTTTATCCTCATGACTGTGCATCAACATAGTCGCAAAGCATATATACCTCAGGTTAACTCGGAAACCAAGAATAGAATTTGCAAGTTGTGGCTCACTGACTGATTCAACTTTACGTGCAGTCCTTGGAGCTGTGGAACATAGCTGAGAACAAAAAATTGACTGTTCGAGCTCATGAAAATATAATCTCAGCTTTGGCACAGTCTCCTGCAGCTGGAATGGTTGCCTCTGCGAGTCACGACTGCTCTGTTAAGATATGGAAATGAAGTTCAAAGTGTTGCTGCTTCTGATTTACAGGAATGAAGAAATCCACATGGTGGGCGATGTGTAGCAATTAACGCAGCGAGGGTGGAAGATGCTATATGATGAGTTGCTTTTTAAGTTATGTTACTATATTAGTTTATTGATCTCTATGTCGATCTGCAGAAAAGAACTCCCTCTATCGTCGTCTTGATGAAAGGTGAAGGTTTGGAGGGCTATGCTGTAGCTTGTCTACAGCTTGATCTAAAAGCAGCTATGCTCCCTCATTTGTATAGACTCGAAATAGATTAACCTAGTGTGTATAAATCAGAAATTCAGAATCGTTTGCCTTTTGTTTTCTCCATATTTTCCTTCCAAGTTTTGGCAGGTTTCTGAACGTATCCACTGCTTCCCAACTTCTATCGACCGTACGGGTGAGGAAATGTTGATGAGGGTAATGTCATTCTCAACCGTTGACGAAGGATTTATCGAAAAGTTGAGAGCTCAATATCTTGGAATTTATCACGCTGCATATGCATGTGAAGCAACTTCAGATCCTCGAGTTGTGTCGACAGTTTCGCACATTGTCATTTCTTTGGCCCCCTGCTCACTTGGACAAAAATAGGAGATGAGAAGTCAGAGGTCAAGGTGCTTAGGGTGCGTTTGATAACCCGTCAGAATTTTTAATTCTTTGCCAAAAATAATTCTGAAGCAGAAATGCGTTTGGTAAAAAATGATTTTTGGTACGGTTTTCTACTTCTGAATGAGAATTGTGATTGGTAAAGAAGTTATTCTCATAGCCAGAAGTAATTCTTTTAAAAATTCATTTTTCCCCTTTTGATGTTTTACCCACGCTGGCTATCTCTTTGTCACTTTCTTCACAATCATTTCTTCTCCTTCGTTTCTTCTTCCTCTTGCCTACACCAAAGAGAGAAGGCTCCACTCAAAGGTGAACTTTTGCCGTCACCGCCCCTCAAATCATCGTTCCGAATGTCAGATCTTTAAGTTCGGAACGTTTTCCCTTCTTTTCCTAATCGAAATCCGGATTCCCCCACCTTTTTTCTCAAGCACGAGCTCGGCCAGCGTGGGGCTCGGCCAACGCGAGCTTGGCTGAGCGACGACGAGCTCGGCCTGATCGTTGCTTGGCGTCACCTGGGTTGGCCCAAGCGAGCTCCGCCTTGCGTGGGGGCTAATCTAGGCGAGGCAGAGCTCCTCTGAGTTGAAGCAACGGCGAGATCGGCCTCGCTTGGGTAGGCCCAAGCGAGGTCGAGTGTGACATTAAAAAATTTCGATTTCCTACAATAAAATTTAGGATTATTTATCACGTATGATTGCCCCAAGTTTGAAGCATTAAGATTTGTTTGATTGATATTGTCGTGTGTGTTTATAATATGGGTCACGATATTTAAATTGCTGTCAAGTTAATTTTTTAAAGGGGTCAATAAGTTCTGAAGCATTATATTTGATGTCACTGAACCTCAGAGTTTGAATTGAAATTTTTTTTCTAGCATTCATATGGCTTATTAATGATTTTAGTGAATTTAAAATATTTTTCCTGAATTTGAGGTTCATAACGAAAATTGGTTTTCATTACTTTCATGTTGATTTATTATATATTTTGGTAACCTAACAATCCAACTATTTGGTCCAAGCATTTAATTTTTCCTTTTTGCTTGGTTCGGCTACTTCATTCTCTTTTTTTTTAGCAATTCCACTATACCCACGTTGAGACAATGAACTTGAGTTCTTTGATATCATGTCTTACATCATTCATTTGCCTTGAGTTCATAAATGCCATGGTGACTCCCTCTCTTTTGCTTGGCCAATAAGTCCCTCATTTATTACTATCCTAAAATATCTTTTTGTGACTCATTTTTATTAATTCAAGTGTCCTAGCTAATCTAGAGTCATCATTACCTCCAAAGCATGATTGAGTTGGTCTTATCTCTTTTATCTTGCCTTGAACGAACTCTCTAGAACTCAAAACCCAAAGTTAAAATAAAATTATCTCTATAATTCTCCTCACCAACTTTCTTCTTCGTTTTTCAAAGCCACATGTGAAGTGGAGGCCCTACAATCGTGATTTTCAGATTTCTTCTTTCAGACTTTGATTTGGTAAAACATTGATTCCAATCACTTTTCTCCAACAGTTTTCTTGTCATTTTGGAAATAAAGAATCGTTGATTTCAGTTTTGTTTATTTGTTTGAAGGTGACTCACATATTTAAGATTTCGAGTCCTAATTTGAGGTAAGTGAAAGTTCTAGGCGTTAAATTAGCCTAATCTATTTAGCACTTGGACTTGGTTGTTTGATGTGTGACTTAGTTGTAGACGAGATGTGTGACTTAGTTGTAGACGAAGTTTAAAGTTGAAAATGATTGTATGAAATAATGATGTGATGATGTTGTGATGATTACCTTGATAAATGCTTACATATCCCCAAGGTGTTTGATGGATTTTATTAATGTGTGGTATTCATACGACATGTGAAAGTGATGTATCTGAACTTGAAAGTATACTGCATCTGAGCATGTTCTGCATCATTTGAGCGTAATCTGCACATGAATCTGAGTCTGTTTTCTGCATTTGAGATATCTTTTGAATCGTAACTTCTGAGCCCAAATGTTTTCAAAATCTGAGATATGATATGAGCCTATCTTCTGAACATATCTTCTGAACCTAGATGTACTCAAAACTTAAGCGTATCTTATGAGCCTAAATGTTTCCAAGTTTGAAATATCTTCTGAGCCTAAATGTTTCAAAGTCTGAAATATCTTCAGAGCCTGAATATTTGTGAGTCTGAAATACCCTATGGTCCCAAATATTTTTAAGTCCGAATTATCTTCTGAGCCTGAATATTTGCAAGTCTGAAATACTCATTTCAGCCCAAATATTTTCAAGTTGAAATATCTCCTGATGCTCGAATGCCTTCAAAATCCAAACTTATCTTCTGAACCCGATTGTTGTTCAAAATCCGAATTTATCTCCTAAGCCCAAATATTTTCAAAGTTTGAACTATCTTTTGAGCATAAGTGATTAATTGTGTTGACTGCATCTGACACGTAAAAATATGAGTGACTGCACGTAAAGTTTGAGTAACTGCATGTAAAATTTGAGCGACTGCTTCTAATACGTAAAGTCTAAGTGACTGCAGGTAAAGTCTGAATGACTGCATATAAAGTATGAGTGATTGCTTTTGATACGTAAAGTCTGAGTGACTGCATGAGTTTATTTATGCGTGTGTTGAAAAGTATAAGAATGATCATTGCATGAAAATACGATAATTTCGTTGCCCCTAAATTAATGGTGACGATGCCTCGGAATAGAGATGCCCTATAGTGTTGGGATGCCCTCGAAAAGAGTTTCGGGATGCCTCAGGAGTCGAGATGCTCCTATTGTGTGATCTGGGATGCCTTGGGATAGTTCAGGATACTTCGGAGTTGAGATGCCCTATAGTGTTGAAATGCCTTGATAGTGTTCGGGAGGGGATATAAATATGATTATGCATGCTCATGTGCATACGTATGTTTGTATTAATAAAACATTAGGAGATACTGATGCATATGAAGTCACATGGCATCCGCATGCATTGAACAAATGATAGTATGTGATATTACTATTGATCTGCCATCGACTTCAGAGGTAAAACTTTAGTCATGCATTCATCATGTATTGGTAATGCATTGAACTCACGTTGTGTGTGGTGCCGGGTTAAGTGTTGAAATGATTTACTAATTTAGACCTAGAAAGTTCACTTATTAGGCTTAGGCTCACTCCATATTTTTCAAACGTGTAGGTATGGACTTATCGCCCCTGCAAATCGGTGCACCTGTGCATTTTGAAGCTATGTATGATAGTATTTATGTACTTGAGTCTGAAGCAGTATTCGACTATGTGGGTAGATGTGTGCCTAATGGAGTGGATACCTTATCATTTTGTTGCATGGTACTTTAATCTCGACAAGGAGCTGATTGGTCCGTTGAGAGGATTTGACGATGGCGATGACGACGGTCTGTTTGATGGTGAAGTGATCGACTCTTGATGTCGATCTCAACTTAAGTGTAGGCCCACTTTTGGAGAACATGAATAGTATGGGAGTTAGGCTATTCTTACATTTTTTGAGCCTTTGTATATATCTCAGATCTTATGTTAATGTTATAAATAACTAATGATGCATAAATATTATCTTAATCTTGTGCAATGTTTATGTGAGCCTTGTTTTGCTTCCACATGCGTGTGAGACAATAATAAATAAATAACCATTTTAAATGGGACACGTGTCGCATGTGACGTATTTGGGGCGTCACATCGAGCCTCGCCATTGCCCGACCCAAGCTTGGCCGAGCTCGGCATCGCCTGGCTTGGCCCAGGCGAGCTCGGCCTCACTTGGGGGCCAACCCAAGCTCGGCCGAGCTTGGCGTCACCTGGATCGGTTCAGGCGACGCTAAGAGTGCCACCGCGGGCCGAGCCTCGGCGTCACTCGACCCGATTCAGGCGACACCAAGAGTGCCGTCGTGGGCCATCGGTGTCGCGGTCACCTGACCCGGGCTCGGCCGAGCCAGGCAACACCGAGCTCGGCCGAGCAGGCAACACCGAGCTCGGCCGAGCCTGAGTCGGGTGATCGCAACGCTGATCTCGCTGTTAGTCGAGCTTGGTGGAGCCAAGCCACGATCGTCAGTCGCCAGGTGGTCGTCGGTTTCTGGTGGCCAAGCGGTGGGCAAGTCATAGGTCATTGATCGCGGGGCGCAGAGCCTCAGTCACGGGTTGCCAGGCGGTCGCAGGTGACAAAGCAAGGTCGCCAGCCGCCGCCAGTGGCTGGACGGTGGACGGTTGCCGATCTCCAAGCATCGTTTGGTAAACTTGCCAAAAGTGGAAGTAGAATACCGGTCGGTGGACGGTCGCTGGCCGCCGCCAATCGTCGATCGCCAATCCTCGAGCGCCGTTTGGCAAACTTGCCAAAACTAGAAGTAAAATGAAAGCGCGTTTAATAAATATAATTTCTAATTCTCTGCAATAATTGATTCTATCCAGAATAAAAAAATTCTAGCAAGAATGATTATCAAACGAGCTCTTAACGACTAGCGTGCAGCATTGTGTCGAGAGAGAGCTGAGCCTCAGGATATCCTGTGACGGGCAAGCCAATAGTTCTGGCACGAGTTAGTACCTTAGTGCCTGTAACTTTTAGTGTGGGATTACCCACTTTTCGAGAGATCGAGTTCCGGTCAGGGGGACAATACAAAAGAAAAAAAACAACAGCTAGCAGGTACAGTGTAGCGCCAGAAATCTATTTGTATCGAACAGAGCAGTTCCGGTCAGGGGGACTAAATAAATAAAAAAACAATAGCTAGCGGGTACGGTGTGGCGCAAGCAATCTATTTGTACTGAACAAGCAGGAATCATCTTGGATCATGACCAGAACGTAATAAAATTTCACCCATAATGTTTCATATGAAAGCTGCTACGCATGGAATTTGATCAAAGTCCCTGAATATCACCAACCCTCACAAAGCCAGTGCAGAGCGAAAGATCTTTCAAACAAGCGTACCAAGGAAAGGACCAATAAGTTCCTGAAAGGAGATGACCAACAAGGAGCATGATGACAACGAGATTATGAAAACACCAGATGTCTTACATCAACCAAAAGCACGCGAGTCCAAGTTCGAAGAGAGTGAGCGAGTTTCTGTAAGAATCTTTTCTAATTTTGGGGTAGGTGGTCTTCAAGCAGATTTTGTGTAGAAGCGAACGCCAAAAGCCAAACCCAATATCAGCAAGGGAACCAAAAATTGCAGTAGCTTGATGACGAACTCCGGAGTTTTGTCGTGGTCGTATTGAGGCTGCCTTGGAGGACTGTACTTGGTCTTAGCAGGAATGGTCGACGTATCAATCTCGCCAATATAGAAATCATCCATCATCGCTCTGGCACTGCTACTATGACCCACATCCTCGAAATCATCAGTTGCATCTTTCCCTGTGAAAAGGTACAGACAATGATCAATAAAACCATGTCGACCTATTGAATTATTGATCGAAACAATTTGAAAAATAAAGGAAATATTCAAGTCAGGATTTCCTCTACATCTTAGTTACCTGTGGAGGAGAGCAAGACCTCATCACCGCCAGGATGATCTTCCATAAATTTAGTCACATCATATACCTATTCAAACAATTTAGTAGTGTTTGAGCTTCCAAAACCATCCAAAGAGTTTACTAGTAATGATTGTCGTTGTTCAATCAATAGGAATGCACTCGCATGATATCGATATAACCAGTCAAATTACAAGCACAGGAAAAGCTATCTGCAGGTAGAGGTTTACTCCCATTACCATGCATTCACCACAGAAACTGGCATGCACATTCTACAATATTAGAGTCACATACAAATGGCAGAGCAGCAAGGCAAGGACTGCTTGCACACATCTACAGCCCCAGTTAAATGGATAATGTACATGTCTCCTGCTCTATCAGAATATATTGTAAGAACAACCAAAGATGAACAAATACACAGGCACACGTGTCCCTTCTCTGAGCACCCAAAGATTGATAACCCGAAATAGCGTCCGACACTAACCAC
This sequence comes from Metrosideros polymorpha var. glaberrima, assembly GCA_001662345.2. Taxonomy (NCBI): domain Eukaryota; kingdom Viridiplantae; phylum Streptophyta; class Magnoliopsida; order Myrtales; family Myrtaceae; genus Metrosideros; species Metrosideros polymorpha. The sequence continues at coordinate 5,318,571 of BCNH02000008.1, read as the reverse complement.
TCTCAGATGTTGTCAACATCAGAAGCAGCTCAAATTTATCAAGGACGATTTGTCCTAGAGCCATGGTAGTGATACTGGAAAGACATGGTGAGGTCTTAAACTCTGAGAGGGCCAAACATCTTTAGATCAGTAGTTGTATCAGTATTTCTGCCAGCGAGACAAATATAACAGAGAGCGATAGTCTTATGCGAAGCAAACAGAAAGTTGTGAAATCTGTTTCATGGAAAACAATCACTAGTCCGATGACATTTGTTTGTAGCCCCCTAATACAGAGGCACAGCACTCGCGCATCAAATCCAACAATACAGGACAAGTAGGTAAAAGCAACTAACATGTCATGTGCTGTGAATAAAGCTTATCCTTCTCCTTAAAGGTTTATGCTACACAAAAAGGCATGATCATGATTCTTGTCCCTTAGATTATAAGGGCTAATCGACTTTATGAGCTAGCTATCAGCTCCATCATTCGCTAGACCTTCCAGAAAATTTACATATTGCCTATATTTCAACAAAACAACGCTGATCCACAAGCTAATATCATGACAGAAACAATATTAGCATGAAACCAAAACAAATGAGAAGATCATCAATCTTCCACCAAAAGGGTAATCAAGAAGATCCACCGAATCATCCCAAGATGATGAATCCCATACCAAGATTCACTCTAGATCTACTCACGCGTAAACAATATCATTCGAAACAAATAAACAAAAAACCATCAAACAGAAACAAAAAATGACCACGATCAATCTGATGTACCTTGCCCTCGATGACAAGCCAACAGTCCTTGGACGTGCTGTGCTCAGAAACATCCGCCAAAGTGTACACCTTGCTCTCTCCCCCCATCTCTCTTTCGCTTCACTCTGAGGCAAAAAAACAAGCGAAGGGACGAAAGAAAACTCGATCTTTGATCGACTTTGTCTCTCTCTTTTCACGCTTACGAGTTATAAACCGAAAGTAAAGGTGGAAAACTCGGAACCCAATAGCCAAAAATGGTGGGTCGCTTCAGGTCAATGGCGGATTTTGGATGGTGATTGGGTGTTGTTGGGGTTGGTGAAGTGAAAAGGGCCTCTTGTCCTCAACCACCCACCGAATCAGGACCTTATTTTTGGAGAAAACAATCAAGAACCTTGGAAACATGTATATACTAAATTAAATCCTGGGTCATAAAAAATTTGAAAAACCCACGTTGGATCCTCCTCGGAAGATCCGCAAAGTTCAATGTTGCCCCTGTTCTTGGCATCTTTTTGGGCCAAATTCCATAAAAAAAACCCCAAACTTTAGGTTCAGTCCCAAAAATACCCCGAACTTTTTTTGTCTCGGAAAAAACCCCAAACTTTAGGTCAAGTCCCAAATCTGCCCCAAACTTTTTTGAAATTTTGTGATTTTTTTTGGACAAAACAAAATTCGGGGTAGATTTGGGACTGGACTTAAAGTTTAGGATTTTTTCTGAGACAAAAGAAAAGTTTGGGGCAGATTTGGGACTTGACCTAAAGTTTGGGGTTTTTTTCGAGACAAAAAAAAGTTCGGGGTATTTTTGGGACTTGACTTAAAGTTGGAGGTTTTTTAGGAAATTCGGCCCATCTTTTTGGGTCATCCATTCTTGGTCTTTAGCATCGCGCTGGACCTCTCCGGTCTCGGTGGTGCGATCATGACGCTTGTTTTGGACAATTTCTTGATTGTTTCCTTGTGGAAAACTTTTGGGCTAGAAAAAAAATCGTTTCTTTATGGTTTGGATGTCCAATCTGAAGGTGACAATTGATGCCCTCTTGCTTGTGGTGGGAGAAGGTAGGACTTCATGAACGGGCTTGTGTTGGCCACGCTACAAGTCCTTATCCAAATCTGATCTTCAATTACCCAAGGTTTTGAAATTTCTATAGAATCGATTGGTGCTTGGATGGATCTAGGCTCCGGTTGGGTAAACTAGAAGGAGGGAATGGCTTGCTTAGGTCCACCTGTTTCAAACTTTGGGTCGATCGACCTAGACCAATTTGATGAACTATTGAGTTGGTGAACCCATCTGCGTCGAAGAGATGTAAGCTCGTATGACCAATGGGCAACCAGGTCATTGTCTGATTTTCTTGGCTTGAGACCTTGAAATGAATCTCGGATCGATCCTTATTCTCTCCAGCACTCTAATGGGAGATGGGCAGTCGGTTGGCATCGGCGGGAGGCATTAGGATTAGGCCCCGAGATCGAGCCTAATTTCATTACCCGAATCACCCCATTATGAAAAGGCTTGCTTGCTTATATTTGGGCCGAGATGGGCCCTAAACGGGCTAAATTCGGGCCGGGTCATGATTTCCCTACAGTCCACAGTTGGGCTCAGCGGGCTCATTCCATTCCACTAGTCTCACCGTAGGTACGCACACACCGTAACTTAACTCACGAAAACCCTAGCTCCGTCACTCCCTCTTATACCCCACACACACCCAGTCTCCTTAGGGTTTCGAAGCTGCACAGACTTCGCCACCGCGCGGCCACAGAGAGAGATAGAGACAGAGAGATGGTGTCGGGGTCAGGGATATGCGCGAAGCGGGTGGTGGTGGACGCGAGGCACCACATGCTCGGCCGGCTCGCGTCGATCGTGGCGAAGGAGCTCCTGAACGGCCAGAGGGTGGTGGTGGTCCGGTGCGAGGAGATCTGCATGTCCGGCGGCCTCGTGCGGCAGAAGATGAAGTACATGCGGTTCCTCCGGAAGCGCATGAACACCAAGCCCTCCCACGGCCCCATCCACTTCCGCGCCCCCGCCAAGATCTTCTGGCGCACCGTCCGCGGGTACGTCATCGATTGATTGGTTTCTGAGCTTTCGCCATTGTTTGATTCTTTGAACTCTCTTTTCGCCGATTGATCGGTGTGAGGACTATTGAAATGATTTCGACTGCCTTGAGTTGAGGTTCCTGAGCTGGATTGCGATTTCGATGCGTCGGTGGAGATCGCGAATAGCAGGAAATGATATGTCAATAGCTAGTTGTTTTTAGCTTCAACAAATTCGTGTATAGTGGATGCATCGTTGCGATGATAAGTTCTTGCTTAGGTTGCTCGAGCTGGACAATAGTTGCAGAATGATAGTTATGTCATGGGCAATAGATTCTTAGGTTTTTTTTTTGGAATTTGGAATGATGTATTGACTGCTGAATCCGCGCTTGTTTCAGATTGAGATATTGAGTTTTTGTTGGCTCGTGTGACTTTGCAGAATGATTCCGCATAAGACCAAGAGGGGAGCAGCTGCGCTCGCTCGATTGAAGGCTTACGAGGGTGTCCCTCCTCCATATGACAAGACAAAGAGAATGGTCATCCCTGATGCTCTCAAGTATGTGTCGTTTTCATTTGAGTTGTTTTCATGTTAGGACTATCTGTTCTGTGCAAGCTTATGTAAATTCAATGTTTAATTTGCATTGTGATCTGTAGGGTGTTGAGGCTTCAAAAGGGACACAAGTACTGTTTGTTGGGCCGCCTGTCTTCTGAAGTGGGATGGAACCATTATGACACCATCAGGGTGAGTTTTTGTTGCATTGCTAGCTAATGCTGTTTCATGGAGAGATAATTGCTTTCCTTTATTTTTGGACTTGGTGGCTTTTGTGCTAGCCTGCTAATGTTAGATTTAACCTGAAACGTTACTTTTGTTAGATAAGTTGGGTTTTGGATTGTCTGATCTGTTACCTAAAAAATGATGATCCCTAATTCTTTTCTAGGTTGCTTGTTAGCATACAGTTCAGAATATGTGCAAATCTAGTTTTTTGGATGCTCATTAGTGAAAAGATAGGACAAGATTTGTATTATTCTTCTGGATGCTTGATCGAGTCAAGCTAGGGCTTTAGGTGTTGGATGAGTGAAACTTGGTAAAACTTGATATCTGGCGGTTCAAAGTGAATGGTAGCGTATCATTTTTTTTATATCAACAGTACTATTCACAACATCTTGTCCTTTTCTCCCGGCAAATTTTGCACCTTTAAGTCGTCAGTCCCTCGGTGCTTCTATGAGCTCTTACCTGTTTGTCCTTTATCTCAACACACATACAGAGGCTTTTTCATGTGGGATTTATCATGGCTAGTTTTGAGGCTTTATATTATAGGATGTAAAAATGTCTTCTTGCTCTTAAGGCTGAGAAGACCACAGAGTCTTTTGTCTTTTGTGTGTGATCGCAGCTTGGTAAAACCCCTCAGCATGATGCGTGAAATTGTGAAGCAAATGACAGCAGACAATTTATATTAATCTCTCTCCTTTTTCCGTCACTCCTTTTTCTGTCACGTTTTGTTAGTCTTGACTCTTAATTTTACCTTTTATCTGCAGGAGCTGGAGAAGAAGAGAAAGGAGAGGGCTCAAGCCGTCTACGAGCGAAAGAAGCAGTTGACAAAGCTTAGAGTGAAGGCTGAGAAGGCTGCAGAGGAGAAGCTTGGCACTCAAAACGACATCCTTGCGACCGTGAAGTACTAGGATTTGAGTATTTAGCTTTGCTTGGCTCTCAACTCGACATCCTTGCGACTGTGAAGTACTGGGATTGGAGTATTTAGCTGATGATCGTAGTTCCAAATTTTGTTGAGATTGTTTTGGTGAATTTCCTTGAAACAATTTATGTGTCTGAAGGCAAGAGGAGTCTGAAATTTGATGCTTTGTGCGCCTATGCTCTTTGTCTTTTGTTTAATATTTCTCAATCTTTTTAGTAGATGAACCTTAATATAATCTTGAACGAGAATCGTCTGCTTCATTAATTCTCTAATTTTTCCCTTCTGACATACGGTAGCCTTATACTAGGCGTTGGTATGATCCTGGAATGAGAATGTGCGGTGCCGTGGTGTCCGACGGTAAATCTGTTGCGATGGATCATGTTGTAAAATTGTGATTTGGCCAGCTGATGAATCCGTCCGGTCTGGTATTGTTGTGCCCTGGTTAAAAAACCCTTGGCAAATAACTCCTTTTGAGGGCCATTGTGCAAGGCTGGTGGTTTTGCTTTTCCATACAATGCTGGACAGGATACATTACATCAAGTCTCCTGTCCTATTCATTACAAGTCATGAGACTCCCATATCTCCGGCGTCTGTTGTCATTCCAGGTTGAAAGAGATCACGGATGGGTCAATTCACAGCAATTGAAGAATCCTATTTCTTCGCCAGGTCGATTTGATATCACGAGGACGATCGAGGATTTGTTGTGAAAGGAGGTGGTCAAAAAAGCTCAGTAGAGCGAGTCAGACCGAGTTCACGATCTCCATTCTCGATGGTCACAGATGAAGTGTAAAAGAGGTAAAGCAATCGCCTTCGAAAGACGAGGCAACGATACTTTAAATAGGTCCCTAGGATTTCTTCCATGACTTTTGAAATCATTCCCTTCTATTTTCTTTCAGCCGGGGAAATTCTATTATTACATATAGTCCACATCATATGAGGGGATTTGTTTTATCACCGTCTGCCAAAAATAATAACCACATGGGAAATACCAAAAGAAAAAAAAAAAAAAAAAGCAGAGGGGAAGCGTCGACAGCAGGGTTCGAACCTGCGCGGGCGAAGCCCAACAGATTTCAAGTCTGTCTCCTTAACCACTCGGACATATCGACGTTTTGTCTCGGAATTACACAATACTATTTATAGATACTTATATCCATTTTATTTCTGTCTGCTTCTTTAGACTGTTCCTAAACATAAAGATACTGTGATTATGGAGGAACCTGTTGCCTTGTGCAATTCTTAATGGTTTGCTTTGCCTTTACGACATGAGACTCTCCTCCCTCCTAAAGTGAGAGAATCTCCAGCAGCGACGGTTCTTTCTTGTGATCAAAAGAGTCAATTGACCCCTTTCGAGCTGATTTTTCTTTCTAATTATTTTGTGTCAAACTTTTTTCTTAAGTAATTAATTTGAACCTATAAATTTTTGGGCCATGACTCCACCAAGCTCTGATCTAACAAAACTTTTCGGAGAGATTTATGCATACTCCCCTATGTGTTGCACGTACAAGATCAAAATTAATGGAACCATCTCATCAGTAACATATGCCACTTGGCCAGTGGGACCACGTGGATTGTGTCACAATAGCAGCTACCAAATGAAATCGTGTGGTCTCCTTGTGAAGCAGTTGGCCTTGATTAAGGTAGTGAGCTTAACAATCTTAATAATTATACAATGACATTTGCGATAAATCGCTTGAGAAATCAGCCTACAAAAACAAACGACCCTGTTAATAATTGTCAATAGAAATAATATGTATTATATATTATATATATACACTTGCCGCTGTAATTGCGCACGTTTAAATTAATCTGTTTGCCCTTAATATGTGGTACCGATTGACATGTTTATCTAGTTCCACGGTTGATCCCAAATTTTTGAAAAGTCATTTTAACCTCACAAATCAGATAAAATGCGAGTCGAAATCTAAGTTGAAAAGAAGGAAAGAAATATGAGATGTCCATACTTGGTGTTGGTGTTGGTGTTGGTGTTGGTGGTTGGTGGTTGGTGAGGTGACATAGAGATTTTCATCATTCATGCATGAGGATTGCTGGGCATTGGCTCCTTTCCGTGACGCTTTCGACACTATGGACATCATTCATCACATCCCCTCATCTCCTCCATAGAACTTTATTTTTCTGAGAAAGGAAGCGTCATATGAAAGCCAGAGGATGAATCTGAAAGCAAAAGCTTCCTAAAGATGGAATTAAAATTGATGCCGACATATCATTGCGCAGATGCTGGCCTATCAAGCGTCCATCGATTAAGGTCATGATGATCCGCATCATCATTTTTCCTATAGCAGCCACCACATGCACGGCGACGATGTCACCCGTGCGGAATATCGAGCAGACGACAAGCGAAATACACGCCATTCCGGTCCTCTTTCGCTGCGTCTCTTCGATGGCGTGTTACAATGCAGAGACCTTGTATGAATTTGATTTCGAAGGGATGACACTGACTCATGCCTTCTTGTTTATACATGCATTCTTCAAAAGATCCTTTTGCCACTTCTCTTTTTCAATGGCTTTCAGTTCAAGAAACTCCATAGATTGAAAAAAGAGAGAGAGCAGGTGGCTTTCTGTACAGAGAAATGGTCTCATGGTTCTGTTCAAACAGTTCTTTTTTTTTTTCATTAAACGTGTAATCTAGAAGAGTTTTTCCTTTCCTTTCATGAAGCCAAGATATCTTGTCTGTGTTTCCCATTATGACAAAACATTTCCCATGAAAAAAAAAAGTTCCCAAAGATCATATGAGTTCTCTTGAAATATTCGAAATTCATAACCCCGACCTATGAAATTGACGATAAAAACTGTAATGGCATCAGCAGGATGCGAAGAGAACGAAGGTGGCACACTCGCATAATGCGGTTTTACAGAGGACCGAGTCAGAGAAGATTGTCATATAGATCACACGCTGCCGCTTTGCGAAGCGTCGGATTTTTTAGGGAGACCAAAGTCCAACTTATGCCCAACCAAATCCGGGAAATTGTAGTCTCTTGAATATGTAAATGCATTTGAACTTCAGTGACCAAGTCCAAATGATGTTCTTCTTCTGCAAGTTAACTACCTTTTGGTCTTTTCCTGGTTGCCTTTTTGTAACTACTACCATATTATTGCTTTTAGTTATGGTGGTAGTTGTAATAGAAGTAATCATAGCAAGAAAGTGTTTATCAGCAACAAGCAAAGATGCTTAATCATTAGCGATCAACACACCTTAACCATCTCCAACTGTTCTATTCTTGCATCTTCAACCTTCATCAGCAGAAAATGTCTGTCATTAGTCATTATTCTGAAACAATCTGTTGCCCCCACCAAGAAAATTGATATGTACGTCTGCTTTGTTCTCTTGCAGTGCCATATATAACCCTGTAATTCCGATCGCTCTCACTCATCTGTCACATTCAAAGCCTCAAGCTGCTTGTTTCTTGAACTTTGCCTTGGCTTCAAAGAAGAAAGTCCCGAAATAGGAGAGCCTGACCATATGGGACTGAAGATATTCTCAGTCAGCTTTGCCCTCCTTTGTTGCTTCTGTTCACTTGGCTTCTGCAATCAAGACGGTATGCAATTCACAATCAAGCATATTTGTTGTGGTAATGAGTTACTTCTTTCATGCATGAAAAATTGCTCCAAGAACCCATCCCAATGAACGGATCTCCTTCACTTCTTCCAGTAAACAATGAAGTTTTAAATGTTTAATTCTTAAACAGGTTGTTGCTTCTCTTGTACTAGTACTATCTTAAGTTGCCGATGCTCCTCCTGATGAACATACATAACTACTGAAATTTTGTCTGAAAAATGTGTCATCTATACAACAGTATCAGCCATATCTTTAGACCTGCCATCATATTCTTTTAACAGTCAATTCTGTATCCTATGATCTGTGTGTATGCGACAGGTTTTCTGAGTTTAGCTTGTGGTGGAACTACCAATTACACGGATTCATCCAACATCTTGTGGATAACCGACAGTGATTTCATAGGCACAGGAAAGACTACCTACATTAACGATATCAAGGGCGCTTCATCTGGCGTTTCGCTTCGGTTCTTCCCAGATTCCAAAGGCCGTAACTGTTACAGATTACCCGTGAGGAATATATCCTCCTTAATTCTCGTCAGAAGCCAATTCGTGTACAAGAACTACGATGGAAGAAGGAAGCCACCGGCATTTTCTGTTTCTCTTGGGACAGCAATGGCTAGTACTATTAACCTGACCACTAATGATCCTTGGACTGAAGAATTTGTATGGCCGGTCAATAAGGACACACTCTCCTTTTGCTTGCATCGGATTCCGAATGGTGGGACTCCAGTTATTTCTTCACTCGAAGTGCGGCCTCTTCCTCCTGAAGCTTACAAAAGTGGAATGGGAGACTTCCCGAATAAGTCACTCAGGAAGTCTTATCGAATTGATAGCGGTTACACTAACGGCTCATTGAAGTGAGTTACATACCAACTTTTTGTAGTGCAATACATACTTATTGATGTTTTAGATTGTTTTTTCTAACCAGTTTTGGTTATGTGATACTCGTTGTGATGAAGATTCTGGCATTGCGACATTGTTGCATGACTTGCGAAAGTTCCATGACTTATATTTGTTAAATACAGGTACCCTGCAGATCCCTTTGATCGAACATGGGATGCTGATAAGAGCTTCACACCAATCCATGTGACTGCAGGATTCAAAATTCAAGTCGATTTTAATCTCTCGGGCCTCTTGGAGAGTCCTCCTCCTGCTGTTCTTCAAACTGCAAGAGTTTTGGCACGAAAAGAAGTTATGACGTATAACTTCCCTCTCGACTCTCTTGGCGACTACTATGTTGTCCTCTATTTCGCCGGGATCCTTCCTATTTCCCCATCATTTGATGTAATAATTAATGGGGACATAGTGCAATCTAACTATACAGTGAAAACCTCAGAAGCCAGTGCTCTATATGTTACGCGGAAGGAAATTAAGTCGTTGAATGTGACGTTTAAGAGCAAAAGCTTCTTTCCTCAGGTTAATGCAATTGAGGTGTATGAAATTGTTGACATCCCCCTAGAAGCTTCATCAACCACAGGTGCAAATAGCTCTTAATGTGTCTACATTTCAAATTCAATCGCGCTGCTGGCCAGAATTTTTTGCTCCAAATGATAATTATCCCTTTAAATTCCTTATATTGCAGTTTCAGCACTTCAGGTTATCGAGCAGTTTACTGGCATGGATCTGGGATGGGAAGATGATCCTTGCTCACCAAAACCGTGGGATCATGTCGGATGTGAAGGAAGCCTAGTAACATCACTGTATGAAAACATTATGCCCCAAAGTTTATAAATGTACACCACTTTTATTTTTCATAAATCTGCATCTAACCTAGAATTTATGTTTTTCTTGGTTTATGTATCTTTGAAGGGAGCTTTCAGACATTAATCTAAGGTCCGTCAGTCCAACATTTGGGGACTTGTTGGATCTCAAAACACTGTAAGGTCTTTTACTCTGTTAGTTTGTTATAATCCGTGCATGCCACAACCTCTTACATCTCACGTGTTTCACCATCAGGGATTTGCATAATGCGTCGCTGGCTGGTGAGATACAGAACTTGGACAGCCTGCAAAATCTCGAGAAATTGTAAGTATCTCTCACCTCCGCACACCTTGCTACATAGTTCAGAAGGTTGATTTGGCTTTATACACCTTCTGTTATCTCAGGAACCTGAGTTTCAATAAACTGACAACATTCGGCTCAGATTGGGAGAACTTGATTAGCCTGCAAGTTCTGTAAGTTGCTGGTCATAAATAGAGTTACGAATATGTCTCAGCTACCAACAATTAGACCTCATAAGGCTCTTCTTTACTTTTGAAATAATGAAGGGACTTACGGAACAACAGCTTAGAGGGAGTTGTTCCCGAAGGCTTGGGAGAGCTGAAAGACCTTCACCTACTGTAAGCTAGTTATGGGCTTGTGGAGTAAAAACAAATGTCCTGGCCTTTAGAAGCCATGACTATACAAACGATAAATCTGTTTTTTTTTTGTTTCTTTTGCAAGGGACTTGGAGAATAACCTGCTGCAAGGCACCTTACCAGATTCCTTGAACAGAGAGAACTTGGAGGTCAGGTAAGAAACCGGTACTCCGAGTGGTTCCTAAAGCAAACAAAAAGAGAGGTCTTTTTGCCCGTTATTTTGTATGACACTGAGGTGTCGAGTTTCTGCAGAATCTTAGGGAACTTGTGTCTTTCCTTCTCCACAACTGCATGCGGCGATGCATCATCTAATCCTTCAATTGAGGCACCACAAGTTACAATAGTTCCCAAGAGAAACAAACGCAGACATGATCATTTAGCCATTATACTCGGAGCAGTCGGCGGAGTATCACTAGCTATTTTACTCGTCCCTCTCTTCATATTCATGCACAGGAGGAGAGGAAGAACTGAAATGTCATATACGGAAAGTATGTAAAACAAAGCATGGAACATGATTCAGATGAAAACAGATTATTTCGGCCTCATGGTGTGTTCTTTCGAAATTTTCAGGGGCATCCGCAGACATGAGAAACTGGAACGCAGCTAAGATCTTTTCCTACAAAGAGATCAAAACAGCTACAAACAACTTTAAAGATGTCCTTGGTCATGGTAGTTTCGGATCCGTTTACCTGGGAAAGCTTCCAGATGGAAAACTAGTTGCTGTGAAAGTGCGGTTCGATAAAACCCAACTTGGTGCAGATTCTTTCATAAATGAGGTTGGTTCTGTAATTTTTCGCCCCTGGAACAATCAACAGTTTGTAGACGTACTCACGCAGTTCTGAATCATTTGCATGCGAACATTAATGTGGTCAAAATACGTGGACAAAAAAGACTCAAGGTACTTCTTTACACAATGTGTACCCTTCGGCCATCTTAACTTCAGCTGTTATCTTAAGAATGACGGAGGTGAGGAGGTCCTCCCTGAAAGCAAATACCTAGCACTTTCTTCAGGTGTCAATTGTTTGTATATTGTAATTCTTTAGATTTACTAGCATGTCTTGAACAATCTTGTGGCCTGAGGCATGATAAGTCAATCAAAAAAGCATGCTGATTATAAAACAGGTAACCCCTGTTGTATGTTACATGCATCGGTCAGCGCAGTTGACATATGTCAAATAGAAAAGAAAATCAGTCTTACATTCTTGTGACCTTATTCTAGCTCATTTACAGGTTTATATATCTTCTGACAATTTTTCTATCGCTAGTCTGTTGGTTAATTGCCTTACATACATTTATCAATCTCTGTAGGTTCGTCTCTTATCACAAGTCCGCCATCAGAACCTTGTAAGTCTGGAAGGATTTTGTTCCGAGTCACAGCGTCAAATTTTAGTCTATGAATATCTACCGGGTGGATCACTGGCTGATCACCTGTATGGTGGGTTTCTGCAATAAAACTGTCTCCATTATGTTCATGTGGTCTTACATATCATCTGTCAGGGATGTTCATTTATGGATGGTATTGTGAATTTAGGTCCAAATAGTAAGAAGTTCTCACTAAGCTGGGTTCGTAGACTCAAGATTGCTGTTGATGCTGCAAAAGGTATACATGGATAAGCTTCTTTTCTGAGACTTATTACATTGGAAACTTCAATATAGTTGGAAGCTCCTTTGATGAAAGATCGACAGCTCGCTCTTCTAAGCTTGGTGGTTGACACCTTTCTTCCCAGGACTGGACTATCTACATAATGGAAGCGATCCTCGAATCATACACCGAGACATCAAGTGCAGTAATATACTATTGGACAAGGAGATGAATGCAAAACTTTGCGACTTTGGGCTCTCTAAGCAAATGATCCAGGCAGACGCAACTCATGTGACCACTGTAGTCAAGGGCACAGCTGGTTACCTCGATCCCGAGTATGCTTCTGAACACTGTCAAATCAATGCTCTATATCTAGTGTCACTACTTAATAGTGTGTCTGGTGTGTAGATATTACTCCACCCAACAACTTACAGAGAGAAGCGACGTCTACAGCTTCGGAGTTGTCCTTTTAGAGCTCATCTGTGGACGAGAGCCATTGAATCATTCAGGAACTCCAGATTCCTTCAATTTGATTTTATGGGTAAGGCACACTGCTCTGCTTTATTCCTGCAGATGATACAGAATTACATGATAAATGATTCTGCTATCAACGGATGATAAATGCACAGGAATATATACTACACAACTTCGTGCGATTGCATGAGAGCCTATTTGTTGAACAAAAGTCTCCGCCAATTGTCTCATCTTCGATGTATTTTTTTCTAAATTATATTGTTTATGATGATCTCTATCAGGGAAGAAAAGCATGAGCAGATTTGAGTTTCTATTTGTTTTCTAAATTAAATCTTTTAACAAAGAAGAGCCAAAGTAACAGAATTCCTATATTTAGAAATCAAAAAGCCTGCAAATTTTCTATATTTTCTTGCATACTAGCCATATCTCTTGGTTATGGTTTCTACTCATCTATTGAAGGGAATTGTGATCAGTGGAAAATCCTTTGTCCTGTGAGATTTTGCAGGCAAAGCCCCACTTGCAGGCAGGGGCATTTGAGATAGTGGACGAGAGTTTAGGAGGAAGTTTCGATGTGGAAAGCATGAGGAAAGTAGCGAAAATCGCTGTGAGGTCTGTAGAGAGGGATGCATCACAAAGGCCGACCATCGCGCAGATACTGTCTGTGCTCAAAGAGTCTTACAGCATTCAGCTTTCTTATCTTGCAGCCTCTGGACATGTGAACTGATCCCACTCGTGCTACAACCCAGGCAAGATTTTCTATTCAGCCCAAAGAGAGAAAAAGAGGTCGTTTGTCCTGAATACAAGGTTGTTTATCATTTGTTTGTGCAGAACCTATGTACAGATAAAGAGTTTTGGGTGTGATTATCATATTTACCGTACGTAGACATATGGGACGGCATTATTTAATATTTATTTATGCAAGAGTATTTAAGCAAGTTTTGTTCCCATATGCTTGTGTTGAAAGAGAACACCTATCTTCTGATATATAAGCCAATATTGTAGCAGTAACAGAAGACTGCTGGTTTGGTAACACACATCCATAATCAATCTTTTAGGGAGAGAACAGCACTGTGGTTTGCCCGGATGAAGTGGTCATCCATCCAGCTTCTTTCATGATATCTATACTCATCCGAGAGATGGATCATAGTGAGTTTCAGCAAGGTTTGAGCAAGTCTCACGCAAACTTTGCCACTAAAAGACGTACACATTCCCGTTGCAGTAGATGAACGGGGAAGTGGCTCTGAGGTCAGAGAGAGTTCTGACTGTCTAGGTACAAGATTGGCGGCATTTCAAGGAGCATAATCAAGGAACTAAAAATTAATGGACACAGCAGCTGAAACAGGTGGAGAGACCAATTTGATGCCCAAGATCTTGACTCTTAACAAAATTGATGCACTTTCAAACAAGGCCCTACAAAATTATCACAAAGTTCTCATCCAGAAGCGAAAAGAAAATGGTTGCTGGTGAAACTGGATAAGCTCATACTAACTGAAGAAAATTACAACGCTAGCACTTTAGCTCAGGGCGAAACTGAAGAGCAGGAAAGCGTCACAAACAAGAGTACACTCTAAGCATCAAACATTATCCCCTTTTGGTGGTGCACCACCCACACATCTAACAAATTAATAGACAGACTTCTGTTTAAAAACATGAAAAAGCTATGATGCGGATGGTGAGTCAACAGAAGGTTGTAATTACCATCCAAAAAATAATAAATAAGAAGCTAGCAGCTAATTTCCTCCATTTACACGATGTAGCAAATTCCACGAATCTACACTAGAAGTTCCCACTGCAGAAAACAAGCTTACAAGCCAATCATGTGGAGGAGCGCTGCCGTAGAAAGAGAAATAGCGCTGTAGAAGCAGCTACTGCATATGGAAAGATGGTCCAAATTCCCTGCGCGATTTATGCAATTAACGGGTAATTTTTACTACCTTAAAAATACAACCAGAATAGTTTAGGCAAAGGAATATTTCTGTACCACTGCAGTCGCAACAGTTGCAAGAGCAAATAGAGGGCGTTCCCTCAGTAAGAATCCGATTCCTAGCTGGAGTCAGAAGCAAAGAGAAGAGAATAGATTCAGGACTATTACCAAACGGAAGAAAAGAAGAACAAGTATGCCAAACAAGATGATTCATGAAGCACACCTCCAGTTCATCAGTTTTTGTTTTATTCCAAATTCTCTTCTCCAACATCAGAATTTCCAAAATCAACAGACAAACAAATGATAATCTCCTATTTTTAAGCCCAAAAGAAATGCTAAAAAAAAAGGAATGAAAATTGAAGGTAACCAGTATGATTGAAACTTTAGAAACTTACTAGTGTGTGCTACTATTCAAAACGCATGAAATGCCACATTTCACTCTAACCAAACTCGACTCACCTGGATAGGAAGTGTGATCAAGCCTCCACAACACACTCCAGCAAAAAAATACTCTGGAGATATTCCCTGAGAATGATTTTGAGAGGATGTCATCCAACAATTACACGATGTCCAGTCATTGATTTAGAAGGTAAATAGTTCTTGTATTGTTGCACATCGGACGAAAGTAAATCGATCTCTGCAAACAGTATGAAGAATGGTGTTTCTAATTTGTTATTTCATATGGCTGAATTGCAAATGACAAGGTTATTAACAACTCTTTATGATGGTCTGCACATTGCGCAATTATGTGATAAAGAGAAAATTAATTATTCATCTGAGGTGTTAAATTCGTCGCTTTCACACTGAAAGCGGAAAATCCTGAAAGCTGACCTAGATTTAACTCACTGAGATAGAAGCCAAGGACAGGTTCTCTGCTGAGACTTAATTGAGTGCAAATAAATAAGCATTTCCTCTCAAGGATGACTCATCCACATAACCTCACAATTTCTCACTAACTTAACTCAAAAGCATCACCCCAGACCAGTTACCAGATTGCAACTGAAAATAGAGGGTTCTTTTGCTAATCATATCTGATCTGATCAGTGGAAAAACTACCAAATTGTCAAGTAGCACCGGAAGATGAGATGGAATCAAAAGCACAAGGAAATTGAAAGCCTCCCAACTTTAGTATTGCATTTGGGAGGACATGTGAAAAAAGAAGAAGAAGAAGCAAGAGGAGCAAATATTTTCTCAGAAAGTCATCACACCACAAGTACGTCCAGTGTTTATGAATCAGACAAGAAAATGGGCATAGAAACAGAATAGTCATGCAACATCAAAATTATGAACAGAGGCCTCCTTTGAAGCTTCTATAGCGTAAAAGTTTGGCACATGAAATTATTTTGAGCACCGATATTTCAGTAATAAGGTAACAAATCAAAGATGATGATCTACCGAGGCCCCTGCGAGGAAAGCTGTTGGATTCCTCACTCCAAGGGAAAACCGTTCAACTGCAGATAAAGTTCCACGAGAAATCAATTTTATGACTCATAAAGCATGAAGAGACATCTAATAAAGAATTACATTTTGCAGTAGTAGTCCGAGACAGATATGTTCTGGCCATGAAACGGCACGAATTTATCTTATATTTTGACCACTAAAATGTTCTGCCTAAGAAATTAAGTGAACCATGCAGAATATAGTCACAAATTTTTGACAAATCTTCAGAAAACAAAAAACACTAAAGAAGCATGTGATGGAAGGGGATAAATAGCAAGGGAGATGCCCGTATGGAGAAGTTACTACCCCATTACCACCAGTTACTTGAGCTCGTTCAACAATGCAAATGTAGCAATCAAAAATTTCAAGAGAATCTGAGAGTATGAGTGCTCACCAAAACCGATGAGATTTCCATATCTTTGTACAATACGAGTAATGTTCAAAACCTTCTCCTTCCCAATGCCTAACTGCAAAAATACAACTTAGAAAGGTGAAGTGGCGAAAAAACTGGTGCTGTTACTTCAGACAACCATGGGTAAATATGGTAGATTATCACTATGATCATTAGAGAACAAAAATGTATATCCATTCATGCATACTCATCCAAGTGCTTGAGTGATGTTTATGCTGGTGTATGTCTGAAGGTGGTGAGTCATCTCTCTGTACGGTCGGAAAGTTGGTTAAGGAACACAACTAGGAAAGATTTGTTAGGAAAATTGCATACAAGTTAGATGCATCACGTCCTCCATATCCATACATGCATGCTGAGTTTCCAAATGCTTCTAAAAGATTGGCAAGGACAAAGAATAAGTAGGAAAAACTAACCTTTGCACAAACATCATCTGATGCCCCAGTTTGTCTAAAAAGCTTCCCAAGGTAAAACGGTATCATATCGCTTATACAAACTCCCCTGACAATTTAGATGATCAAGTAAGACTAGATAATGGGACGAGTTGGTAGCAATATTGACAATATCAACACAAGAATGGAGAAAACTGAAGCACAAGGGAAACCACGTACCAATATACCCACATAACTGTCGACAGGATGTAAGGGGCGTTTCTTGAGAAAGATTCCACAAACAATTGCCTCGTGCCATCCAAGGAGAGCATCCGGGACAAACTTATGCCAACCTATATTATTTACCTCCACTTATGAATTTGCAAAACTGAAAGCCAATGGGGAAAAGCAGAGAACAATAACTAGCAAAAATATGTAGACGATGAGTTTGTTAAACAGAAGTACCAGTAGAAAGGACAGACCCATATATTCAAAGCCTCCTCACTAATGAAAAGTCCGCACCCAGCAGCCATTAGCAGCCAAAAGTAAACCCACCTGCATTGTGGCAAGTGACAATACCTTAAAACTTGCAGCACGATAGAAACGAAAGACAAAAGTCTATTCAAGTTTTATGCTTCATAAGATGGACAAAAACTGCTGCTTATGAAACATGAAGAGCTCTCCATACCAAGGAGAACTTTTCCCAAGCCAGGGAAACAGGACCAAAAATCTAATTTAAACAATCAATTTACTAGAGAAATTTTTTAAGTTCTTTTATCATTCCTTTTACAAGTAGAAGATTTTCATGACCATTTTTTCCTTTCCTTTGAAAGGTTAAAAAAAATTATTCTTCCTTGTAAAACCGGTATAACCAAAAAACGAAGACAAGTTAATTTCAGGATAGCAAGCATTCTCTCGAATTTCTTTTTAGATTCGAACCATAGCTGGTTCGAAAATTGTAAGGAAAAAAAAAAGAACTGGGGACTCTCTTGACCAAATAAAAAATATGGAATTGTCTGCAAATAAAGAGAAGAGGTTGTGGGTGAAGTTTAAGTTAGCATGCTAGCAATGCCAATTTCAATTGCTTCTAGCAAGCATTAAGGAACTAGACACTACCCGGGGGCATATTCTGGAAGCAAAACTTTGTATCCAAAAGCTTTGAAACTGAAACCAACAGGAGATGCAGCCATTACTGCAGCGGAAGAATCATCTGCCAGAATCTGAAATCCCAATGATGATCCAGGGGAAGACCGCTTAACACTAAGAGATATCAATGTGACAAATACAGCTATGCCAAGGGCAATTGCTAATTTAACGAGCAACGATCTTCCCCCAATGGCGCCACTATTTTCTTTCTCTTGAAGCTCATTCTCAACCATATCTGCTTCATCCGGAGTATCGTTGGAGATGATGGCGTCAAAGCCTTCTCCATCCCCTTGTTGCGAGCTCCGAGCTCTGCCCAGTAGGAAAAAAGGCCACGTGTCAGTCCAACAAATGCCATAAAGATGAACTGACAATGTCAGCCCACGCAACCGCTAGCTGACAATTAGTGCCAAAACGTAATAAGATGTATAAGGAGAACATCCAACATACAAGATGGTCAATCGCATCTTGGAAAGGTGGCAAATTTACCCATGAGAGGCATTACCAGAAAGAATGCAAAGTCGACAAGAAAAAAAGAAATCATGTTGCAGTTCTCCTTTGTATAGAACACAACTGCCACTTCGCAAGTAATGCAAGCCCGGCAACAGACAACAGCTTGATCACGCACAGTGAACCAGTACATTCCCCTTGCATCCAATCAACTTAGCTGGGCCATATTATACCATCACAATAAGCGATCAGCTAAAATCAAAGAAGGTCAAGAACCTGACCAGGCTTCCCTCAATGACCAATTGACGAAGCGCTCCAAGACATGCTCCTAAATTCAAAATGTACAAGAAACAGGAGCAATCGTGCTAGAACTCGTCCACGCTTAATGAAGACACCAGAACACCAACAAAGACACGCACCCACATCACACGCACCACGCAACAAGCGACAAGCAAGAGAACCCACATCAGATCTTCCTCCGTCCAATCGCAACACGTGGAAACTAAAGAGCTCACCTGAGACTCGAGCCTCTGCCAGTACCCGAAGTCGCTGAGCTCCCATGCTGCTCCAAGGACAACACTCTGCGACGGGAGAGAGCGAAAGAGCGGGAACGACAGACAACGGGCCGTGGACGGAGGAGGGACTTGAGATTCGGAATAATGGGCGGGTTCTGGCTCGGAAGGGCGAGTGGCGGAGACATTCGTGGAGTGAAAATGAAAAGGAATACAAAAAAATGAAAAGAGCTGCTTTTTTTCTTGGTAGCTACTACTGCCACATGCTGCAGCAGCAAGAAGAAGGCGACGAAGTGTAGAAGAAGATAGAGAGAGAGACGTGAGAAGGCGTCGGTTCCATGTGCTCCGTTGCTACTAACGGTGGACAAGAGAATCAAGAGAGGGTATATGCTGCTTTTTTATGACCCAAAGATATTCTCCCTTCTTCTTTTTCCTCTATCGTTTTTTTTAATTTTATTTTGAATTAATACAACGAAAAATCTCAAATTAATACGCTTATAATAAATTTACTATCGAAAACCCCAAACTAATATACTTCGACAAATTTGACCTCCATTAGTTATTAACAAGGTGTACAAGTTTGGAGTTTTATCCTTTATTTATCACAAATGTGCCAGTTTGGGATTTTTTATGATATTAATCTAATTTACAGAAAATAACGAATAGTAAATTTGTTATAAGTGTACCAATTTAGGAATTTTCGTTGTTAAAATTTAATTTAAGATAAATTTGTTGCAAGTGTACAAATTTGAATTTTTCGTGATATTAATCATTTTTATTTTTAACTGAGAAAGGAAAAAAAAAAGAAAAAAAAAGGAAAATAGAGAAAGTGTGTGAAATGAATTTTAAAATAATTTGAAGAAACACAAAAAAGAAAAAAATCATTTTTTGTGATAAAATGCGGTCCCTTCTCCGTTCATTATTTTACGACAAACTCTATTTTTTCCTCGACCTAGTGTTGAAGAAAATTGTTGATGTAAAATGAAGAGAAAATGACAGAAATGATCCCTCAACTTTGATCTAATGTTCAATGTGGTTCCTGAATTTTTAATTTGACACAAATGGTCCCTAAACTTTTGGTACATATTCAAACTAGTCCCTAGATTATATGAAAATGTTCAATATGATCCTTCCATTAATTTAAGTTCAAGGACAACATTAAACATTTTCATATAGTCTAGGGACTAGTTTGAATATATACAAAAAGTTTATGAACCATTTGTGTCGAATTGAAAGTTCATGGACCATTTGTGTTGTTATCTCCAAAATGAATATGCGGCGCTAATGTTGTATGAGCAAATAAAAAAATTAAAAGATGACAAAAACAATTCGTGCACTATCGGCTATGTTCAGATTCAATCCATGTAATTTTGATTTAGAATGGACTTAGATACGATATTTTGTATATTCCCTTCCTGATGAAAACTAGAAAAATGTCGATTAAGTGTTAGAGAATAGAGATCAACATGTGGCGTTGCCGTGAGTGCAAAAAATGATGTGCTCCTAATAGAGGCGGCCATTGGGCAGGCTCGAGCAAGACCTTATGATCGAGCTTAACTTTTTGTCAAACACGCCCATCAAAATATTAATACATAAATTTTGGGGCGGGCTGAGCAAACTTATTCACTAAGGATGGATTTGATTCAGCATTTATAATGGGCTTTCAGCTTCCAAAACCACTAGGAGAAATGCTGGAGTGTTTGGCAAGTCTTCCCAATAAGCTTTTGATCAAATTCTGACATTAGGAATGCTGAAAACTCAATGCTTAAGGGATCGGCATTGAGCTTTTAACATTTGCATTTCTTCAAGACTCATTTACAAAGCTAAATCAAATCCATCATAAATGCCCTTGCCCAAAATGTCTTTGGGCCCTTGTAGCTTAGATCGGGCCTAGTCGATCCTGTGAGCTGCCAGATCCATGATCAAATCTTTCTGCAGACAGTTGACCCTAGGAACAGTACCTGAGTACTACTTTTAAAGGTTTAGTTTATGTTGACCAAATACGATGGTTAATACATACAAGCTTCAGTCATCAATGTATCTACTTTCATCGCGTTGACGCCGCACATCGACTCTTGACGCTTAATTATAATTTTCTATCTAACTATAAGGACAAAATATAGTCTAGAGGCCGAATTCATTGCAAAACAAATTATGAGGGCAGTTTCTATTTTAGAGCTCAAATCTGTTGCAAAATAAAGTACGACGATCAAAATTAAACGAAGGTAATAGTATAAGGAGTGTTTTTTTTCGCAATTTCTTTTGCTATGTTTTAATTGTTTATTTGGTGTGTTCATCTCCAACGCTCGCTCAATGATTTCCACCGATATTGGAACGGAATTTACCGAAATTTGTCTTGAAATTGTAACCAAATATTTAGTTTAGGAATCAAATTTGTTACATAATAAACGAGCGAGGAACAAAATCGCAAAGTGGCTATAGTATAAGGATCACTCTAATTTATTGCAAATCAATTCTAGAAGTTATCCATTTTTATTTTTATAATTTATAATTTGAAGTGGTTTAACATATTTATCTCGTGCATGAGTCATTATACATGGTAAGTTCTAGATAGTTTTAATTAGGGACAGTTGTCCAAAAAGTCTTATATCTATTGCATTTTTATCAATTCAGTCTTAAACATTTTAATTTTATCAATTGAATCCTACACCTTTTCACGATTTGCCAATTTAGTCCATCCAACTAATTTTGATCACAAATTGTTGATGTAGACAATTTTTAACAATGTTTTTCAATTTATTTATTTATTTGTCTTTTTTTATTTCTTCCCTT
This sequence comes from Metrosideros polymorpha var. glaberrima, assembly GCA_001662345.2. NCBI lineage: Eukaryota > Viridiplantae > Streptophyta > Magnoliopsida > Myrtales > Myrtaceae > Metrosideros > Metrosideros polymorpha. The sequence continues at coordinate 5,297,096 of BCNH02000008.1, read as the reverse complement.
CTTCCTCTAGCCCAGCGATTGGCCAAAGGCGAGGGCCTGCAAGGCTTGACCTCACTAAATTTGGTAAGGGTGAGCCTCGCCCTAACCAGTGGTCGGCAAGCGCGAGCTTTGCTCAAGGCTGGCGAATTTGGTGAGGTCAAGCCTCGCCGGCCCTTGCCTTTGGCCAATCGTCGAGGCCTTGTGACCGATTAGAAGAAGAAGGGAAGGAAAAAGAAAGAAAGAAAAGAATATAAATAAAATCGACGAAATATCACAATATTATTAAAAATTATCCACGTCAACATCAATCGCACTACATAAGATGACCGATGCCCACTATTGACACCTAAATTTTGACCCCATTTTAGGATTAATTTAAAATTTATTTTAATAATTGATTTGCATAAAAATTAGGAGTCGACTTGGCCCCTAGCCAAAAATATTTAAATTAACTGCATTTAATTTTCATATAGGTTTATAATTACTTTTTCAGCATGCATAATCATACATTTTTGTATTAAAATCGAATTGGGTGGCAAAATCAGACAAAAATTGGCTGCACGAACTAGACTAAATTAATTATAAAATTTTGCCAAGCATAGGGGATAGGTGTTCGGAATTCTTAGGGCTTTTGAGGCTTAATTTGAGCTTAAATCAACCCACTTTAATTTTTTATTTGGGAAAAAGCCATTTATTTAAAAAAAATCCATAATTAATTAGGAAAAATGCCAAAATTAAGCCCGAAAGAGATAATAAACCCATGGAGAAGTCAAATTTCGACCAAGTCCTCCAGTGGGGTGGCTGAGCCAATTAGAGGCCAAATTGAAAAGATTTTCACCGATTGGGGCTAATTTGCAAATATCCAAAAGTTCAGGGACTAAACCGTAAATACCCAAAAATTGAGAAAACCCTTGAGTTTGTCTATATATACCCCGTTATACCTTTGAATCAGGAGGGGGGACGCCATTCTCTTTCAAAATACACAGAATTCAAGCTAAGGTAGAGAAAAGTGAGAGAGGGAGATCAGGGAATCGCGGAGCCACCTTGTCACGGTCGTCCAGCCCTTGCCTGTGTGTCTCTCGCCTTTGGACACCCATAAAAATGAACTATGTATGTCGTAGTTCTTCTCTGTCGAGAGGGATCAACCTGAAGACCCTAAGACGTGAAGATCTGATCGCGAGAAGAAGCTCTGGAGACCGGCCACGTGCCCAGAAACCTAAAAATTCTAGTTTGCCAGGCCAACTTCTGACCCGATTTCCAATCAATTCCGATCGTCCCTCGAGGCCCGTGAGTAGTTGAAACGATGCTTGTGCAACTTATTTTAAGGAACTCCAAGAGGATCTGCAAGGAGAGCCATGGTGAAGGAGATACGAGCCGAACAAAGAGGCCTAGCAACCAGCCAAAGCCCCCTGTTTTGGTGCCCAGAAAACAGAGCCTACCTCTCTACTTGCTGCTGTTCATTGCTGGACGTTCCTGCTTCGACCACCATCGACCGCCGAAGACCTTTATAGACGTCCCTGGGATTCTCACGAGTGAAGCCCAGTCGCCCCACACGAAGACGAAGCTATGGGAGCTTTCCATCGAGAACGCACACCACATGTTTGACAAAATCCCAGTGAAGGAATCCGAATTGTTGCTGTTGTCCAGTCAACATCCGGCGACCCCTTGGTGTTCTGGCGGTCCTCCAAAGGTTCATGGGTGGTTGGAGAAGTCCTCGTTAGCTGGCCCTAGCCCCCGATTCGCGATTTCCAAAGAAAGAAAGTCAATTTCCGCAAATTCAAATTAAGTAAATCCCTCATCCGAATATTCCTTATTGATAATATGACCTAATTCGAATTATATGATCTGAATATGCATATTTTAAAAGATTTCCAGATTTAACTTGATTTTTTAATTATTATGGAAATTTTTCTAAAATAAAAAATAATTCATAAAAGGATTTTCCTTTTATTCAATAATGTGTGAACGTGAACTAATCTTAACCACAAGATCGCACCTCCTCGCATGGAAATTTGGACCATCCAATCTACAGCCATATAGATTTGATTCTCCAAATTTATTAGTTGTTTGAATTATTTTTGCTAAAATCATTCGGATATCTTTCCTAAATTAAAAAAATTCGAAATTCTTTTTTTAAAATCAAAATAAGTAGGAAAGTGGAATTTACTAGAGATTTCATCTTTAAAATCATCTTTAGAAAGATATGATTTTTTTAGAAATCGTATCTCATAGGTTGCATTCCATTTTAGAAAGATAACGTTTTCTAAAAACGATTTCTCATAGGATTTAGTTTCATTTAAATAATCTTGCATATAGATTAGCATTGCATCATTTAAGTAACAATTCATCTTAAAATCTTCTAAAATTAGGATATGATTTTCTAAAATATTTTTGGGATTTAATTTCAATTAATTCCTAAATATTAAAGATAATCTTCATTTAGGATAGTTTGAATTTCATGCATTTTTTATTCCGAAAATCATAAAATACCAAAAAATAAACATTCATGTGTGTGTCACGTATTTGGTATGTCATTTAGTCTAGGTTCATCTTAGTACCATGTCTAGGATCATTTTAGTTTCATGACTAGGTACATTCATGTAGTATCATGTCTAGGTTCATTAATTTAATTTGATAGCTTAAATTAAATGCATGCCGTTTAGTATAGTTGCATACATTTTACCCGTCATTTAGTAAAGGTAAGTTTAGGACCATAACATGTGACATTTATTTCATACGTCATTAGATTCGTGTCATTTAATTTAATGCCTTTCATATAGTATAGTTGCATTGCATTTTAGTATAAAGTTGTATTTATTGCATTTCATTAAATAAGTGAAAACTCCAAATTAATCGCATTAGTCTAAGTCTTACGCTTTTGAAATAAGCGTTAGGGATTAGGCTGCAGCGTCCAGGTACGTCATCTTTCCCTCTTTGCAATTTATTTATTGCTTTGATTTATCATGTGCTTATTTTTATCTGTTTGCGTACCCGCATGATCATTTTCACATGTTAAGACTTTAGTCTAAAAAATAATCCAAGTTGCATGCCAAACATTTTTTCATGAGATGAAAACGGTACCGAAAGAGCGTTGGATAATTATCTAGCGTAATCAAGTCCTCGGACTTAGAAATATAAAGCATTATCTTCCTAATGTTTTATTTAGGTGTCCAATTGACCTACCAAGAAACTGATTAGTGGCGGCTCCAATTTAAACATTTTGCATGTTTAAGAACATAAACCTAAGTTGCGATTTGGTAGGGTTTGGGAGAACTCGAATTAGGTTAGTTAATTTGGTTAATTAACTTAGTAATTCTTTAGCCTAGATTCGGCGAAATTTAGGTCGCGACACCCATGTCAGCGATTTTCTGGACAAAATCGACTAAATGGACTCAATTGGCAAAACGTGAAAAAGTTTATGAGTTAATTGGCAAAATTGAAGTATCTAGAACTGAATTGGCAAAAGTGTAATAGGTTCAGATTTTTTTAACAATTTTCTTGATTTATTTAAATTGATAAGATTGAAACCAGATTAATGTTGGACCTTTTGCTTACGTGGGTATTGGGAGGGTATTTAGGTGTATTCCATTTCACATATTCCGTCTCCTTTCCTTCCTTCCTTCCTTATTCCTTTTCGTTTAGGAAAATCAGCAAATTAACGAAGCACAATTACCACGAAAATTCACATTTTCTTCCATGCTCAATGTACATCATTAATAATTTAGATCTTTACGTGGTCTATGGAATGCAGAGAGACGGTATTGAAGAGAAGTGATGTCTCTCGATGAAGACAATTCTTGGAACATTGTCGCTTGAATACTTCTCTAGAACTTGACCAGGTACTTTCAGATGCACTCTTTCGAACGATACAAGAGGATGAACTTTTGAAATATTGATGCCCCACCCTCGATGCATCGTATTCCAATTCGACCATCGTCTTGGATCGATGGAGTCAAAATCTGTATTTTATGTTCTTTGTCTTGCTTTTCAAAGGGCAGTGAAAGTGTTGCAATATTGTCCCATGTCGCTCGAAAACGGATTCAATATGTTTTTTATATTCATGTGCTCTTCCTCCATTTAACAATTTGAACTTTTGGGTTGCGCTTTCTATGGGCCACTCCCGAGATCCGAGTCCCGTTAAGGGGAGTAGTTGCTCATTACTTATTGGCCTAACATTTTGAGCGCCTTTCGCATATGTGTGTCCACCCTCCACCAATCAAATTCCATGTGCCGTAGGAATAATTGCTCCACATCTCTTGACAATGGGTATTGTATGCATTTTATAATCAAGCGATCTTTCTCAATCTAACGGCTTAAGCTTTGAATTCGACTTTCTATCGGGAAGTATGGAGGGATGAACATACACCATCTGTGATGATGCCTGTTGATATAATCTAGTAATTCTCACACATCTGTCTACTGCTTATAAAAGTAATTAGTTCGTAAGATCGGCCATATCATCAAGCGTACAAGCTTCCTCTGTCCTAAACATTTAGAAAGGGTAGCTACGGTCGTCGGCTCTCCTCGTGGAAGCAAGGCAATGGGCACGTGAGCCACGCGGTTTCGTCCGCGCGATGGAAACTTTCAATCCCTGCTAGCGAAGAGCAGCAGCAGCAGCTTAAAAAAGAAGAAGAGCATGTTGCTTCTAGAAAACCAGAGAGGCGATCGAATCGTGTCCGTCCATTTGGCAAATGACGAGCGATGGCTCTCGCGCCAATTCAACCCAAGGGATTAGTTGAATCCAAAAGGGCATTAAAGTATCTTTCGTCATTGGACCAAACCCTAATCGAATAAAGCCACCAAAAGTCAGCTCGTTGATTTCGACTCCACCCCCCCTCCTCGACCCCACGTCGCAAATTGCGGTTTCTCAAAGGGCATGGGAGCAAAAAAAATAAGGTGGGGGTGGAATCTAGAAACTCTCTTCCCAACCCCCTCGGTCATGAAAATGCAAGTATAATAATATAGTAAAGCGATTTCCCACTAGGAAGGAAAGGAAAATTCAACCCTATTACTATATATATCGCTCTTTTTTTTAATGAATAGCGCAATCCGCATTTGATTTCTCTCGTGTGATTATCTAATTACGATGACATTTCTCGACCTGCCTAATTATCGGATGGATTTCGAGCATGCTTGGTCTCGTGCGGCTAAACCTCTTAGATATTTAATTTCGATTTTAATTGAGCCGTTGGAGTTTTCATTCAGAGGGCCTACACTTTCTACCAAGAAAACTGAAAAAAAATATAAATAAATAAAACAATCCTTGAATAATTAAAGTTAGGAGGGAACACATGAACATGTTGTGTACATGTACCGCCTCATAGATTACGTAACCCCACAACACGGTAGCGGTAGGTGCCCGATCTCGCCCCTTCAATCCCACTCTTCCTCTTGCATGCACCTTCATATTATATTCCATCTAAATAAAAAATACATATATACATATATCATAAATTAATATATAGACTTATATTTTCCAGACAAAATGTTTTTTTTAAGATGCAAAGTACCGGCAACGCCACGTGGCACAGAGCAAATGGTCCGTGACGTCTCCTCCCAAGGACCTCTCGGTCGACGATCCCAACTCGATAAAACGAAATACGCTTCTCCTCGGCACTATTTGCGTGGATGCGAACGGTCAAGAGAGGCCGATTTTTATTTCTCGCGCATGTCATCTTCTTTTTTTCTTCTTCTTTCTGGCAGAGTTTTAAGAATCCTCGTCGGAATATTGCCACAGGCACGACATATATTCTCTCGAATTTTCCTTTTCTTCTCGATTTCAAAATGCCAATTATCTAGTTGGCCCCTAATTTATTTATTTTTTTTCGCGATTTAGGAGGGGGGTAAAAATGGGAAAATAGAAAATGAAGAGAGAGAGAGGGGGGGCAGGGCGATTCACGCGAAGGCGCGACCTGCCTCACGGGCCTTTCGTCCGCCGTCCACTAACGGCGCCGGCGACCCTCTGAGAAAACAAGGGAAGCAACAACGAAACGGTCTGGCGTTTCGATTAAACAAAGCCAGGAGAAAGAAGGCCCGCCTCGTAACGCTTCTTCTGAGAAAGACCCACGATCTCCCTCTCTCTCTCTAGATATTTTATTTTCTACTTTAATTAAAAGCGAAAAAGAAAATCTCGAAAGCTTAAAAGTTTGTTAGGCTGGAGAGAGAGAGAAGAGAGAGAGAGAGAGAACCGAAAGGAGAGTGCCAACTTAGTAAAAAAGCAACCTCCCTCCTGGAGAGAGAGAGCGCTGCATTATTCGTATACGTTTCGGATGCAGATGCGAGTGAGCCGAAGAGCATATATTCTTCCTCGCTGGAGCCTCTTCTCCCTCGCCCGAACCCCGCGCCTCTCCCGGTCATCTTGAGATTCCGAGCTCCATCGCCCGCTCGATCCGCCGCCGCCGCCGCTTCTGTGTGCAGCTTGATCTCGGCCTCCCTCCGTCTTTCTGCCGATTCTCAGGTCGGTTGGAGAACCGTCGATCGTCGTAGCTCGTGCCGAATTTCTGCCGTTTCCGTTTGACCGCTTCTTTTTTTCTTGCTTTCTCTTCTTTTGCGGTTGCGCCGGATTGGTTCGTCCTGCATTTTGTTCGATTCGGTGTCGGCGAGCAGTGGCAAGCTGAATCAAGAGTGTAGCGATCAATGTCGCGATCTGTTGTTTCAATCCGGATCTTCTGTTGTTGTTGTTGTTGTTGTTGTTGTGTTCGTGTCACTGCGCATTTGTATCCTGAAACTGAATCAGTTCGTGAGGAGGCTGATTTACCAGTAGGTTGTGCTTGATCTCTGCAGATACTAGATCGAAGCCGATTGAGCGCAGGAGAGACTGATAGAATGTCAGGTAGTTTGACGCTTTTGATTTTTTTCCGGAGCATCCGAGTTTAACTCGACCGGAGATGTATTTTAATCGGGTTAAGTCTTCGATTGCTGATAATTGCAGGGGAAGCGATGATGGCGATGCTCGAGGATGAGAAGGCAAGGAGGTCCGATTATGAAATTTCCGACGATGAGAGGAGGAGAGCGCGGTCCAGGTCTCTCAAGAAGAAGGCCATGAATATCGCGTCCACGAAAATCACGCACTCTCTTAAGAAGCGCGGCAAACGTGTCGCTGATTGCCGATACGCTTCGATCTCCGTTGAGGATGTGCGGGATGCGAAAGAGGAAAGGGCTGTCGAGGCTTTCCGTCAGACGTTGATAACAAGGGATCTGCTTCCACCTCTCCATGATGATTACCACACGATGTTGAGGTGAATAGGATTTCTTTATAAAATGTACGCAGGTTTAGTGGTCGTTTAAGGTAGACTGTGTGTTAGCACTAAAACTTGTACTTTTCAGGTATCTTGGAAAATGGCACATATTTCAGGACTTTCAATCTAGAGAATAAAGAATGAGTAGTCTTGGTTCCATTTCTGTCGCCACCTATATTGTCTGTTCCTTTAGTAGGTGACTTGGTTTCCAGCGTTAAACCCAGGAAATTGCATTGTTTTGTTTGTATCACTGCAGCCTACATTGTACTTCCTCATTTGCAAAGCATTTGGATGTGTATTGAAGGGTCTGAGTGCTTGTTTTGTGAGCATCCTTTGTCTTTTTGTTCCTATTTGGTGTTTGTAATTAGCACATTGAATGAGTAAATAGACAATGGAGAAGCATTCTCAAACTGTGAAAAGAATTAGACTGCAGTGGCGGATGGTGTAAGTTGTCTTCGACTAGTAGAATCTATCAGGTCATTAGATTGCTTTTGTTAGATTATCTTCCAATCGTTCTGTCAGACCACATACCAATTTTTGCTTTATCTTTTACTTTTCTTTTCTGTGTGTAACTCTATTACCCCTCATCAGTTTCCATGTGTTTCACTTTCGAGCTTAGCTGATGTCACCAAGATATCGCCTCTTTTCTTTGCAGATTCTTAAAGGCAAGGAAATTTGACCTGGACAAAACAGTCCATATGTGGGAACAAATGCTCAACTGGAGGAAAGAGAATGGAGTAGATACTATTTTACAGGTAGAATTGGCATTGCCATCGTCTTCTCATCTCAATATCTTTGCTTATCGTATATTTCCAAGGAGAAGATGCATATGAGGTTCATTGGGCTGATGCACCCTAGTTCAGTCTCTGTTCAAACCAAGTTCCACCGACGTTTTAGGGTATTTAGTTTGATAGATTGCTAGCTCCTGAAAGCTCTCATTTGGCTCCCTGTGCATTGCCTCTAATTTCTCTTCTGACATTTTCTGCTATATGGTTCTCCATTTTAGGATTATGTATATGATGAGTATGAGGAAGTTAAGTCATGTTATCCTTATGGTTACCATGGCGTTGACAAAGGAGGAAGACCTGTATATATCGAACGCCTTGGGAAAGTTGAACCTAGCAAGCTGATGTCTATCACAACTGTGGATCGGTTTCTGCGGTACCATGTTCAAGGCTTTGAGAAAGCTTTTGCTGAAAAATTCCCTGCCTGCTCCATTGCTGCAAAAAGGCACATCGACTCTACAACCACCATACTGGACGTCCAAGGATTGGTAATTTGTGAACTATGATATTTGGTCAAGAGTGCCTGTCATATACATATTTCAGTGTATAACCAAGTGACATATTGATGTTATGCAGAATATTATGAGCTTTGGAAAGATCGCACATGACCTTGTTATGCGCATGCAGAAAATTGATGGCGACAACTACCCTGAGGTAGCTTAATTATGATAAGAACGTGACTGAGGAAAGCTAATGCCAAGGCAATTTCACAAATTTTTTTCACTCTTTGCAGACATTGCATCAGCTATTCATTGTTAATTCTGGTCAAGGATTTAAACTGCTTTGGAACACAGCAAAGAGCTTTCTTGACCCAAGGACTACCTCAAAGATACATGTAGGGTGCATGCTACATGTTCTCTTAGTTGGAAAATGAAAGGTACACAAATCCCTAAGTGGTTCTGCTTTGATCTACAGGTTCTGGGGACCAAATACAGGAATAAGTTGTTGGAAGTTATAGATTCGAGGTCAGTACTCAAAATGTACTCCATGGAAAGTTTGTTTATTAGTTGTTTATTTGGGCAATAGAACTCATGCGAGGATCTTTATCGCGGAGCAGCCAATTGCCAGATTTTCTCGGAGGAACTTGCTCATGTGAAGGTGGATGCCTTAGGTTGGACAAGGGACCTTGGACTGATCCAGAGATAATGAAAGTATGGCCCTACTCAATGACTAGAGTCCTATATCTTTCATCTGTGCTGACTTGGTGAATGTGGCTGCTTCAAAACACAAAATTTTTGAGTTGCTGTCAATGTATCTACCCTTCATACTGCTAGATAGATATATATAACGGTTCATCTACTATGTGCAGTTAGTCCACATCGGGGAAGCAATGTATTTACAGAAAATAAAAAGCTACCATGAGTACGATTTAGAAGTGGAACTCTTTGCATCCAAGGTAACTTATTGCAAGACTTGCGACCAAGTCTTCCTACGAAATTTATTGGACCTACAAATAATGCCTTTTCTTCTTCTTTTAGAACACCATTAATGATGCGTCCAGGGAAGAGCTGCTACCAGAGTTAAGGAAAGGTGCCTCAGACCTTGTGCATTGGATACCACCTCCTGATAAAGTAAGTTTGTTTGCAATTTGATATTACCTTCTTCTTGATTCATGATAGCTTCTGTATATAGCATTGTTTTCTTTCAAATTTTCAATTGAATATTAAAGAAGAAAGATTGTTTAGATGTTTAAATAGCCCATTTGCCATTTTACTGATGGAAAAATGAAATTTTCAACATTTCATTGCAAAACGACCTTGTTTGTTTACATGAAGGAAAAGTATATGGAAAGTAGTTGATAGAGCTTCCCGAAAACACTGAGCTCATGGCTATTCTAAACTCACTTTTCCAAATTTTGTAGTGACTGCCAGCAGAATAGAATCCTCTATGTAAGACAAAATAGAGGTAGGTAGGTAGTGAGAAAATAAAATACTAATATTCATGTAACTCCATGAAATTCTACAATCTATTTGAACATCTGTCTATGCCTTAGTTTTTCAGAAAAATAACAGTACCAGATTGATTAGCATACTGTTTAACTCTACTGTGTATTTGTTGGTGATGTATGTAGAAGCTGTCTTTCTATGATGAAAACCTGCTCTGAGATCATTCTCTTAATTCTCAAATGAGAATTTCGATTAAGATTGAAGACATACGCTTATAATTGGGATTAGCATATTTATGCTATCCATGTACTTTCCTCTACATATAAATCAAACTTCTACTTCTTTATTTTACACCAGGAACGAATGGAAGATCCTGGAGTTTCCTCCAATGCAATAACATCTGTTGATGCCACTGAAAGAAATGGAGATGTTAATCCAACAGGTACTTGACCCTTCTGCCACATTTCGATCATGGCGAACCGTATGCAAAAATTGAATACTTTGGGCTTTAAAGTTCGCTGTATATTTGTGTAGTAGGTAGAACCTCACATTATAAACATTGAATATGTGTCTCTTATATGCAATGTAACTTCTGAGTCTTACCATGCTCTGTTCTTAAGTGAAAAATAGAAGTTCTCTGGTTTGAATTTAGCTTTGATTAGATGACCTCTCAATCATGGCCTATGCTGATGAATCTATGACGAAGCATGTCTTTTGTGAGAAATTGAAGCGAATCTCCCTGTATTGGGATTAATTGGTACATTAATCTCGTGGAGGCACTGTGCTGTTTCCCTCTAGCTTGAGTTTTTAACATCTATAAAACAAACAGTAAAATAATCTCGTTTGGTGATATTGACAGATCATCTCACCAATGCCAATACTCCAAGAAGAGCTCTTCCTCCCATAGCAAGTTTTGTAGTTCGCTTCCTAGTCAAATTTTTAGGATGTATATATCTTCTATTCCAGAGGGTGGGGAGAAACTTTTCAGTAAGACATCGTGGCGTAGAGTCAGAAGACCAGGGTAGATCTCATGGCGAAGAGTCAAGAGCACAAGGCGCATCCCAGGTTGTAGAAGAGAACTTGCTCCATCCGTGCTGGCAGAGGCTGCAAAACTTAGAAATGATGGTGACTGAACTATCTAACAAACATCCAAAAATACCCCCAGAAAAAGATGACATACTTCTCGAGTCGATGAATCGCATTAAGTCCATAGAATATGATCTGCAGAAGACAAAAAGGGTACGTATCTTTCCTATATGGTATGGAAGCCATTAGAAATGAAGTCTTTTGTCTTTTTGTGCAAACCGATTTATATGCTAAACGTGTGCATTGTAGGCACTGATTGCCACTGCATCTCAGCAAGTAGAACTTGCTCAATCATTTGAAAGTTTGAAGGACAGATCAGCTGTAAGTTTCTATATACCCTGGAAACAGCAAATGTGAAATTTTGTATATATGGAATTTGATTGTTTTTCTACAAATGAAGCTTCCTTTGGTTCATAGCTAGTAAAATTTTTCTTCTGGCATTAGTTCATCTGAAGTACTGTGATGTATGACTTTGAACTCCCTGGAAGGTCTCCCCATCATCTAATCATCCTTTGATTCCTACAGTTGTATAGGTAGTACTAATGTGGGAAGTCTGGATTTTTCTTTTTCTTTTTGCCATACAACAACTTGATGTGTGTTAATATTAATTTCTGTGGTGAAAGTTGTAATCAAATGGCCAGACATAGCTGTCGATCAGAGGGTTTGTCATCTTCTTTACTGAAAAGATATGGCATTGAATTGTTAGATTTATCTCGTTCCCTCGTAGATAAACTCTTATTGTAAATTTGATACTGATCTTATCATGTTCCCTTGTAAATTCTCTATCTTATAGCAGGGAGCAAACACTTGTTGGCCGAGATATCGATCTTGTGCCCCAGGAACTTGAGCTCCGTTTACTTTCTCAGAAAGAAAGTACTCATTTTTTCGACTATATCTCGTTCCTCCTGGGAAGAGAATTGCAACAAGATTTGACTGCTCACTGGACCACAATATTTCTAATTGCAGGTGATCTCTCTCTCTCTCTCTCTTTGACGCATTATTCCTGCTTCCCACAGGTCTTTTCATGCGTGCCTTTCCTAATTGGTAGGTGAACCTAGGAAGGACCAGCCTGATGGAGACCCCAGATTTCTCTAGTCGCGCATAGGATGAATGTGCCCCATGTTCATATTTTCTTGTACATAATGAGAATTTTCCCTTATGGGACTGATCGATGTTTATACGGGACCACAAAGCATAGTGACATAAAAGTTCAGGAGCTTACTATTTTGTTGCCGGAACTCAAAGTTAATCATCATTAAATGCTTACTTGCAGCACGACATGTTCTCTCGTGACACCATCTGATTAATACGCGATGAGCTTTTCAATGCTATCATTTTTAAGGGCAGCACCATTCGAAAACATAGCCAATTCGCCACCTTACAAGGTACAATTAAAGTCCGATTTGCTGCCATTAACTTTGCTTCGGTTGTGTTGCAAAACCCTACTGTGCAACCTTGGTTGTCGCAAAACTAAAACGAACTCCATAAAATTCCTCTCGAGGATATCAAGCGCCGGTTACTAATCAGGGGCCTTAACCAGCAGTAAATATGATCATTGGAGATGGGGAGGGACAAGCGCATGAACCTCAAATTATCTTTTTAAGAAGTAGCAACCAAAGATATAGATATTACCATTGACCATTTTGTCAAGGTGAAAAATACACGACTAGCAAAATTTTACCACCTGTACACGGGCGTTTACGCTCGACAAAGTACGATTCTTTCTGCATATTGTCCGATCAAATTTTCAAGCGCAGGTAAGTCAATAATGGAAAGCAGTGCACGCTCTTTTTAAGTCATACTTTTAAGGATCAATCATCGCATAACATATCTTATTCCGTACCGAAATTCATCACGTGAAAGATTACAGAAGAGTCTGGTAATCAAATTGCATTCTACCCTTAATTGCGAATGTGCATGGCAAAATGCCGAGAGGGATAATTGTAATAACATAATGGACCAGTCTATACAGCCGAAACCCATATATTCACAAAATTGCAGAGGCTTTTGCCCGTGAAAATAATTGGATACCCACTGAATTTATGAGGGTAATGATGCGGGCACTAATCTAATGGGCCAGAAACGAGCAGGCCCCTGATTACGAGGAGAGAGAACCTAGAAAAGCCTAAAAGAGGGGAAGGAAAACGTACAAAGGGGAGAGGAGAACCTGTACAAAATCTCTATATCTGTCTCTCTCCTCCGAATCCCCAGGCTACTGGTAATATACAAGAATTCAGGTTAGAAAAGTAATGATGCCTGGCTTACATCCCCTCGCTTGCAGAATTAGCAAACTGCCATTGCCATTCTGTCTACCTCGAAGTCCCCATTGGGAAAACCAGCATAATCTGCACCAAAGTGGGAATGCGCTCATTGAATTATAATGCAATCAGAGAGATCCTCAACATTGTTCTCTATTCCCTTAAGATTTGGATTAATAGTAATTTCTTCACCACCTAGCATGGAACTTTTCTCTTCTAAACCCCTTTGGCTTATAATTAGAACAAATTCACAGAGTAAAGGTAACAACAATTCAATTTATCTTGACCCGTGTGGACTGACTGTCGATGTTGTTACTTAGAGAAGACTAACCTGTCGTCTCCAGAGTGAATCTTGGCATAGGACCATGAAACTTATGAACTCTAAACACAGTTCATTTTAACAGACAACCCCACCCGATCATACAACCAATAACAACATTAGGCAACAGTAAAAAATGAATCAAGTATTTACCTGTACACCACTGTCATGAGGCCATGCTGATCTGAGCCTACCAGGACCCACTGCCGTCAGAACAGCTACATTAGCCAGTTGCTTCATTCACCCCATCAGATCCATCTGTCTGATGTACAATGATTGCCTTGGCCCACTGGCAAATGCTATGTTTGCTGCTGAGATTGCGGACGTAGAGGATGTTCTTGGGGTGATCGCTGTTCTAGCTGTGAAGGATGTTCCTCTGACTGGTAGTGCGGTTGCGGTAGAGGAGGCGGCACAGAAGACTGTTTTAGGTGTGGTTGCTGCTGTTGCCACTCCGATACAATGCCTCCGACAGTGTCCCCTTTAGGAGTCAAGCTATCTGATGATTGCCTTTGGCCTACTCCTTGGCTAGTCAAAGGCTCACTCCTGACAGGATTTGGAAGAGTGGAGTTCACTATGTTGCCTTTTGGACTGGATGCATGCAAGATACCAGTATCATATCCTGGTTCTGATGCTTTCCACTGAGAAGGAAGGGCAGAACTCGTAAAGGTTGCTCTATTAGCAGAATCGTTAGATGCCTGAGATGTTACCGTAGTTGTTCCCACTTGTAAAGTACTATTGACTGGCTTCTGGTCTCCTTGAACTCGGTCAATTTGAGAATTTAGACGATTCTGCTGAATCACCCTCTGTGGCATTGGTGACGATTGATTAACCTGCTTTTGCCGTGGCTGTTGCTGCAGTTGTACCTCCAGATGGTTGGAAGCCACCAGTGTGGATGGACCACTTTGAACTGAATCTGTGGAACTTTGTCCGGGAGGAACAGGTGGTGGAATCTGGACTGGAGTAGCCTGGTCAGAATGACAAGGCACCTGTTGTTGCTTTGACAAAGGGAGTGCTGGATCAGGAGACAAATGCTGTTGCAGGTGATAATGGTTTAAAGACTGAGAAACCAGAGGTTTTGATGACTGAACAGGGGTCACACAAGTCTCAGAGTACAAGCCCTGACCTCGCCCAAACTCTTTTTCACCACCCAAACTTCCTGGGGCTGCAGACAGACCATTTAGTTGAGAAGGTTCAGCAGGCATGCTCTGTTGCACCATGTTCCCTCTTCCAATTCCCCTCCCGATTTTTGCCTGCTGCTGGACCTGGGACGGTTGCCGTTGCTGAGGGTGGTTCCTTCCAGATTGTTGGAATTGTTGCTGCTGCAATTGACGTTGGCGTTGCTTCCCCATCTGATTACTCAAACCAGCAACATTCGTTTGAGGATTTCGACTGGGACCATGAGGTGGCATCTGATGTTTCTGTGGGTTCTGGGGGGAAATGGGATTCAAAGAGGAAGCTGGTGTTAGAGGGGATATTGGTACTGATTGAGACGAAGGTCGTGGCTGAATCTGGGGACTGTTTTGCAAGGATGGGGACATGGGAACTTGAGATTGAGATTGCATATGTGGCACCAAAGAACCAGAGGCAGAAAGCTGCTGCTGATGTTGCTGTTGCTGCATATACCGCTGCTGCTGCTGCAGCTGCCTTTCTTTTGCAAGTCGGATTGCATAAGCTTGCTGCGGTGAGCCAGCAACAAGATTTTGAGGGTGGTTCGGTGCATGAGACTGTTGCGGGGGGATTTGATGATGCTGTTGGGTATGGCCTGGATATGTCTGAGCAGGTGGTGATATCTGATTGGAAAAGGCAGAACCACCCAGTCCATTGATTGGGGGAATACCTTGGGTGTTCCCTTGCGTAGCCTGCATCTGAAGTTCTGGCAACATCATTTGTCTTTGCTGCTCCTGATTATGGCCAGGCTGTAGCAAATAGAGAACTTACTGTAAATAAAAGCATCAATTTTCCTTCCAAAAAGTAGCAATGCCAGCACCCACATGATGATGAGAACTTTTTAGTACTGAAACAATGCCGACAACAGCATTGCAGTAGCATTTCAAAAGCAGAAATTATGATAAAAGTTGTCACCCTTCGCAACCAGGGGGAATGTAGTCAAAGGCAAAAGGCAGACCTGAGGCACTAAGACCAAAAATGCCCGAGGTGAGAGGCACAAACTATAAGCACACAGCAGGGCAGCAGCATAGCTCAGTATCTCAAAATTACCAAGCAGATTAATCTTAACAAAAGCAGGCAGCACCGATCAAGTAAACTATATCAAATCAAAGTAGAATAACAGTGACCAAGAGGAACGTGTAGAAAACACAATCTCCAGATAAGGCATCTCTAAATAGTTAACACATGAATTTACTATAATTAATCACAGCAATTACAGAGTTGTTAATTGATCGTGATATCTAGGAAAATACAAGTAGCAAAAATGTTAAGACATGGATCATACTCTTCCCCCACCCCCAACACCCCAAAAAAAGGAGAACCTAAAGGAGAGAAAAGAAAGGGATGGGAGAAGGAGAGGGGGAGGTGGAGATGGGCTGAACCCACCCTCACCCAAGACACACACACACACACACAGGCACAATAAGAAGATAAATATTTGGTTTGAAAGTTAAATCCTACCGAGCCTTAGCAGTCACTTCATTGAAAATGACTCTGATTAACATAGTCATGCACATCTGAAGGAATTGGACCATCCAAGCAAAAACTATAGGAGAGGCAGCACTAGTGAAATAACCAGCAGGAATTGCCATTCATTCATATGTTGGATTAAACAACTCACCCTCACCATATGCATCCCCTCACGAGGTCTCAACATGGAGGTTCCTTGAGCAGAACTAGATCCTGTGTGCATATTTACAGGGCTTGGCACACCCACCATTCCCGAGGAAAGCATATTGTTAGGATTTAGCGCTGATGATGCAGCCAATCCTTGAAACCCAGGTCTTGACATTGGAATGTTTCTATTCATTGCAGATGACATACCCATGCCATTTCCATTAGACAACATCCGAGCTCGATTATTGCCAGAAATATTCCCTGGAATAGACAAGTTTGACTGCTGAATATTTCTACTCGATAGGGTTTGATTATGTTGTTGCATCCTATGCTGCTCATCAGCCGGTAAAGGTGATGGCCTTTGAACATTGTATCTGCCATCTCTGCAGATATTCAGCACACATATAGAAATTACTGTAATTGTCTTGCAATGACATGGAAATATGACATAAAAATGAAAATAGCATGCGAGATGGAACTTTTTGATTGAGCGAGTTGATGTGAGGTATGTGGTCGGGTAGGAGGAGTAAGTTCCCTTGCTTCCCATTTAGTGTTAATGACAATTATCACTCATCCAAAAACAATTAAAGAAACAGAATTACCTGAGAGAAGCATTGAGTGGACCAGAAGGTGATAATAAGTTAGTTCCCATACCCATACCACCAGATACTTGAACTGGTGGATATGCCCCGGATACAGGAAGCATTGATGCCACAGCGCCCTGATTCGACATTGCCAAGTTACCACCATGTGGAACTTGATAACCAACAGGAAGAAAGTCGGTATTTGATGAAGTTTCATCACAGAGATCAAGGGGCCTTCACAAAGATCAAGGAGGGAAAACCCATCATAACTATGCATAGACCTTAAAGCAAGAGAAAGCAACGCAGCAGGAGAAGATACCCTTATAAGGAAAAAAGGAACAGAAAGGCATTAGAAGATTGCGCCATATAAAAGATAGCACTTACGTGAGAAGAACTCCATTTAGGTTATTTGGGCAAACTTGGGAAAGAGCAACAAAATGTGAATTGTGAACTGCTATTTGCTTTGGGTCCTGGTTCTCATTCTTCAGAAGACAAGAAGAAAGGAAAGAGTTGCAAAATGAGATCAATGTCACTTCAAAAGAAATACACAAAAAAGTCATTTGCTTTCAAATTATGTACTCCTCATCAAAGTCCACATACTTAAATACTAAATCCCTTCCCTTTCATACATACATCATGTCACTGCAGTGCATAGAATATATAAAGGTAAATTATGCCAGTTTCTTTAATTAGGACAAAACAATTGACATGCAAACATGCCAATCTGAGATGGAGCAATAAACACAGAACGTGAATACATTCTATCATACTGACATAATTAAAAGGCCAATGGACAATGGAAGAGGAGTTCATTAAATACATGGATGAAGCCAAGTAAACAACATGAAGCAGATTAACAGCAAATTTGGACCTGAAGTTGGAAAATGGGTATAACGATGAAAAAAGAAAAGAACTAAAAGTTACATCTAAAATTTCCATTACCTAATTAGATGGATACAGTCAAGAAGAAAATAGATGGTTTGAACTTTTTAAGAGCTTAAAGGGCGTCTCTCAGATATCTCCAATGTAGTAAGCAATACCATTTTGTTCGCACTTTCAATTTGCTTATATCCTAACTTCAGGCGTCATGTTAATATAACTGGGGTGGCTTTCCAGATACCAGACACTTATTGCATACCATATTAAAGGCTAAGGTCAATGGTCAGCAGTAAGATATATCAAAAACCTTCTAGCTAGGGCAGATCTTCACACCAAAAACCCAAGCATCACGAATCACATTCAACCAAGGAGTTACACATGTTTTGGATGATTAGAAAACCACCGTATAACTTACACATGCAGCCATATTATCAACTGAGAAAGAGGATGACGGGGGTAATTTTTATCAAGAAAAAATCTGATGCACCCATTTGTAAATAATTGTAACACAATTTTCAAACATTAAATTTAGTAGGGAGTTCAACAAATATAACCATTACTAACACCACACAACCTGAAGAGAAGGATACATATGGCCAATGGATCATGCTGAATTCAGCCACGCTGGCCCTCATGGACATTAGGTCTAACAAACTTTGGGACATAATATTAATAAAATATTCACGCATATTGTCATGGAAAGCTGGGTTTGCGCAAGCATACTCAAAGGAGCCATGCCGATAACCCAGGAAAAGTCTAGGCTTCAAATTAGAAACATACTCAAATTTGCATAGCTAATGCATGCTTCAGCAATTGACCAACCTGTATCCTCCACTGACGCCGCTTTTGCCCAATTTGAATTATTTTATCAAAATGTTCTCTAATGGTATCCTCTTCCACAGGGCCTTGCAATCGCTGAAACAGCTGCCTGGCACTTCCCTGCAAGAGATGACACGGCATCAACATATCCAATGATTAACAAAGTGGCACGTTCAGGAAACAAGTCAACATTGTTCTATTTAAAAATGTGGAAGTACCTTTGGAATTCCTGGTAAAGTAGATGGATAAGATTGAGATGATCCTGAATCTTCAGCGCTATCAGCTCCATCACCAGCAGTCTTATCCATTAATAGCTTGTGACGCTCCTTGCATTCTCTTGGCTTCCGGAAGATGCACTGCACAGGAACAAAAATTGGTTAATGAGGACTAGGAGGATATTATGCTTCGAGTAATCAAGCCAGCGAATTGTAATCAGAGTTTTTCAATACATTATAGAAAAGAGAAGCAGATAGTGAATCAGGTCTCATAGCGTAACCTTCTATAAATGACTACTATATACAGACATCGTTGTACCCTTCATCTTCAGTACTAATTTTGCCCTCTTGCCCTACTTAATGAGGAAAATATGAGTCCCACCAGGCAGCGGCCTTGGACATATTTGTCTCCATGAGCACTTATTTACAGACATAAAATATGATGCAGAGAGATGTATCCAGCCATGCATGACAACAGTCGTATATATATCAGGAAGAAATTTTTCTCAGATGTTCTTCACCTTGAATTGCAGAATGCTGTTGATTGCATCACTTACAAGCTCCCAATTCGGACCCATGTCATGCACAAGGACGACAAGAGCCTAAGCAGGATGGAAAAAAGTGTCATTTCAAGCACCCCAAACTTGAAAAACATAAAGATTGAATAGATAACAACCTGATCTTCAAACAAAGACCAAGGACTTCCAGAAGCAAGCTGCATAGAAGGTGTCTGCAGACAGGTCCAATGCTTAAAATTATTAGACACAACGTAGAAATAAGTGAATCAGCGAACAAGCAATATTTAAATTATGCTGTTAACAAGAGCATGCATTGATGGCAAAGCAATTACACTATACCTTCAACAGTTTTGCTTTCTTGCTCTTATCGCGGCCACTAATATATTTCATGAACCTATTTTGGTTGGAAATACTCTGTGAAGCCATGGGAGAAGGAATTGACCCAGTCATGGGCATGATGTTGTCGAAAGTGTTTTCCAGTGAGTGTTTCATCTTTTGTTTCTTGGCATTATGTTGCCCATATAAACCTTCAGTTCATATACAACAAATGGTTTAGGGAGAAAAAACAGATCAAAAATGAATCTACCATTAACATTTGAAAAATGAGATGAGATTACCACTGGTACCATTGGAGTCAAAATGGTGATTCTCCGGTCTCTTTTTCAACGGATCCCTCTACACAACCAAAGGTAGAAATGAGTTCTCTTAACATGAGTGCTTGACCAAGCGTGCAGTATAAGGTGACCCCAAGGTAATTTCGAAGGAAGAAAATTAATAATGAAAATGCATTGTTGCAATAATTAATCCTATAGTGCAAGTGCAAGTGCAATGCAAGCCATGAACACCAACTCGGCTTAACTTCTTGGTTACAATGAAATTTAGACTTTATGTCCACTACATCCTCAATAATATTAGTTCAGCATTCGCTATAGGAAAGCTTCAACTTCTGAACAGTTGCAGCAGCTATAACAAACCATATCAAGACAATACACACTTTTTTTCAGAACACCCAAGAGTGCTTTCCAGCCTCTGCTCTGCCAGATTTTGTATTTAAATTATTCTTTTGAAATATTATGGTCATCCCCCCTCTCAAACATAAGCGAAATAAGTTGATAACTATTTGCGCATGTATACAAAGACATTTTATCTTCTATTACAATGGCGCATTTTCCCAGCCTCAACCTATCTCAAGATAAAAAACAGTCACGACTAACTTCAGAAGGGCCACTAAAACTTAGTCAAAGTTAAGCGATGTTCATTCAATATCTAATTAAGAAGAGATGAATGTCAGAACTGTTATGAAGTTGCTAAAAGGAAATCCACTACATGAACCTAAAACACACAAGAAAATTCTTTACATGTTGAAATGTGCAACAGATTCCACGAGAAACTTTGTTTGCCTAAAAATTATAAAAAGCCAGGAAGGATGAGAGCAAAGGAAGAGTCACGTTTAGAGACATAATTCCATGCTCATGTATCCCGACAAGGATGCAAAAAACTTGAACAATCTCCACAATGAATTAAGAAGGATATTCAAGATATCCTACACAAGCAACTGAAAGCTCCCCTAGGAAATATTTATTAAGAGAGGGAGAAACAGCAATGTCAATGGAGCCAAGCTCCCCAAGAGCACCATATCAAGAATATCAAGACGAAATGAGCACATTTGGAAAATAATCCATTCAAAATCAGGTAAGTTCAACCTAATGAATAGGTCTGCTTGGTTAAAAACCTTTCCAATAAGCCACATTTGAATTTTCTGGCAAATTCTAAAATGTACTTTTAACTTAAGAAACAATTACAACAAATTTTAGGGCAACTGTAAATGCTAACATTTATATGTTCTTAAAAAACTATGGTGTTTCTTGTGAAAAAAATCAAGACTTTTAGCTTCAAAAGTACAAGTATAAGGGCAGAGTCACAAGTCAAACCCAACACCAACTAAGCTTTCAACTCCCAAATAAACAAGAATCACCTGTTCACCAAGAATGGCCGAATCCACCTGCTCAAATGGGGAGCTCTGCACCAGTAGAGAAGAAATCAAGTGAGCTGCGAGAGATAATAAATATAAAAGCCACTATTTCCGGACAGTCAACTCCTTACCATATTTTTGGCCTTCTTCTTCTTCTTGGTCTTTATAGATGTTTCACCCAGGTCATAGGATAGCTGCTTTTCAAAGTCAGCAACTGAGTCACCTTCCATACTTTTTGGCATTCTTGACGCACCTTGCAATGTAGTGAGGTCATCTTGAAATGAACTAGTATCTCCACTTGAATCATCAGTTTTCATGGGAGCCTGAATGCCCATGCTACCTCCAGCAATGGAAGGCATTAATACCCTGGGCCGAGATGCACCACTACGGTAACGCTTCGTCAGTATAGGACCAACCAGATTGGAAGTCCGCTTTCCAATCATGGTGGACTGTTGACTGCCAATTGAGTAGCGCCCATAGGGCAATTCAGCTTCTACTTCATATGATCTTGTAGGGTTTTTCCGTTTCTTCTGGGCAAATTTCGATGACTTGCTACCTTCAAAGGCCCCAGGCAAGTAGTATGTGCTTGTTTCTCCTTCATCTTCATTGTACAAATTCTCTTGATATCCATACTCTATATTCAAATGTACTTATTAGAAGCGACTTAACTACTAAGACAAGATATGTAGTTCTTTGCATTACCTGCAGCATCAAAGGTTGATTTCTCAACTTCTTGAATACTACTTCCATTTCTCTGAAAAAGGAAATCAATTCATCAAGCCAGAATTTCAAGGAGAAGCTTACTTGACCATTATTATGCTAGATATTCAAGAAACAAAAAACTGATCAAAAGAAAAAATAGATGAATTGGAAAACGTCCTAAAATAGGAAAGATGGCCAGAAACAATGATAGAGATGTTGGTTGGATATGCTTACCTCCAGCTGTGTTACATAAGATTCAATTGAATTTCTGTAAGTCTCCATTGCACCTGAGGGAATTGCATAGAACAGGCTTTCCTGCCAAAACAAGTATTCTATTAGACATGATATTCCAGCAGTAACTAATAACTAAGTGTGAATATAATGCTTGTGTCTGCACATATGAAAAAGAAGATATTATAATGTTTACACACTATATCATGATCAAACTCAAATAAAAAAATCTTACTTCTGTAAGATTATTCTCCCACGACAAATCCAAAGAGTCCATTTCACATATTCTATCAGGAGTCTTTGGTGCCTCGGCTAGGAGAGGAGCACGAGAACTGTTTTGTTGCAAAAATTGCATAGCATATCCTTGTATGGGAATTATTAGTTTTCTGGCACTTCCTGATGGCAACTCGTTGCTTGATCCCTGACACTGGCCAAATTAAACAGTTCATCAACATGTGACAACAGCACCTCCAAATTAAACTGAAAATTAAACAGAAAATTAAAGAGTTGAAGACCAACAAAATAAACATTGAGGACCTAGGGATAACAAGAGCAAAAAAGGCTGTACAAACCAATTCTAACACTGACCCGTTAATAAATTCACTTAGGATGGTTGTAATAACACTAACACATTCATCCTATATAAACTATATTGTCACTGCACATAACATGGCAATCAACCGAGTATTAGGTTCTTTCATGCCAGCCAAACTATATCAGTCCTAGTTAAGATATGAAAGAAAATAACCCTAGCCTCATCTTTCTTATCCATGCAATTTACCATCTTTCTAGGCAAGGTCAAGTGTATTCATCAACTTCAAGCTAAAGAACGTGTTTAAATATATTAGTCATCGAGTTAATGAACTTCAATATAGTCGAAAGAGTCTAAGTCATGCATCCATTGACAAAAGCCATGACAACTCATGGGGAAAGCACAAAAGCGAGCCACACAGTTCTACTGCCAGATGTAGGAAAGATGCAACTTATATGCATCTAAGCTGGAAAAAAAATTGTGAGGCCAATCTTAAAGTTGGCTGGCAGCACTGACATATATTACCACCTTGATAACAGAATCTCCAGTTTTCCCCTCAGACACTTCATTGCGGCCTTTCTGTCTTGAACCATCCAATTCCTGCTGGACGCCTTTCAGATCAAGACTTGAACAATCACCCTCACTGTTTAAGAGTTCCTCTGCAGAGTGCCAGAAGCACATCACAGCCTCTGCCAAGGTGTATGCTACTTTTCTTAGCTTCATCTGCTGACTTTGTCTATCAACTCTTAGATGTGATGAAGACGTGGCATGTCGACACAATTGAGCAGCAGCAGTCATCTTCCAGAGACGCTCCTGGAAAAATTACAGCAAAAAAATTACAACACTGTTAATTTAGCAGGGATAAATGTGGAAAGATAGATTACCGGGATCATTTTTTAGAGTTAACAGGAATACTATGATAAAGACCCAACAGCATAACAATTATCATCTAACCTGCACAAAATCATTTGCCAACCATGCCATCTCCTCAAGGACAAAATCCCAGTGAGATTTTTGACGTCTCTCTGGTGCAACGGTACCCACAGATAGCTCAGCTATTCTCTTGCGTTTAGCCTGTTATAGTTTTATGTCAGACCTTCTAGAATATAAACAGGATATAATTCAATTTAGGACTCAGAGGAAAACTCCAACTGTAACAAAGCAAATCAAGAAGAATACTTGGATAACTCGAGCCTCTTCCAAGATAGAATCTTCATATGCCTTGTCTTCTAGTCGCAGGCGGTTGCAAGGAACTTGAAGCTGAGTGGGGGCAGCAACATCCGTTTCCAATTGACCGCTCTTCCGAATCTCTGAAGGTGACAGATCAACTGACTCCTGAGATCTCCTTGCACTGCTCTTTTCTTGACTCGCATTGGGATCGCTGACTGTAAATTTGGTTCCTTCCCTTTCGGGGTCTACTTCAGCCATATCCACATTGCCAATAGAGGAAGAGCGGCTCTCCTTTTTTTGCAGGTCACATCTACTGTTATGATTCTCTTCAACTCCATCTATCACACCATCATCAACGTGGTTCTGATGAGACGAATACTGCTCATCTTTAAGGACAGCATTACCTTTCAAGGTCTTTTCATCCATTTGTTCAGTTACCATCTCAGCAACAGTTAACTTTTGAATGCTTTCATGTTCTGAATCCTCCACTCCTACTTTACCACCTGAATCAATACTCATCGCATCGGTTTTTACCTCTGCCATAAGAGGAGCAGAGGATGTCTCTGATTCTAAACATTCTGTGCTAAATGCTGTGCTGCTTTTCTGAACTTCATTACTTATAGGTTTATCATTCCCTTTTAGCTCAACAGAATTGTCCGGCTGACTGATTTTATCCTCATCCCTTTCTGTAGCTATTGACGGGCGATGATCAAGACTGTCTGAATTGATATTTTCCCCTTCTCTGATAAGATTTTCCCTGTCACAAGTCACATCCCCTGGAGTGTCTTGACCATCAACTTGTAAAGATTGGTTATGCTGCTCATCTCTGGAGATTTTCGCGGCAATATCCAATTTACCCTCGACAGAACCAATTTGCTTGAGGCTCCCGCTAGATCCTAAAGCTTGATTATCATCTACCTCTACATTCAAACGATTTTCAGGAGTAACATTTGACACCAAATTGCCATTTGTACTCGCACATTCCCCTTTTGCTCCAATCCGCACATTTTGTTCTTTTTGGTTGATTGATGCCAACGTTGAACCCCTTGAATCCTTAATACCTGCACGGGCAGGTATAGAGGATCCATGACTTCCACGACTGTGAAGTGCCTCAGCTGTATTCAACCGAGCACCATCCCGGTTCAGTCGAGACCTGTTCCTCCGAGCATATGGACGAAAAATTGCCGACTCTTCTGAATCTTTGGCATTTCGACTACCATCCAATTGTGATGATTGCACCGAAGGCATAATAAAGTTCTTTCTATCTGCACGCATAGACTTCTTGCTGCCTTCGGGCAGTTCATTCTCACTGTCGAAAAGTAAAAGATTATCAGCGCTGTTGGGTTCACAAACTGGAGGAGCGCCTGGTCGACCACTACTCTCAATAGAATCTCCATGAGGAGAGGCAGTCAAGGCAAAACTACCTTTAGCTTCACTGCAAAACAGAAAGAAGGAAATCAAAAGAGAGAGTAAATAATGGTGAATAGTCATACACAGTCATTGAAGACCCACCAATGTCGAAGAGTAGAAGAGCATACCATTCAGGATGTCGATCAATAGGTGACGCAGATTGTCCACTTACAGAAGCCGCGTTTCCAAATTTAAAGTCCAATGGATTGCCACCCTGAAGTAACAGACAGAAAAAAAAAAATGCACCATATTAAGAGAACTTCATCGAAGCAACATTGCAAGAAGAAATTCTTGGAGATTCAACGACATAAGAGAAAAAATTCCATACTTTCTCAAGAAACTCCAATTCTCTTCTTCTTTTCTCACGGACATCATACTCTTGTCTGTTATCAACAAATAAGAGTTTAATGCATGTCTTGCTAAAACATTCAGACATTAAAATCAATACTAAGATTTAGAGAAAAAAGTATACCTAAGCTCTGCTTGAGCCTTTTCAATTGCTGCCCGACGTGGAGAGGTTTTGATACCAATGCCAACTCCACCGTCAACAATCCCTCCCATGGAATCAAACTCAGCATTTACTATAAAACGAGTACTGAGCTACATCCACGCATTAGTATCTACCTCCAATAGCCTTTCCCTTCTGACCGATGCAGAAATCTAAAATAGATCTGAAGGTAATGGAAAAATGAGATGTGAGTAAACCATCTGACAAGAAAAGAAAAGGGAATCCAATTGCTCTCTATAACAATATTGTGAATCGAACATACTGGAGGAAAGAGAAAATTCGAATCGAACTTCTGAGCTACTTCAACTTAATAGGGTAAACTGAAAATCTATGACAAACTTGAAGGTACCAGTGACGCACATGGTTCCTAACCTTTTTCTAATCTCTGTTTTTTTTTTTTTTTT